>CAKJTW010000042.1:2500-110000 GCA_917880005.1 Nanger dama
CAGGGACCCCCATAACCCAAGCCGAGCAAAGGGTAATGCTTCAGTTCCATTCAGTCTCTCAGTCATGTCTGACTCTTTGCGACCCCATGAATCGCAGCACGCCAGGCCTCCTGTCCATCACCATCTCCCGGAGTTCACTCAGACTCACGTCCATCAAGTCCATGATGCCATCCAGCCATCTCATCCTCAGTCATCCCCTTCTCCTCCTGCCCCCAATCCTCCCAGCATCAGAGTCTTTCCAATGAGTCAACTCTTCACATGAGGTGGCCAAAGTACTGGAGTTTCAGCTTTAGCATCATTCCTTCCAAAGAAATCCCAGGGCTGATCTCCTTCAGAATGGACTGGTTGGATCTCCTTGTAGTCCAAGGGACTCTCAAGAGTCTTCTCCAACCTCACAGTTCAAAAGCATCAATTCTTCGGTGCTCAGCCTTTTCACAGTCCAACCCTCACATCCATACATGACCACAGGAAATACCATAGCCTTGACTCTAGTCAGCAAAGTAATGTCTCTGCTTTTGAATATGCTATCTAGGTTGGTCATAACTTTTCTTCCAAGGAGTAAGGTCTTCTAATTTCATGGCTGCAGTCATCATCCGCAGTGATTTTGGAGCCCCAAAAATAAAGTCTGACACTGTTTCCACTGTTTCCCCATCTATTTCCCATGAAGTGATGGGACCGGATGCCATGATCTTCGTTTTCTGAATGTTGAGCTTTAGGCCAACTTTTCACTCTCCTTTCACTTTCATCAAGAGGCCCTTTAGCTCCCTCTTCACTTTCTGCCATAAGGGTGGTGTCATCTGCGTATCTGAGGTTATTGATATTTCTCCCAGCAATCTTGATTCCAGCTTGTGTTTCTTCCATTCCAACGTTTCTCATGATGTACTCTGCATATAAGTTAAATAAGCAGGGTGACAATATACAGCCTTGACGTACTCTTTCCTATTTGGAACCAGTCTGTTGTTCCATGTCCAGTTCTATCTGTTGCTTCCTGACCTGCATACAGTGGTGGGTAAGTCTATCAATTTCTTGATGGATACAGGGCTACTTACTCAGTTCTTCTCTCCTTCGGGGGCACCTTGCATCCTTCCCAGGTCTCGGTGGTGGGTATAGATGGCACATCTTCACGACCCTTGCAGACTGGGCCACAGCCCTGTCAGCTTGACCACTTCTTGTTCACACATTCTTTTCTGATAATCCCTTCATGTCCCACTCCCTACTGGGGCAGGACATTTTAGCTAAGCTTTAGGAACACCATTCACCTACCTCTTCATTTTCCCAGTCTCTCACTTTGCCCCTACTCCTCCTCTGCTCCCCTGAGGCTCCAGTTCTTGACCCTAACATCTAAGACGCTGAAATCCCTCTGGCAACAACCCATCACACCCCTGTCCTGATTAAACTATCGATCCTTCCCACTTCTCAAACCACCCTCAGTTCCCCATCTCTCAAACTCACCTACACAGTCTTAAACCAATCATAGCCCATCTCTAGGCCAGGTCCTCCTAGTACCCATGACCTTGCCCTACAATACCCCCATTCTCCCGGTATGGAAAGCTGCTGGTGGCTGGTGGCTACCAACTGGTCCAAGACCTTTGACTGATAAACGAGGCCATAATCCCTGCTCATCCAATTGTCCCCAATCCTTATACCTTACTTTCTGACATCATCCCTAGCAGTAATGACTCACTTTTCTGTCATAGACCTCAAAAAAGCCTTTTCACTATTCCCTTACACCCAGACTGCCAGTTCCTCTTTGCTTTCACATGGACCAACCCAGAAACCCAACAGTCCTCTCAACTAGCATGGACAGTCCTCCCCCAAGGGTTTAGATAGAGCCCCCATTTTTATTTATTTATTTATTTATTTGTTTGTCCAGGCTCTGGCCTGGGATCTGGCCAAATGCCCTTTGGCCCCTAATGTCCTCTTAGAGTATGTGGATGACCTTCTGCTCTGCAGCCCCTCCCAAGCTCTCTCTCTCAGACACATACCACTATTCTTCTTAACTTCCTTAGCTCTAAAGGATACCAAACATCTCAACAAAGGCCCAACTCATCCAGACCTCTGTGACTTACCTAGGTCTAAAGATTACCCCAGGCTCAGCCTTCTCCGAGACCTCTGCCCCCTTCCACTGGAGAAAAAAATCTTGTCCTTTTTGGGGTTAACAGGATTCTTCCAGCACTGGGTCCCCAACTATGCTTCACTGGCTAAACCCCTCTACACAGCCACAAAAGACACCCCCACTGGACTGCTCTCTTCAAAAGAGGTCCAAAAGGCTTTCTACAACCTCCACTCAGCTTTGCTGTCCTCTTCCCCACTCTTCCTGCCCAATCCCAACCTCCCCTATTACCTGTACACTGATGAAAAAGGGGGCATAGCCTTTCGAGCCCTCATACAGCCAGTGGGCCCTAAAATGCTGCCAATGGCATTTATCTCCAAACAGTTAGACCCCACCGCCCGGGATGGTTCCCTTGCCTATGTGCCCTGGACAGCAGCCGCTTCTCTATACGCAGATGAAAAAAGCTAATTCTAGATCAACCCCTAACTATATTCTCACCACACCACCTGGCCGACCTCCTGGCTTCCAAATTCCTGTCAAACCTCAGGACTCTTGGCTCCAGCAATTCCACCTGGTATTTCTGGATAACCCCCAGGTTACTTTGGGCCACAGCCCCAGCTAAACCACCTATCTTCCTCTCCCATCGTTTCTGACCTGTCCTTCAGGTGAAGACATAGGACCTCACTCATGCATAGTGGTCCTGGACACTCTTACCCAACTGCCCCCCAAACCTTTTGCTACTCTGCTGCAAAACCCAGACCTCATGCTATTTGTAGATGGCAGTTCAAAACGAGACCCTACTGGTCACCGGGCCGCTGCATATGCAGTTGTGACCACCAATGACATCCTCGAGGCTCACCTGCTGCCAAAGGGAACCACCTCCCAAAAGGCAGAACTAATAGCGCTCACTAGAGGCTTACACCTAGCAACGGGAAAATGGGTTAACATCTATACTGACTCCAAATATGCCTTTTAATTGCACATTCACATTCAGCTATTTGGAGAGAGAGGGGATTCCCTCACCATCAAGGAATCTCCCATCTCTAATAGCCCCCTAATTGCCAGGCTCCTGGAGGCCATCTCACAGCCCACTCAGGTAGCCATCCTACACTGCAAAAGACATTAGGCGACTCACGACATGGTTTCCCTGGGCAACAACAGGGCTGACCAGGTGGCCCGACAGATAGCCTTACAGCAGGGGTCTCTGCCTATACTATTTGTTAAGACTTCCTTATACCTAACTACTCAAAGGCTGAAATGGAGGCCCACCTCTCACAGGAGGGTGCTTCCAAACACCCCTCAGGATGGATCACGCTCCACGACAAACTAGTCCTACCAGAAAACAGGCAATATCCATTATCACCCAGATCCATGACTCTTTACACATTGGGCCCCGTGCACTCTTGACCCTCCTCAGCCCCTCTCTTTTCCCCATTATATCTCCAATCTACCATTCAGGCAGTCCATCATCACTGTCTAATCTGTGCCAAGACCTCTCCTCAAGGAGGACTCAGGCCATCACAAGAAACTCATCAGCTGAGGGGACACCTGCAGGGACAAGACTGGCAGATAGACTTTACTTACATGCTTAGATATCAGACCTTCCAGTATATGCTGGCCTCAGTCATCAGGCAAGATAAAACAGGCTAATGGCATCCTCAAGGCTCTTCTGACCAGGGTTAATGACAGAACTTCATCTCTCCTAAGTCGATCTCCTGCCAGCAGCCCTGACCCACATACGGGCAACTCCTCATGTCAAGACAGGTTTTGAACTGAACTGTACTGAACTGAAGGCCATATCTGCTGATTAACCTTCTGGATCCCCCAAGCCCCCTTCTGGAGACTTACTTGTCTTATTTCACTCTCCTGAGGTCCCTACTTAGAAAGCACACTGACTATGTCTTCCTCAACCTGTCAGAGACCATGCCCAGGCAATCCCATCCCCCACTTTGGCACCAGGAGGTCAGGTTCTCCTAAAGACACTGATGCCTCGACCCCTTCAGCCCCGGTGGACTGGGCCTTTCACAGTGGTCCTCACCACCCCAAAAGCAGCCAAACTGTGGGGACACGAGCCCTGGTACCACATCACACGGCTCAAGCGGGCTCCACTACACGGCCTGCCTTCTCCCACCACACCACATGGCTCAAGGGGGCTCCACCACACGGCCTGCCTTCTCCCAAACCCCTGGAGACTTACACCTCTAAAATCTCAGCACCTACCAAGATCACCATTACTAAGACATCCTTGCCTTCCGCCAGTGAGTGACACACCCTGTCCAATGCTCGGCCTGGCCTCATCCGCTGTGGCTACTGCCAATCGCAACCTGGCCATACTCTTCACCATTGGACTGACTGTCACAGCCCCCCAGGACTGGCTGCTCACACTTCAACTTTCACTGGCCCTTGCTTACCTTATTATCTGTTCACTACTCCTGGGGTGCTATTCCTTTGGGGCAGCCTGACCTGACCATAGGTCTCTCACCCTAACCTGCCTCAAATACTTTATCCTGACCCTATTACAGGACTTTGGCTGGCTACCCTGGATTATTGCCTGTGACTCTTTCTTTCAGGCAATTTCTGATCTACATTTATAGGGGACCTTTCTCCTTTTACAGAATCTCGAATTGACTCTCTTCTCTTTTATCACTCTCCTAATATCATAGCTAAACATGCTCTTGCCACCATTCCTCCTGGCCATGATAACATGGGCAAGACAGCCTACGCCCTGCCCCCGGGCTGCAGTGAACAAGACTGCTAGGGAACTGGGTTCACAGCCTACACTTATGTCCACTGAGACTGTTATGCCCTCACCCGCCCAGCCATGCTCCCATGGGGGTAATGGTTTTGGACGGCCATTAGCCTTGGGACTGCCAAATCAAGTTCAGTCTCTAACTACTATAGTTAGGTGCAAAGATCTGTTTTTACCATACAAACTCACTACAGAATGACAGACGGGAAGGGGGCCCAAGATCAGAGGCGAAAACAAACCCAACATAAGGTCCAAAAGGACCTCAAGGTTAGCAACTGAAGTTAGCAACTGAAGCCTCTGATCCACACCATGAGCCCAACAAACTCCTAGACCAGGTTCATCAGGTGCTCAAATCCCTAGATTTTTCATCCCAGATTTTCACCAGCCTCAGTGACAACCTATCAGACCCAGACTAAAACCTCACCAAACCTCTCATGTTGGCTCTGTCTTCCCTTGAGACCTCGGACCATTCCTTGCCCAACCGATCCCCAGGAAATGGATAGAGGCCCAAAATCTCACTCTGAAATGCCACAGAAGTAACCTTGCCAATGTGGCCCTTGACCACTGAGATACTGTAACTTCCAGCCAATGCCTCTTGCGTTCTGGCCAATGACACCATTAGCCACAGTGGCCTGTGACGGCTCAGGACGAGGCCCCCTATCCCCAAACCCCCAATATGCAGAAAACCTGGGCTATTCTTTCTCTGTAATCAAACCACCTTATTACAATGTTTTCCGCACAACTGACTCAGCCTTGCACCCCAGTCTTCCTTACGCCCTATCTGACCAATCTGACACCACAGGCAATGGAAGACCAGATCCAACCAACCCACCGCCAACGGAGGGCATTAGCTGCAGCTCCCCTGCTCCTCGGAGGAGGTTTATTCACAGCCTTAGGACTGGGGACAGGGGAGGATTGGGATCAGCCACACACTTTTACTATAAGCTGTCCGCAGACCTCACCGAGACCTAGACAAGGTGGCAGACGCCCTAATGTCATTACAGACCCAGATAACCTCTCTCTGGCAGCAGTGGCTCTCCAAAATCGAAGGGCCCTAGACCTGCTAACGGCTGAAAAGGGGGAACCTATCAGTTCCTAAGGGAAGAGTGTTGTTTTTTCATTAATGCTTTGGGGATAGTTCAGAACAAGGTCCGAGAGCTGAGAGAGAACATCAGAACTTAGACAGGCCGAGTCGGGCAGTTCCGATTTCTCGGGATGGTGGAAGTTGTCTTGGGCAGAATGGCTTCTCCCACTTCTCGGACTCCTCACAGCCTTGTTCCTCATCCTGTCGATAGGACTTTGTGTTTTTCAGATCATCCTCCAGAGGGTCAGGGACCTGACCCAGACAGCTACTGGACAGATGTTGATGGTGGCCGCATACTCCAAACTCCTGTCCAGAGACCCTGAGGCCCCCTAAAGTTCACTGGGATCCAGCCATGACCCTCAGCCCCAACGATGCCCCAGTTCAGCAGGAAGTAGCCAGAAACGATAACCGCACCCCTTATCCTATCAAAAGGGTCAGAATGTAAGATCGACCCCAGGGGCCATGATGGGTTACCCTTTCTCTCCCTAGCCAGCAGGGGAGGTCTCTAATGGAAGGAGCCTCCCTGATCCCGGGACCAATGACAGCACATTTCGCCAGCTAAAGCCACCCCACCCCAGCAAAGTAGAAAGATCTGTCAGCCCGCAAAGCCTCGGCCTGGTGACCTATCTGAACTCCCATCCATCTAGCCTGACCATCCCTCACAACGAGCATATAAAAGCTACCCATACCTAACACCCTAGGCATAATCACCATGGGAATAACAACCCCCAGAGCCTGACCAATGGAATTTAACCCATCCTGGCAGATGGTTGAATGGTCCAAGAGAGGTGACGGGGTGACCCGGTCCGGTGTGGGGCCAGACCTGCCTGAGGGGGCCACAAATCCCTCTTGTTGCGGGATGGGCCCTCGCCTCAGCCCCCCACGTTGAGCACCAAGTGTTATATAAAGACGACCAGGACCCAGAAGAGAGTGTACCAATGCTTTTTAATGGCAAATTACTCCTGGGCGGGGTTCCTGGAACCAAACGAGGCAGATCAAGGAAGTCCACGCCTGGACCATGTTGTGGGTGGCTTTATATGTTTGTTGCAAAGGATGGTCAGGCTAGATGGATGGGGGTTTGTACAGGTCACCAGGCCGAGGTGGCACGGGCTAACAGGTCCTTCTGCGCTGCTGGGGTGGGGGCGGCTCTAGCTGGCGAAGTGTGCTGCCATTGGTCCCTGGAATCTGGGAGGCTCCTTCCATTAGAGATCTCCCCCGCTGGCGGGGGGAGAGAAAGGGTGGCCCATCATGGCCCCCAGGGTCCGACCTTACAAATAAATGACAATACCAACTGCTGGAGGCTGAGGAATAGCAGGGAATGCTCCTCACTGCTGGTGGGATGCATGCACAGCCACACTTGGGCAGTTTCTCCAAAGCTAAACACACCTCACCTTGGGATCCAAACAATCGTACTTCCAGTATTTAGGAAACTGTTCTGAAAAAATCCATGCCCAAACGCAAACAAAGATGAACTTAGGCACAGCAGTACTATCCATAATAGCTAAAAGCTTGAAGTAATCAAGGTATCCTTCAGTGGTAAGTCGCTTCAGTCATGTCTGACTCTGTGCGACCCCATAGACAGCAGCCCAACAGGCTCCTCCGTCCCTGGGATTCTCCAGGCAAGAACACTGGAGTAGGTAGTTATTTCCTTCAATAGATGAATGCATAACCAAATCGGGGTATGTCCATGTCAAAGCAAGTAGCACATGCCACCCCAATATATGCCCTCTGCTGTGAGGATTGCTTAAGTTCACTTCCATTAAAAAAAAAAAAAAGAGGACTCTCAGTAAACTAAGTAGCAATTACCATTTTGTGATGGACATTTACAACAGAGAAATATCTACATTTAAGGGTTGTCCCTGTTTGCACCAGAAATAAGAGGATAATTAAAACTCAAGTAACTTATCAATGGAGAGGTAATGTGTAATTACCTTCCATAGGGCTTCTCCCATTCTTCAGGGTCTTGTTTTTAGCTGAAGATGGCATTTAAGGTGATGACTTTGGACATTTCAGGGAGTGACTCGGGTCTCTTTGGTAGCTCCCCTGTATACAGAAGCTATTTGTTGTTTTAGTCACTAAGTCATGTTTGCCTCTTTGCGACCTCATGGACTGTAGCCCACAAGGCTCCCTCTGTCCATGGGATTCCCTAGGCATGAATACTGGAGTGGGTTGCCATTTCCTTCTCCAGGGGATCTTCCCAACCCAGGGGTCCAACCCAAATTTCCTGTATTACAGGCAGATTCTTTACCACAGAGCCACCAAGGAAGGATAGAGGAGGTATGCTTCTGTTTTTTCTCCTGGTAATTTGTCTTGTATTATGGAAGAGCAGAGTGAAAATTATTTTTCCTCCCATACACATGCAATGGAGTATTACTCATCAGTATTAAGGAATGAACCACCAAACCTTGAAAAGCATGGTTAATTCTCACAGGCATATCACTCAGTGAAAGAATAGTCTGGAGTATGACCTAATTTATGACGTTCTAGGAAAAGCAAAGCTATACAGATGATAAGCAGATCATCTGCTGAAGGCGGCTGCAGCATTCCCTGAGATGCCTCAGGATGGACACCTGTCACTGGGCATTTGTCTACGCTCATTGATTTGTACAGCCCAAGGGATCAAACAATCTATTCACGCATAGTTAGAGTGTAGGAGAGCGCAGGACAGAATTCACAGTGCAACAAAACCCAACCACGTTAGAAATGCACTGAAAAGATCCTCACTGCAGGAGATGGGGCACAATGTGTTGGCTTTGGAAATGAATGAATCGATACACAAAAGGCAAAATGGCCTGCACGTAAACACTGGGCTTCATTTTAGAGATCTCTCCAAAGTGCAGTGGCTAGCAGACAGCAGACAGCCTGCCCCAGGCAGTAGGCGCTCCTGCAGACCCTGCAGGGGCCCTGAGAGGGAAAGGCCAGGCAGAGCCAGGGGGCGCGGGACCCCAGGGGACCTTTGTTGTCTGAGGGGGAGTGGGCGAGCCGGCGGGGAGTGTGACCCAGGAAAGCAGCCCTGCTGACGGGAGACTGAATCCACCTCAGAGGGACAAGCCTTTTGGATGATCCCAGAGACAGGATGTGAGACAAGAGTCCTGGGTGAAAGACGGTGAGTGAGTCCCCCTAAGAGGAGGCTCTGTGAGCTGCCCCGGGAGGGAGTGGAGGGCAGACGAGAACCTACTGTGAGTGAGGGGTCACCCAGGGAGGGGGTGAAGGGCAGACGAGAACCTGCTGTGAGTGGGAGGGGGGTGAGGGGGCAGATGTGAACATGCTGTGAGCAGGCGGTCACCTGGGCAGGGAGAACTGACTCTGTTCCATGGCCGCACATCTGTCCTTCTGGGTAGGTCACTTGGCTGCTCGGAGCCTCAACCTCTCAGCCTGCTTGTGGGCTGATGGTAGCACAGACTGACTAGTCATTTGCTCAGAACAGAGCTGAATGGGGCCTTGTAGAAATTCCACAAAACATGATCAGATGGGACTCACAGCCCCTGTTTCGTGCAGGCCTGTCTACAGGACCCAGAGAGCAAAGGTGAGCAGACTTGCAGCAGAGCCTGGGACAGGCTTGGTGTGGTGGTTGGTGGAGTGACCACTTCCATCCCCAGGCCCTGCCAGCATGAGCCCTTCAGGCTCCGGGTTGGGGAGCCCAAGGGGTGTGGGTCCGACTGTGCCCACCAGGGAAGCCTGGAGGACTTGGCCCCTACTGTGGCCCTCACCTGAAAAACTTACTGAAAACTTCAGTAAGAAGCAGGAGTTTCCATAGCTGTTCCCATAGCTGAAGCCTGAATTCACGTCAGTGGTCTCTCATTCTCCCACTTTATAATCTCAGGCAGCCTTCACTTCTTGAAATCAAATTCCTTTTGTAACTGAATGGGACAAACATGTTAGGACAGTTGTACACACTGAATCATCGAAAAGCAAGAGAGCTCCAGAAAAACATTATTTCTGCTTTATTGACTGTGCCAAAGTCTTTGACTGTGTGGATCACAATAAACTGTGGAAAATTCTGAAAGAGATGGTCATACCAGACCACCTAACCTGCCTCTTGAGAAATCTGTATCCAGGGAGGAAGCAACAGTTAGAACTGGACATGGAACAACAGACTGGTTCCAAATAGGAAAAGGAGTACATCAAGGCTGTATATTGTCACCCTAGTGATTTAACTTATATACAGAGTACATCATGAGAAACGCTGGGCTGGATGAAACACAAGCTGGAATCAAGATTGCTGAGAGAAAAATCAATAACCTCAGATATGCAGATGACAGCACCCTTATGGCAGAAAGTGAACAAAAAAGCCTCTTAATGAGAGTGAAAGACGAGAGTGAAAAAGTTGGCTTAAAGCTCAACATTCAGAAAACAAAGATCATGGCATCAGGTCCCATCACTTCATGGCAAATAGATAGGGAAACAGTGGCTGACTTTGTTTTTTGCTCAAATATGACTGCAGATGGTGACTGCAGCCATGAAATTAAAAGATGCTTACTCCTTGGAAGGAAAGCTATGACCCACCTAGACAGCATATTAAAAAGCAGAGACATTACTTTGTCAACAAAGATCCATCTAGTCAAGGCTATGGTTTTTCCAGTAGTCATGTATGGATGTGAGAGTTGAACTATAAAGAAAGCTGAGTGCTGAAGAATTGATAATTTTGAACTGTGGTGTTGGAGAAGACTCTTGAGAGTCCCTTGGACTGCAAGGAGATCCAACCAGTCCATCCTAAAGGAAATCAGTCCTGAATATTCATTGAAGGACTGATGCTGAAGCTGAAACTGATGCAAAGAACTGACTCATTTGAAAAGACCCTGATGCTGGGAGGGATTGGAGGCAGGAGGAGAAGGGGATGACAGAGGATGAGATGGTTGGATGGCATCACTGACTCAATGGACATAAGTTTGAATAAACTCTTGGAGTTGGTGATGGGCAGGGAGGCCTTGTGTGCTGCAGTTCATGGGGTTGCAAAGGGTCAGACATGACTGAGCAACTGAACTGTATGGACACGTTGAATAAGCCAACCCATTCCGATGTGCTTTGTTGACACTATGTGCTCACTTGAGATACAGATACTATTTTTGTCCAGGTGTAATGATGTGATAATATTGCACAAAATGAAGGGGAAAATCTTTTACAAATTTTAAATTCTGATATGTAGGTAATTTTACTGCTGTGCAACCTTGGACCACTCAATTGCTTTCTCAGGACTTTAGAGTCATAAATAGATGATTCTCTTCAGGCATGATAGCCTACAACCACAATGATTTTACAGACCTGCTAAGCACTGATACAGGCCAGAAATTCAACAAAAGCTCAGAATAAAAATAAGATCTTCACCCAGGTAGGACTAATTATCTAAAGACATCGTAGTCCTTAAAATTTCAAGTTCACAAGGACCTTTATACCCTCTTCATATATGTTAATTTTAAAATATTAATGATAATGTTAAATTGGTATATTGTTTTGCCTCCATTTTACAAATGAGGAAGGAAACTGAATTATAGGGCATAATGTAAATAGTTGGATGAGTTGGACGGCATCACCAACTTGATGGATATGAGTTTGAGTGAGCTCTGGGAGTTGGTGATGGACAGGGAGGCCTGGTGGGCTGCAGTCCATGGGGTCACAAAGAGTCAGACATGACTGAGTGACTGCACTGAACTGATGTAAATAGTTAATAAGGATGAATGAATAAAGTCAAACATTAGAGATGGAAAGCAACCAGCATGTCAGAAAACAATCGTCTCGGCTTGTAGGTCAAATCAGAAAGAAAAAGACAGCGTCAGTCCAGCAAGTATGTCTGAGTCTTTGTGACCCCATGGGTTATAACTCCCCCAGGCTCCTCTGCACAGAATTCTCCAGGGGCGAGTACTGAGTGCCCTGCCATCCCCTTCTCCAGGGCATCTCCCCACGCAGGGATCGACCCAGGGTCCCCTGCACTGCAGGCAGATTCTTTACGGTCTAAGCCACAAGAGAAGGCCAGGTCAAGGTGACCTCAGACACAGAGCGTGGAAGACAGCCGTGTCTGCTCAGTGATATTTGTAGTAGTAAGTTGATGGAAAAGGCAAAATAACACAGAATAAACTTTTAAAAACAAAAACAAACAAACAAAAAAAGGATGAATGAATGATAAGTTTCCATCTGTGTGGTTAATATGAGTATATGTTGAGTACTTTACATTGTAAATTACTGTATCCTTGCCACAATCAAGTTAATGATGTTCCAGTTTTCAAATGAGGAAACTAAGGTCCAGAGACATCACAGCCTAATTGTGTACTTACTTTTCTGAAAAGATCTAGGCTGTTGGTCTCCTGGGAAAGCAGTCTGGACCTGTGCTTGACATGGCAGAGGGCAAGGGGGTGCACACCATCAGCCTGCCAAATAAGCACACTACTGGTCACATGTAGTGTCTCCAGGAGGGCGGACACTGGTCTCTAACACCTTTGGTCTTTTCAGCCCTGGTCACACTAACGTGGCCTGTGGGGAATCTATGGAACAGAAAGGTCAGTTGCATGCTTGTACCTGGCTCAGATCACTGAAGGGCCCTTGCAAGGCCTAAAAGTAGATGCTCCTGCAAATGGGAGAGACGCCACCTGTGAGACGACACAGAGGAGCCCAAACCAATGTGAACAAATCCTAAGCATCTCCATCAACAAGCCACGTTGCCTACTCTTCCTTAGAGTTTGAAGATTACATTCTGATATGAGCTTGATTATGAAACTGATTTCAGAAGGAAGACAATGAAGTTACAGGGTCCATGGGAATTTGTAAAGAGGCCTGACTCCCACCCACACCTCATGACGCTGCTTACTGACTCTGAACCCTAACCCCTTGGGCTCTCATTGCACCTGGGAGGAGGGAGCTGCTCCTGTTCTCATTTCACAGATGAGGATGCTGAGCCCAGAGCCTAAGTGCCTTGTTCAAAACTCCATGGCTGGTCAGTAGAGTTGGGGTTCTTAGACAGGAAGTAAGGACCCAGGATCTGTGCTCAGTGACCAGGATCAGCTCTGTCCTCAGTCCCTGGACAGGGAGCGGGTATCACTGCTCCAAGACAGGCCAGATGAAGGCAGGAAGCACAGAGAAGGGGAAGGAGCACAGGCTTTGGGGTCACACTCCGCCCAGGTTTGCATTTCCAGATCCTCCACTGCATAAGCCTGGACAACTCAACTCTCTAAGCCTCACTTTCCTCATCTGTGAAATGGGAATGATCCTCATCAGAGTTATTTAAGAAATTCAGTAAAGTACCTCACCTAAAATATAGTACTCACTTGATAAGTTGTAACTATCATCATCATATATCCATTACAACCATCTGAGAAATCTTTACTAATCATATTTCTAAAGTTGACAGAGGAGAGGGTTAATGACTCACTCAGAGTCCTCACAGCAAACAACTCACAGAGCTCAGGAATTCTGACTCCATGTGAAACATTCTTTCTGTTACATCACAGCTGCTTCTATTTCTCCATAGTTACTCCCATTATAATCAATAACCTTCAATACTTTCATACTTTCACTTAAGTTCTGGGCTGGGCAGCATTGAAACTATACACAGTCATCAAAGAGTCCACAAATATATAGGAAACAATGGGAATGGTGACAAACTTTATTTTCTTGGGCTTCAAAATCACTGCAGATGTGACTGTAGCCATGAAATTAAAAGACTCTCCTTGAAAGAAAACCCGTGACAAACCTAGACAGCATATTAAAAAGCAGAGAGATTACTTTGCTGACAAAGATCTGTATAGTCAAAGCTATGGTTTTTCCAGTAATCAAATACGGATGTGAGAGCTAGACTATAATTAATGCTGAGCACTGAAGAACTGATGTTTTTGAACTGTGGTGTTGGAGAAGACTCTTGAGAGCCCCTTGGACTACAAGGAGATCCAACCAGTCCATTATAAAGCAAATCAGTCCTGAATATTCATTGAAAAACCGATGCTAAAGCTATAGGTCCTATACTTTGGCACCTGATGCAAACAGCCAATTCACTGGATAAGACCCTGATGCTGGAAAGATTGAAGGCAGGAGGAGAAGGAGACGACAGAGAATGAGATGGTTGGATGGCATCACCGACTCAATGAACAAGAGTTTGAGCAAGCTCTGGGAGAAGGTGAAAGACAGGGAAGCCGGGTGTGCTGTATGTAGTCCATGGGGTGGCAATGAATCAGACTAGATTGAATGAGCAACAACATTTAGCTTGGCCATCTCCAGTCCAGGCTGCCCTCCATTTTTAACCTGATCATTGGTGCAGCCTCCAACCTGGACTCTCTGTCTTCATCCTCTCCCTTATTGTATCCTTTACCTTGCAGTCAGAGGGATGGTTTTAAAGTCGAAAATCTATTCCAGTTATGTTTAAATCATCCCAGAGCTCCCATTGTCTTTGTGATAAAGCTTAATCCTTTAACTTGGCTTGTGAAATCCTCCAAGATCTATGCAAGGATTTGGCAAATATTTTTTGAAAGGGTCAGATAGTTAATATTTTGGATTTGGGGGCACACGGCCTTTGCTGTGAATTCTCAGCTCTTCCTAGGGGCTTCTACCTGCCCTCTGGTTCACTAGCTTTCCCAGCTTAACCCTTGTGTTCTGCACTGTCTGGTTGCTCTGAAATTCATGGTGCTTCCTATTCAGGAGTTAAAGACCCAGTGCCCCTGGTCAGCTACAAGACAAAGGTGCCAGTGAGGCAGTAAGGACTAAAAAGTATGCAGTCTCTGGAGGTTCTGTTGTTGCTATTCAGCTGTTCAGTCATGTCCGACTCTGTGAGACCTCGTGGACTGCAGCACACCAGGCTTCCCTATCCTTCACTGTCTCCCGGAGATTTACCCAGGTCCCAGTGAAGTAGAGTTCTTCAGATGGCAAGCTTGGCCCACACTTCCACTGCGTGTTTATGTGCAGACACGCTAACACTTGTGGATTCAGGCCAAGAGTTCAGCTGGAGATCCACCCACTAGATGTCTCAATATTGAAAGCATAGAAATCAGACTAATAACTAAAACAAGCCCAATCCTGCCACTTTGACTTATATACTGTAAGGGCAATAACTACAAGCAAATATTAAATTAATATTCAGTAATAAAGCAAAAATTCAGGTTTCAGATGACCGAGTTGGAAAATGATTAAAGATGATAAAATATTATTATTGTGGTTGTGTGGAAGTTCTCTTCATGACCTAGCAGTGTTTGAGGATTGAGTAATAAAGATAGACATAACTCATATATACATTTTAATTTTTAAAAAAAAATAGTTTCTGCTGTACAGCAAACTAAATCAGCTTTATGTACACATATATCGGGCTCTCCAGGTGGTTCAGATGGTAAAGAATCTGCCGGCAGTGCTGGAGAACTTGCTTTGACCCTGAAGTTCTTGGATTGAACCCAAGGTTCAATCCCCGGGTCAGGAAGATCCCCTGGAGAAGGAAATGGCAACCTTCTCCAGTATTCTTGCCTGGAGAATTCCATGGACAGAGGAACATGGTGGGCTACAGTTCATGGGATGCAAAGAGTTGGATGTGATTGAAGTGACTTAGCACAGCACAGCAGAGTGTATATAGAGGCTTCCCAGGTGGAGTTAGTGGTAAGCACCCACTTGCCAATGCAGAAAACAAGAGACGTGGGTTCAGCCTCTCTGGGCTCAGGTGTATAAGAGCACAAGCCAGTCTCTGGGTCAGAAAGATCCCCTGGAGGAGGGCATGTCAACCCACTCCAGTATTCTTGCCTGGGAGAATCCAATGGACAGAGAAGCCTGGCAGATTATAGTCCATAAGGTTGCAACAAGTCAGACACGACTGAAACGACTCAGCATGCACACACACAGTGCATACATGTCAATGCCAATCTCCGAATCCATCCCACTGGTTGTTTCCTGGCTTGGTGTCCATATGTTTGCTCTCTGCGTCTGTGGCAGTTGACTTTTGAATTAACGACCAGGACTAGCGACACAGGGAAGCACTTGCCAGGGCCTGAACAGTGTCAGTCATGAGAGCAGATGTCCAGGGTGAGGGGTCACCTGAGCACCAGATCCTGGAGGACAAGATTCGCCTGGGTGACACTGAATGTTTACTGACATCTTGCTTATGTGCATGTTATGCAGGGCCTGCAGAGCTGAGAGCAGGGACCCTCCTGCTCAGTCTGAATAGGAAATAGTTGATAGGCATGCAGGATTTCTGTTAGCTTACTTTACTTTTTGGCTTCAGAAGAAGAGGAAATGATCTAGAGCCTTCCTGAAGACAGGAGAAACACAAGGAGGATGAGAGAAGGGGGGACCAGGTCCAGTTGTCTCCTGGCCTGTTGCTTGGAATAATTTATGGCTCAGGAGTATAAGGGCACAGCCAGAAGCTGAGTGAGCTGTTTTCTTGCACTTTGTGTGAAAGGGGGCTCAGCAGAGCTGCTCTGGGCTTCACTGATCCAGGGAAGCACTGAGCAGAGGGGGACAGAGTCCCTCTCCTTCCTGTAGGGACCCCCTGGTCCATCAGAGCAGGCAGTGGCGACAGTCCGGCCGTAAGGACACTGGCTCTGTGGGGAAGTGCTGTGCACAAAATATCATGTGACGCCGCTACATGTGGCACCGGAATGAAGCTATAAGGATGGACATATGCACAGAGCAAACAGGGCCACAGGTGTAGAAAGCAAACTTGTGGTTCCCAGGGGACAAGGAGTGCAGGATAAATTAGGAGACTGGGACTGGCATCTGCCACTGCTGTGTGTAAAAGAGAGCTGAGAACTCACTGCAGAGCACAGGGCACTCTATTCAGCGCTCTGTAACGGCCTGAACGAGAACAGAATCTTCAATAAAAGTGGACATATGTGTGAGTATAACTGATTCACTTTGTTATACACCTGAAATTAACACAACGCTGAAAATCCATTATACTCCAATAAAAGTTGAAAGGGACTTGCCAGGTGGCTTTAGTGATAAAGAATCTGCCTGCAGAGCAGGAGATCCAATAGACCCGGGTTTGACCCCTGGGTCAGGAAGATCATCTGCAGGAGGAAATGGCACCCCCTCCAGTATTCTTACCTGGAAAATCCCATGACAGGAGCCTGGTGGACTACTGTCCATGGAGTTTCAAAGAGTCGGACACAACTGAGTGACTGAACATGCACAAAAGTTAAAAAAGAAAACCACAATTCATTTTAAAAAAGAAAAAAAGAAGTGCTTCACAGAGGACAGTGACTTTCCTTAGGTTGGAGGCTGTGAAAGACTCAGGAATGGTACATCAGAGCCTTTGGGGGCTCCCAGGTTGAGGGTTGGTGTTGATCGATTTTGTGGGGGAAACTGAAGGTCCCAAATGAAGACATGGGGCAGCTCCCCAGAGACATTTGTATCACAAATTTCAACATGACTGTATGCCTAGGCTGGTGAAACGGGGCATTTGGATGACACTTCAATACCTTCAGTAGGTGTTGTTTTAGGCATCTTGACAACAGAGGATGAGATGGTTGGATGGCATCACCGACTCAATGGACATGAGTTTGAGTAAACTCTGGGAGTTGTGGATGGACAGGGGAGGCCTGGCATGCTGCAGTCCATGGGGTCACAAAGAGTTGGGCACGACTGAGCAACTGAGCTGAACTGAACTAAACTGTGGATCACAGGGAACCCTGCTCAGTGATATGTGCAGCCTGGATGGGAGAGGAGTTTGGGGGACAATGGATACATGAATATATTGCATATACGTATACATATGGCTGAGTCCCTTCCCTGTCAACTTGAAACTATCACAACGCTGTTAATCAGCTATTTTCTTGATCATTGTGTCATGTTGGACTCTCTGTGACCCCATGGACTGTAGCTCACCAGGCTCCTCTGACCATGGAATTTCCCAGGCAAGAATACTGGAGTGGATTGCTATTTCCTCCTCCAGAGGATCTTTCCAACCCAGGGATCAAATCCAAGTTTTCTATGTCTGTTGGCATAAGGGTTCTTTACCAATGAGCTGGAGTGGCAAGGAGATGGGTTCTCTCTGGGAACCTCTGGAAAGGAGCTCAGCTTGATCTTAGCCCAGTGAGACCCATTTTGGCTTCTGACATGCAGAACTAGAAAGGATTCTAAGCCTCTGAGTTTGTGGTAATTCATTACAGCAGCAACGGGAAACGAATACGAATAAGACTCAGTTCTTCCATCCAGAACTCTCTTTCTTCGAGGGTACATCTGAGGGTTCTCTGGATGTTTGGAGACCCTGCAGAGTCCCCAGACACGGGCAGTCCACTCAGGCTCATTGCTGGTGAACCCCTCATCTTGTTCCCACTCTGGGATGATCCGTGGCCTCTTCCGGCCATGTCTGCTTGCCAGGAAGCCTATGCCATTACTGAGCACCCTTCCAGAGGGTTCTGGGTCCTCTGAGGGGCCCGAGGCTCTCAGGGAAGTGCACATCCTGCCTCCCAACAGTGGGGCGCAGTTACTTCCCCTGCCCCCTCCCCCCTGCCCAACACGCAGACAGAACCTCTCAGGCCAGTCCCAGACCCCACACCCTCCACAGGATGCAGGGTGAGCCTTTGGATAATTTCCTAAAATCCCTTCTTCCCATGTTGGACACGACCACCCACGAGGTTGCAGAAGAGGTGAGAGAGGCACAGAAAGATGAAGTGACTTGTCCGCAGTCACGCGGCTACAATGTGTCAGCGTGTAGTTGAGCCAAGGCAGCAGCGATGCCGGGGGCTGACCTGGTTAGCTCCATTCCCTGCGGTCTGTACCCTGCCCTTGTAGGCGTCACCACTGCCCTAGTGCAGACTTCTGCAGAGCGCCTGATCTGGGTTTCTGGGGTCACTGTGGGAGAGCCATTCCTCAAACCCCAGGCCCCTCACTCCTGTCTAGTGCCTGCTCCATCCTCAGCATTTCTTTTTGTTTGTAACTGATACTTTTTTAAAAATGACATAAAATAGAAAAGAGAAATATCAGAATGCATTGGGTACAATAGGTATATAAATGTATTGTTTCATAGCATGTGTGTGTCTCCATCTGGATTATGGTATAATTTTTTTTAATATGAGTTATGGTGAAGAACACTGGAAAAGTCAAGCTTTTAGTGCTGAACCCAACATCACTTTCTTCTTTCTTTGTGTATTTTTAAATTGGAGTTTAATTGCTTTACAATGTTGTGCTAGTTTATGCTGCACAACAAAATGAATCAGCTGTAAGTATAGATATATATCTGGGCTTCCCTGATGGTTCAGTGCTAAAGAACCTGCCTGCAATGTAGGAGTCTCGGGTTCAGCCCCTGGGTTGGGAAGATCCCCTGGAGGATGGCAAGGCATCCCACTCCAGTATTTTTGCCTGGAGAATGCCATGGACAGGGAGCCCGGTGGGCTACAGTCCATAGGGTCACACGGAGTCAGACACGACTGAACAACTGAGCACCAGCATCATCATATACCTGCCCCTCTCGAGCCCCCTCTCACCCCCCGTCCCACCCCTTCTATGTCATCACAGAGCACAGAGCTGAGCTTCTGCTGCACAGCAGCTCCCCACTAGCCGTCCATGTACACATGGGAGTGTGCACATTCCAACGCCACTCTCTCAGCCTGCGCCACCCTCTCCTCCCTCCGCTGCACCGGCATCTTCTTGACGTTTGGCGTCCATAAGAGCCATCTGATGACCCAACTCATCAGCCAGCTGCCTGCCCTCTGCAATCACCATATTCTCATCTCCTCTGTTGTCCTGCGGATCAAACCAGAAAGATAACCTCTAGTATGCAGAGGTCTTTTGAGAGGCAGCAATTTCTTTCACTGAGAGCAGCTTCAAATACTTGACTGACTTTTCTTTTTGAGCTTTGGGATTCCTCCTAAATGTAGAAATATTCATAATGAAGGCTCTTCTGTATGATGGAAAAGTATATTTGTTCAGAGGGTAATTTAATGTCTGGCACAAAAGACAAAGCCTCCACCTTCAGATTTTCTCTCTATGAAATCTGCTTTCTGCAGGGGAGCTAAATGTTCTCAGGTGCCTGGCATCAAGATGAGGGAGAATTTGTTCCACTTTTGGCCTGGTCACTTCTTTTGAATCTCTGGGAATGTGACGAGTCCAGGGAGAGGGCAGTTTTTCATTGTAAAAGAGGCAGGGTGCTGGTGAATTCAGACAATTAGTGGAAACAGGTAGCTGCACCCTTGGCTGGACTCTGGCTCAAACATATTTAAATTATGCAGGTGTGTTTAACGAAGAAGGGATTTTGCCAGAGGAAAGCATCAACATCATTTCTACCATGTGCTTTCTGCCTCAAGGGTGACTTGTAGCCTTTTCGACTAAGTAGATTGGCCTCTGAAAGGGATCCTACCAAAAGTGGAAAGGTTTCTGTTGCTCCTTTCTCAGCAGAAGAGAGGAAATGAGCCTGTTGTATCGCAGAGGGATGACGGGGGGATCAGCTTCATTTTTCACATTCTAACAGCTTCATGGTCATGCTCCTCATTAAAGTGTGAAAGCCAGGAGCCGTGGCTGGGGGAGTTAATTACTAATCTGAGATAGTTTCAGAAAACAGTGTAGAGAACTTGCCTTAGCTACAGATAATGACTATAACTGATAGCTGGGAGAAGATGATTCTGTACAATGAAAATGCCAGCCGTAAACAATCACATCCATCTATTTCCAGAACGTGAGACGATTCAGGCACCTGAGGTAGATTATCCTGGCAAGGGCAGATGTGTCTGGGAGTCATGGCACCGCAAGGTGAAGAGAGCTAAAGCCACTTCAGTAGTGTTTGACTCTGTGCAACACTATGGAGGAGTCGCAGGGCTCTTCAGTCCATGGGATCCTCCAGGCAAGAACCCTGGAGTGGGTCGATGTTATATTTATATCCCAGAGATGAATTGAAGAATTGAATAAATGATCCAGTGAGGACAAGTCAGAATAGAAATTAAAGATCTGAGTGCAAGGAGATCCAATCAGTCCATCCTAAAGGAGATAAGTGGTTCTCTTCTCCAGGGGATCTTCCTGGACCCAGGGATAGAACCCACATCTCTTATATCTCCTACAATGGCAGGCAGGTTCTTTACCACTAGCGCCACCTGGGAAGCTGCAAGGTGAAGAAAGAGACTGAGATTCGAGCCCCAAACCCACTCAGTTCAGTTCAGTTGCTCAGTCGTGTCCAACTCTATGCGACCCCATGAACCGCAGCCAGGCCTCCCCTGTCCATCACCAACTCCCGGAGTCTACCCAAACCCATGTCCGTTGAGTCGATGATGCCATCTCAACCATCTCATCCTCTGTCATCTCCTTCTCTTCCTGCCCTCAATCTTTCCCAGCATCAGGGTCTTTGCCAATGAGTCAGTTCTTCACATCAGGTGGTCAAAGTATTGGAGTTTCAGCTTCAACATCAGTCCTACCAGTGAACACCCAGGACTGATTTCCTTTAGGATGGACTGGTTGGATCTCCTTGCAGTCATATATACTTTAATTTCTATTCTGACTCTGTCCTCACTGGAATCATTTATTCAATTCTTCAGTTCATCTTTGGGATATAAATATAATATCAAATAGAAATAGAAATGCAACCATAAAGAAGACTGAGCACCCAAAGAATTGATGCTTTTGAAATGTGGTCCTGAGAAGACCCTTGAGAGTCTCTTGGACAGCAAGGAGATCAAACCAGTCTACCCTAAAGGAAATAAGTCCTGAATTCTCACTGGAAGGACTGATGTTAAAGCTAAAGCTCCAGTACTTTGGCCACCTGATGGGAAGAGCCAGCTCACTGGAAAAGTCCCCTGATGCTGGGAAATATTGAAGGCAAAAGGAAAGGGTAGCAGAGGATGAGATGGTTGGATGGTATCGACTCAATGGACATGAGTTTGAGCAAACTCTGGGAGACAGTGATAGAGAAGCCTGGAGTGCTGCAATCCATTGGGTCACAGAGCTGTACATGATTTAGTGACAAAGCAACAACAAATTAAAAAGTAAGAGAATTTTTAAAATCATGAGTGGGATTTTAGGGGCTTAGTTGGAATAGTTTAAGGGGGGGATGCAAGTGGGTGCCATGGCCAGGCTGGCAGGCTATGTGCTGCCCAGCTCCAGAGAGTACCTTGTGCATCAGGAGCACCCAAGTGTTTTCATTTGTTAGGGGCTTCGCTCATAGCTCAGTTGGTAAAGAAACTGACTGTAATACAAGACACCCCGGTTTGATTCCTGGGTCAGGAAGATCTGCTGAGAAGGGATAGGCTACCCACTCCAGTATTCTTGGGCTTCCCTTATGGCTCAGCTGGTAAATAATTTGCCTGCAGTGTGAGAGACCTGGGTTTGGTCCCTGGGTTGGAAAGATCTCCACAGAAGGGAAAGGTTACCTACTGGGGTCTCAAAGAGTGTGGTCACAACTCAGCAACTTTCACTTAACTGTGGCCTTTAGGACAAATATTCTGACAAATGGTAATAAAATATCTCTGGGAAAGGATATCTCTGTATAATTTGCATAAATGTGAAGTGTGGGCTAGGATTGTAACCACAGAGGCTGTAAACTAACATTCCCAGAGCAGAATGTAGCTCCTGTTTTCTTGCTTGCTTGTCTGTTTAAATTGCAAATAGAGCTGCATGGCATTAAAAGCTTAGAATTATTTGGTAACATTGAAAATCAGATACATTGACATAGAAATCTAGATTCTTGGTTCTCTAAAAGAGAGACTTTCCCACACAACAATAAAGAGCTGTAGCCGGTGTTCAAGGTTCCCTTTCAATCAAGACAGGGCTCTTCAGTCTGCCAGGGCCCTAGCACATGCTTTGAGGTCTCGGAAGGCGAGGGCCCGTGTCAGCTGCTATTTGCTGTTACACTTGCTCTTCATTGTCCTCACGGAATTAAGAGGAAACTGATAGAATCACAGATCCATGTCTCTCAAGTGTTGGAAAGCCAAACATAGATGGAGAGGGTGTAGTTTTTCAGTGAAACAAGTGTCGGAGAGTATAATTTTTTATTGAAGAGAAAAATGTTCCCGTGTGTTTAATATACAAAATGTAACTGTGCTGGAATGAATAAAATATCTGGCCCTGTAGGCATTTCAGTTTGTAACCTCTGAAAAGATCTATGAAACTGCAGTTTAAGGGACTCTTAATGGAAAAATCTGGGAAAAAGAAACAGAACATCTTGATGAGAAGAAGCGTTCCCAGTAGCATTCCTGCAGTCACACACGGTGTGCTAACTCTTCTCTCCAGCCATTGGGGCAATCTGGGGAACTTCATCACCCCCTTCCCCAGGAGCCTCAGCACTCTCTGCCCAGGGTGAGGACCTCCCTGGCTGTGGCCTGTGCCACCCACAGGGGCAGCTGTGGGGTCCACTGCTGCGCCCATGGCCGGTGCACTGCACCACACCTCTAGGCATTCACTAGAAAAATCACAGATGCCCTTTAAAAGAACGAGATAATGCCATTTGCAGTGACATGGATGGACCTAGACAGTGTCATGCTGAGTGAAATGAGCCAGACAAGGGAGGGGAACGATCGCATGACATCCCTTGTATGTGTACTCTAAAAAGAAATGATGCAGACAAACTTACAGAACAAGGAACCCCAGACTCAGAGAACGAACTTATGAACTTATGCTTGAGGGTGGAGGGGGAAGGATGGGGCAATGGCATGGTTAGGGAGTTTGGGATGGACATGCATGCACTGCTATTTTAAAAATAGATAACCAACAAGGACCTACTACACAGCACATGGCTGCTGCTGCTGAGTCGCTTCAGTCGTGTCCGACTGTGCGATCCCATAGACGGCAGCCCACCAGGCTGCCCCATCCCTGGGATTCTCCAGGCAAGAACACTGGAGTGGGTTTCCAGTTCCTTCTCCAATGCATGAAAGTGGAAAGTCAAAGTGAAGTCACTCAGTCATATCTGACTCTTAGCAACCCCGTGGACTGCAGCCCACCAGGCTCCTCCGTCCATGGGATTCTCCAGGCAAGAGTACTGGAGTGGGGTGCCATTGCCTTCTCCAACACAGCACATGGAGCTCTGCTCAATTGTATGTGGCAGCCTGGATGGGAGGGGAGTCTGGAGGAAAATGGATACATGTATCTGTGTATGGCTGAGTCCCTTCACTGTTGGTCTGAAACTCACAACATTGTTAATCAGCTATATCTCCAATACAAAAATGAAAACCTTGAAGCAAAATCACTGAATATGACTCCTGCTTTGGGAGAAGCAGGAATGGGGCTGCTAGAGGGTCCGGATCTGTAGTGGAGATGATGATGCCTTTTGGAATTTGGGGGGTTGCAAGACATGGGAATCAATATTGTTTTTAAATTGAAGTATAGTTGATTTGCAGTGTTGTGACAATCCCTGCTGTGTGGCAAAATGGCTCAGTTATGCATATATATACTTTCTTTTCAAACATTCTGTTCTCCTATGGTTTATTGAATAGAGCTGCTGTGCTATACGAGCTGGTGCCTCAAGTGGTAAACTGTCTGTCTGCAATGCAGGAGACCCAGGTTCAATCCCTGGGTTAGGAAGATCCCCTGAAGAAGGAAATGGCAATCCACTCCAGTACTCTTGACTGGAAAAATCCCATGGATGAAGGGAGCCTGGTGGGCTATAGTCCATGGGGGCGAAAAGAGCTGGACAGGACTGAGCTGCTCCACTTTCACTTTCACGCTGTGCCTCAGGACCCTTTCTTCACCGGTTCTGAATGGAATGGTTTGCATCCACCAACCCCAAAAAATCCCTGTGTCCCCTCCTCCTTGGCAATGGTAAATCTGTTCTCTATGTCTACAGACAGTTTCTGTTCTGTGGGAACGTTCATCTGTGCCATATTTTAGATCCCACATATAGCTGACATTGTATGGTACTGGTATTTGTCTTTCTTCTGACTTGCCTTACTTAGTATGAGGATCACTAGTTGCATCCAGATTGCTGCAAATAGCATCATTTCATTCTTTTCTTACCACTGAGTAGTATTTGAAATGGGATTTAATCTTGTTTAACTTACATTGGAGGGTTATGGAGACCTTTTTAGACAAAAAGAAAACTCTGTGGAACCTTTCTTTGGGTGGAACTGGGCCCCAGGCAGCTCTGGACATTCATGACGTCATCAAATCAAGATCAGTTGACCGTTTTCTGGGCCTGCGGTAACTGATTCAAAAAGAGGGCAACTCAGAATCTGATTGGCTGTAGTTTGCATCAATCACCAGAGGTGGGCGGGGGAGATATGATCGAGCTGTCTCAGCCAGACCACCCAGTCTCACCCCAGCCTGGGTGGCAGGGATCTCTGGAAGGAAAGGGTCTGTAGAGCCAAGAAACTCCAGCCTCCACCCGGAGTATCTGCACTACCAGTCCCCACCCCACTCTCCTCCAGGAGATTGGCGAAGCCTGCTGATCTCCTCCTTCTCACCTCCAACCACACTTACGGCAGGTAGGTGATGACCTGACCTGGTCATCCGTGGAACTTTCTAGTGCTTAGTGATGTCACCCTATGCTCACACCCGCGCTCTCCTTCCGGGTCAGATCTCCTGAGAGTCGTCAACTTGGAATTCGACATCGGGATTGACAGTGTAGTGACAGTAGGTGTTTTTCTTGCTCAGCCCATGAGCTGGGTGCTGAGCTGTGTATTTACCTGCAGTATTCCATTTCATCCCCACGCGATACTAAAGATTAGAATCAGTAGCCAGAAGAGTTCGAATCTAAATGAAGTTGGTTCAAAGCCCAGGGTTCTACCTACCACACCTACCTAGCTGACACAGAGGAGCCTTGAACTCAGGTTAAACGTCAGGCGGTTGGTAGGGCTCTGAGCTATAGGTCTTTGGAGGCAACCTGTCTAATAAGTTCCAGTTCATTGGGGGCTTGGAATTTTGGTTGTCATGTACAATTGTTGTTAACATTTTTTGGCAATGGAACTTTCCCCTAGAAATGGGATAACCTCACAAGTCTGAATTCTGCCCAGTAATGCATCACATTCCAATACTCCACGTCCAAACAAGGTGACTTGATAAAAGCCCCAGGTGCCAGAGTTTAGTTTCTTCCCAAAATGCCAAGATTTTACTGGTTTTTCAGATGATATAGAGACTCTTCATAAATCTCAGTTTATTCTGTGTAAAGGACTGTGTTTCATTCTGGGATTATATTTGTGTATCTGTACCCTTTGGTGATAATATCCTTTCTTGTCTGAAAAGATGATGCTAGTAAATAATGTGGGGTGTGTTTTTACATAAGAAACTTACGCCTTTTCCAACAGTCCTTATGCCATTTTTGAGGGAGGTGAATTTTGAAATGTTATCAGTTCATGAAATTCAAAAAATGGAACTACTGACCTTATCTAATATCTACTAAGGTTTCCTGAAGGCTCAGATGGTAAAGAAGCTGCTTGCAATGCAGGAGACCTGGGTTCTGATTGTTGGGTTGGAAACATACATTGGAGAAAGGATTGGCTACACACTCCAGTATTCTTACCTGGAGAATTCCATGAACAGAGGAGACTGGTGGGCTATAGTCCAGGGGGTCACAAAGAGTCAGACATGACTGTGTGACTAGAGAGAGAGAGATCCAAAATCTAAGACTATGATGAGGTATAAAAAGAATATATAAACAAATTTTAGAGATAAGTATACACAAAAGTAGAAAAATATTTGTCATTTTACTGGTTACTAGTATTTAATAGCACTAAATATTCTGTTCTTTTCATCTGAACCATTCTGGTGCTATTTCAGTGTGAAGTCTGTTTATTAAAGCCAGTTATTTATCCATTCTAGTGTTGAAAGACATTGAGTTTGCTTCTGATTGTTTGCTGTGATAAGCTGTATCACACTGAACATTCTTGTAGAAGCCATCCTGTTTTTTCCCTATTATTATTTTTTTAATATATAAAGAATCAGCCTTCAATGTGGGAGACCTGGGTCCAATCTCTGGGTTGGGAAGACCCCCTGGAGAAGGAAAAGGCTACTCACTCCAGTATTCTGACCTAGAGAATTCCATGAGGTTGCAAAGAGTCAGACACAACTGAGCCACTTTCACTTCCAACTCCAACTTCCAAGCCCAGAAAAGCAGAGTGTGGTATCAAGAGTACCTATATTTACATCTCTTGTGTTTAGTAATTGTTAATATTTTGCAACCTTGGTTTAACCTATTTTGGGGGCCAGATTTAAAGTGAATAAGACATTATAGCATTTTACCCCAAAGTGTCTCAGTACACATCTCTAAACAATGCCAATGCTTTCCTGCGTGACCACATTCCGTGTCATCCCTAGCAATAGCTTCTGGAATATCCTGTTCGCATTCAGTTTTTCCTAGTAGTTTCCCAAATGTGTCTCAGTTCATAATCCAGTCAAAGAGTCTATATTGTACATTACATCTGGTTGTTATATTCTGTCCTGAAAGTCTCTTTTGATCCCACTTTAATCTGTCTCAGGATGTTGATAAGACCATTCTCCTATAGAATGTCTTATCTTTTGAATTTTGAGATTGTTTCTTTGTGATTAATTTTTTCTGCTATCACCTAAATTTTCTGCAAACTGGGAGTTATTTCGAAAGATTTGAGTAGATTCAGGATAAGTTTTTGGGGAAGAATATTCGACAGAGGTACCAAATGCATAGTCCACATTGCATCGCAACAGAAAACACCTAGCTTCTGGCAGGTACCCCCAACCCCCGCATTAGAGCGGCTGCTGCTGCTGCTGCTGCTGCTGCTGAGTTGCTTCAGTCATGCCCGACTCTGTATGACCCCTAGACGCAGCCCACCAGGTTCCCCTGTCCCTGGGATTCTCCAGGCAAGAACACTGGAGTGGGTTGCCATTTCCTTCTCCAAAGTGAAAAGTGAAAGTGAAGTCACTCAGTCATGTCCGACTCTTAGCGAACCCATGGACTGCAGCCTATCAGGTTTCTCCGCCCATGGGATTTTTCAGGCAAGAGCACTGGAGTGGGTTGCCAATTGCGTTCTCTGATTAGAGCTGCTAATGGTGATAATTAGGTTAAGACTGAGGAGTCACCTCCCTGCATTGTCAAGTTACAGATTTCCTCTTGAAAATGGATAATAATCTGTGGGAGTGTATAGTTGACACCAAGCAAATGTCCAGCTCCCTGTCATTTGCCCAAAGTGCTGTTACTCATCTCTGTCAAATATTTCGGTTTGCGATTGAAAATTCTGATTTGCAATTTCTCCCATATCTTCTGCACTGATGAACTGGTGACAGTCATCTGTAAAGAAGAAATTTCTTTCATTTACTGAGGTTATAGAGTTTTAGTTCCTGCTAGAAATTTAAGGCCAATGTTTAATTATTTCCTATTAATTACCAAACGTTAGAGTAAAGAGATGGCACTATAGTTCTTTTCAGTGGTGGCAGACACGTTTGTTTTGTTTTCTTGGCACCTTTCTCATGTATCAATATAGATTCATGGATTTTCATAATTTGCTCTGGTTTAATCAATTGCAGCCATTACCGTTTTTCACATTCTTCTTGTCTCAGCTTTGGCTCTTGGGTGCCCCTTCCTTAGCACAGGAGCCCGCAACTCACTGAGTGTTCTCTTGCTTTATGGAACAACAGCGTACCCTAGATTGTACTCATGTTCTTGTGCAGAAATGAAAATGACCGTCTGGGCTTAATCCTGAAGTGAGAACTGTTGGGTTATGCACAACAGTTTAATATTTAATATTAAATACTTAATGTTTAATATTTTGAAAACGAACATCAAGTTGCCCCATAATACAGAACGCGTTTACTGTTCCCCCTGCACTGGGAGGGTCCTGGGAAGACGCTGTCTCCTTCACTCTCGTCAGCCCTTGACATTGTTAAACTTGAGTAATTTTCCAATCAGGTAGGTGAAAATGGTATTTAATTGGTGTTTTTAATTTCCCTTTCTCCAGTTGCTAGTTGTATTTAACATCTTTTCATATATATATATATTTTCTGTTTGAAAAGGTTACTCTGTCATCTCCTTCTTTGTATATTTGGCCCATTTTTAAATCGGTTATTCTCCTGTGTGTTTAAAAAGACTTAGATCTATTATATCATTTATTTAGTTAGTTAGTTAGTTTTATTTTTACTTTATTCTACTTTTACAATACTGTATTGGTTTTGCCATACATTGACATGAATCAGCCACAGGTGTACACGATCTCCCAATCCTGAAACCCCTCCCACCTCCCCCTCCATATCATTCTCTGGATCGTCCCCATGCACCAGCCCCAAGCATCCTGTATCTTGTATCAAACATAGACTGGCGCTTTGTTTCTTACATGATAGTATACATTTTTCAATGCCATTCACCCAAATCATCCCACTTCTCCCTCTCCCTCAGAGGCCAAAAGTCTGTTCTATACATCTGTGTCTCTTTTGTTGTCTCACATACAGGGTCATCATTACTATCTTTCTAAATTCCACATATATGTGTCAGTATACTGTATTGGTGTTTTTCTTTCTGGCTTACTTCACTCTGTATAATCGGCTCCAGTTTCACCAATCTCATTAGAACTGATTCAAATTTATTCTTTTTAATGGCTGAGTAATACTCCACTGTGTATATGTACCACAGCTTTCTTATCCATTCATCTGCTGATGGACATCTAGGTTGCTTCCATGTCCTGGCAATTATAAACAGTGCTGCGATGAACATTGGGGTACACGTGTCTCTTTCAATTCTGGCTTCCTCGGTGTGTGTGCCCAGCAGTGGGATTGCTGGGTCATAAGGCAGTTCTATTTGCAATCTTTAAGGAATCTCCACACTGTTTTCCATAGTCGCTGTACTAGTTTAAAGTAAGGGCCTGCCTGGGATTTTTATCAGCAGCAGTTCCCAAAGGCAGCTTGTTCCCCATTACTGCCACTCAGGTGTCACTGACCACCTGTCTGAAGAAGAGGCGCTCATCCTGGGTTGTAGAGACGGAAGAGTGGTTAAGATTTAATAAAAGCCTGCCTGGACTTCCTTCTGCTTGCTTGGGCATAAGGCATTCAAAAGACAACCTCATTCTATAGGTCTATTCAACCTCCTGTACATATTTCTAGAGAAGATTAAACTTAATCACAATCAGGTCAAATGGCAGTATGCCACTCTCTGAGGCCTTCTAAGACTCCAGAAAATATCTTTCACTTAACATGACAGCCAGCAGGCAGAGGGAATGACCCCAGCCACATTTAAAGATCTTGGGATAGACCTGCACACAGATTGAGACTCTTTGGGCTTTTGGAGGATGAAATATTAATATTTCCTCTTGCTAAGAAACCTGTAGATGATAAGATATGCATCTGGTTGTCGGTAAGATTGTGGGTGTGGCATGCAGTCTGGTTTTTCTCCTCTCATCTGTAAGGTGTTTTTCAACCTGCAGGGCTCTTAGCTATTAATTGGAGAAAAAGTCACTAAGTGAATTACACCAATTAAAACCTCATCCTTCATAGGAGCTATATCTATTTTTGAAAACTTTGGGTATTATAATGTGCAAATGAGAGTGCCCACACCATAAGTGCACGGTTTAGACCTTCACATGCTGAACATGCCCATGCAAAGGGAAATGGAAGGTGATCAGCCACCCCAAAACCTCTTGACACCCCTCCTCTGATCAACCCCTGAAAGTTGCCACTACCCTGACTTCCGTATCCGAAGGCTAGTATATCACATTAATGGGCCCGGCAGCATGCACAGGAGTGTGGCCTCTCTCTCTTAGTATTACGCTTGTGCTATTGATTCATACTGAGTATGAGTAGCATTTCTGTAGTGTTATTACATTCCAGTGTGAGAACACGCAGTGATGTATTCTATTACTGATGAGCATTTGGGAAGTTCTTCAGTTCTGGCTACTGTGAGTGATGCCGCAGTGAACACTCTTTGAGGAACATGCTTGGAGTTCCTGGGCCCTCACGTGGCATGAATACTGCCAAAGAGAGTTTTCCAAAGTGGCTTGTATCCACTGACTCATCCTCTGCTGAGACTCTCAAGTGCTTTGGATCCTCACCAGCCCTTGAATGTCTGTCTTGCCCACCTTTGCTATTCTGGTGGGACTGTAGTGTGAGCTCGACTTATCAAGGCCACTTATTTTGTATGGGGAGGTTGAGGGTTAAGCTCTCTGCCTACCTGAGAGATCAAGGAAATAGAATACCTGTAAAAGAAATAAGAAGTGGGTAAAGGGATAATTGAGGTTTAGAATATTTATTAACTCATGAATTTCTGTTCAGGAAAAGCTGTAAGTGAATTCACTCTGATGGAAGATGTAGTTTTAAAATCTCCCACCCCTACCCATACACATTGGTATAGCTGTAAAAATAGAAAAGAAACACAGTGTAGTTTCCTTCCTTCTTAACTCTCAAAATTATAATTGCTGTTTTATTCTGATTATAAGAAAGGTACATGATCATTATAAAATTTCAAATAATATAGTACAACAGAACCTTGAGAAAATGAACCCTGAAGTATCATGAATGGTGATGTAACCTAGCTGCTGGATGACTCTTTTCTTCTCTTTGCTTCTCAGATAAGGCTGAGCTCAAGAGTTTAACATTTTTAAGGAAGGGGGGAATGTGGAGGGAGCACAGCTAGTCTGCAAAGAAACCAGGGGCCCCTGCCACAAACGACCCTGTGCCCAGAAGTGGAGGAGGGAGGCCCAGGTCCTGGAGTTCTCCCTGTTTCCTGGATCAGCCTGGTGAAGTGGGTGCCAGATAACAGAGAAGTTCCCAGTTCCTAGCAGTACAGTCAGTCAGTTCAGTCGCTCAGTCATGTCTGACTCTTTGCAGCCCCGTGGACTGCAGCATGCCAGGCTTCCCTGTCCATCACCACCTCCTGGAGCTTACTCAAACTCATGTCCATTGAGTCAGTGATGCCACCCAACCATCTCATCTTCTCTCTTCCCCTTCTCCTCCCACCTTCAATCTTTCCGAGCATCAGGTCTTTTCAAATGAGTCACTTCTTGGCTCAGGTGGCCAAAGTATTTGAGCTTCAGCTTTAGCATCAGTCCTTCCAATGAACACTCAGGACTGATTTCCTTTAGGATGGACTGGTTGAATCTCCCTTGCAGTCTAAGGGACTTTCAAGAGTCTTCTCCAGCACAACAGTTCAAAAGCATCAGTTCTGCAGTGCTCAGCTTTCTTTATTGTCCAACTCTCACATCCATAAATGAGCACTGGGAAAAGCCATAGCTTTGACTAGACAGACCTTTGTTGGCAAAGTAATGTCTCTTTTTAATATGCTGTCTAGGTTGATCATAGCTTTTCTTCTAAGAAGCAAGTATCTTTCAATTTCTGCAGTCACCATCTGCAGTGATATTGGAGCCCCAAAATAAAGTCTCTCACTGTTTCCATTCTTTCCCCAACTATTTGTCATGAAGTGATGGGACTGGATGCCATGATCTTAGTTTTCTGAATGTTGAGTTTTAAGCCAACATTTTCACTCTCCTCTTTCACTTTCATCAAGAGGCTCTTTAGTTCTTCTTCGCTTTTGCCATAAAGGTGGTGTCATCTGCATATCTGAAGCTATTGATATTTCTCCCAGCAATCTCGATTCTAACTTGAGCTTCATTCAGCCTGGCATTTCTCATGATGTACTCTGAATATACGTTAAATAAACAGGGTGACAATATATAGCCTTGATGTACTCCTTTTCCTATTTGGAACCAGTCTGCTGTTCTATGTCCAGTTCTAACTGTTGCTTCCTGACCTGCGTACAGATTTTTCAAGAAGCAGGTCAGGTGGTCTAGTATTCCAATCTCTTGAAGTAATTTTCAACAGTTTGTTGTGATCCACACTGTGAAAGGCTTTGGCATAGTCAATAAAGCAGAAATAGATGTTTTTCTGGATCTCTTGTTTTCCTATGATCCTGTAGATGTTGGCAATTTGATCGCTGGTTCCTTTGCCTTTTCTAAAACCAGCTTGAACATCTGGAAGTCCATGGTTCATTTACTGTTGAAGCCTGGCTTGGAGAATTATGATCATTACTTTGCCAGCATGTGAGACAAGTGCAACTGTGTGGTAGTTTGTGCATTCTTTGGCATTGCCTTTCTTTGGGATTGGAATGAAAACTGACCGTTTCCAGTCCTGTGGCCACTGCTGACTTTTCCAAAGTTGCTGGCCTATTGAGTACAACACTTTCACAGCATCATCTTTTAAGAGTTGAAATAGCTCAACTGGAATTCCATCACCTCCACTAGCTTTGTTTGCAGTGATGCTTCCTAAGGCCCACTTGACTTCACATTCCTGGATATCTGGCTCTGGGTGAGTGATCACACTGTCATGATTATCTGGGTCATGAAGATCTTTTATAGTACTTCTGTGTATTCTTGCCACCTCTTCTTAATATCTTCTGCTTCTGTTAGGCCTATACCATTTCTGTCGTTTATCGAGCCCATCTTTGCATGAAATATTCCCTAGGTATCTCTAATTTTCTTGAAGAGATCTCTAGTCTTTTCAATTTTGTTGTTTTCCTCTATTTCTTTGCATTGATTGCTGAGGAAGGCTTTCTTATCTCTCCTTGATATTCTTTGGAACTCTGCATTCAAATGGGTATAACTTTCCTTTTCTCCTTTGCTTTTCAGAGCTATTGTGAGGCCTCCTCAGACAGCCATTTTGCCTTTTTGCATTTCTTTCTCTTGGGGATAGTCTTGATCCCTGCCTCGTGTAATGTCACAAGCCTCTGCCCATAGTTCATCCTGCACTCTATCAGATCTAATCCCTGAATCTATTGTCACTTCCACTGTGTTATCATAGGGATTTGAGAGCCCGGAGTCTACCTAGTCATTACGTCAGAGCAGATTCCTGCCACCAGGCGGCGCCCTGTGCTGGCCGCGGGCTCTGGGCTCCAGCACTGGACCTGGCTATGGAGCTGCTGCTGCGCAGCGCCCTGTTGTGGGTCAGTGGGCGTGATCAAGAGGATGAAAGGCCAACCCAGGCTAGGGGGGAGGGGCAACTTTGGGGTGTTTGCGTGCATGTGGATTAGCAGGTCATTTTGAAATGAAACTTCTAAGTGGCAAATGGGGACAGGTTGAACGTGACCTTGAATGCCAAGTTGATGATTTTGGACTCTGTCCTGAGGGCAGTGGCGACCACTGACGCTTTGTGAATGAAGAGTCAGAAGCAAAGCAGTTCTTTAGCAAGATTAATTTCCTCCTGAAATGTGTTCCAGCAGAACGAGAGGCAGGAGACAGGCAGGAGCTGGGGTTGTGGACTCCGTGTTCAGGTTGCCTGGTTTCCCATCTTGGCTTCTGCTGCTGATTAGCAGCGTGGCATGGCTCAGTTTTCTCATCTGCAGAAGGGAACTTTCTTTAAAATTGTATGTATATATTATTTTTGGTTGTGCTGGGGCTTCAGGCTTTGGGTTCAGTGCTGAAGAATTGATGCTTTTGGACTGTGGTGTGAGAAGACTCTTGAGAGTCCCTTGGACTGCAAGGAGATCCAACCAGTCCATTCTGAAGGAGATCAGTCCTGGGTGTTCATTGGAAGCGCTGATGCTGAAACTGAAACTCCAATACTTTGGCCACCTGATGTGAAGAAGGGACTCATTTGAAAAGATTCCGATGCTGGAAAAGATGGAGGGCAGGAGGAGAAGGGGACGACAGAGGATGAGATGGTTGGATGGCATCACGGACTCAATGGACGTGAGTTTGGGTGAATCCCGGGAGTTGGTGATGGACAGGGGAGGCCTGGCGTGCTGCAGTCCATGGGTCGCGAAGAGTCACACAACTGAGCAGCTGAACTGAACTGGGTCTTCACTGCAGCAGGAGCTTTTGTCTAGTTGCAGTGAACGGGGTCTCCTCTCTAGTTTGGTGTACGGGCTTCTCACTGCAGTGGCTTCTTTTGTTGCAGAGTGGGGGCTCTGGGGGCACGGCTTCAGGAGCTCACAGGCTCTGGAGCACAGGCTCTGTAGTTGCGTCTCACGGGCTTTGCTGCTCCACGGCATGTGGGGTCTTTCCAGATCAAGGATCAAGCCCGCATCTCTTGAACTGGCAGACGTGCTCTTTGCCACTGAGCCACCTGGGGAGCCCCGGACGGGATTCTGTTTGTGCCTATGCCACAGGGTCAGCTCCTGGCAGAATGCTTCGACTGTCGAAAGTGGACCGTGCTTTGAGCAGTGCCTGACACGCTGTGCTCCTGATAACTCTTAGCTGCTGCTTTCTCCTGATGAATGCGTCCTGCTTTCTCCTCTCTGGCTCCTCCCTCCTCTGCAGTTCGCCCTGCCTTGGGGATCCTTCTCATCCCTCCTTCACAATGTGTCTGATATTTCTTAGGAGAACATGGCTTGTTCCTTGTTATGTCACAGAGTCTTGTTTTCTAGACCTCAGCTAAAGGAGACCAATGAGTAGAAATTGCTTACCTATTTCACTTCTGCTGCATCGTGTCCTTGGATGTTAACCTTTATCTTCACAAATCTGCTTCTTCATCCTTACAATGTGGGCCACTAAGAGCATGCGATTTTTAGGGTTGTTTGAGAATGACAGGTGCCTGATGTGAAGAGCCTAATGCAGTGTCTGCGACCGAGAGCTCAGTGAAGTGGCAGGTCAGTCCTCTGTCCTCGCTGGAGCTCTGGCTCGGGCCGACTCTGCACCTGAATGCCGTCCTCCTGGCTCCTCCACCTCCACCTATCAGCTTATAAGCTGAGACCAGCTTTGCCGCAGAACGTGATGTCTTCCCTAAGGGATCCCTTCTGCTCTAGCATTCATTTTCTCCCCCACTGCTTAGTCCGCTGCAGCTCCCTAACAAAGTGCCATAGACTATGTGGGCCAGACAGAAGGAGTGCTGTCCTCGCAGTTTGGGAGGCTGGGAGTCCAAGGTCAAGGCGTCGGCAGGCTGGGTCTCTCCGGAGGCCTCTGCCTGGCTTGCAGACAGCTACCTCTTGCTGTGTCCTCACGTGGCCTTTTGCTCTGTGTGCACACACCTCATGTCTCCTCCTCTTCTTATAAGGATTCTATTGGATTAGGGACCTGTTCTTCTAACTGTGTGTGTGTGTCTGTGTCTGTGTGTGTGTGTGTGTGGTTAGTTGCTTAGACATATCTGACTCTTTGCAACCCCATAGAGTCTTTGCAACTCCATGGACTGTAGCCCACCAGACTCCTCTGTCAGCGGGATTCTCCAAGCAAGAGGAGGGAACTGGGTTGCATTCCCTTCTCCAGAAGATCTTCCCAAGCCAGGTACTGAACCTGGGTCTCCTGCACTGAAGGCAGACCCTTTACTGTCTCAACCACCAGGAAAGGCCCCTTCTGACTTTGCTAGTGCTAGTGACCATAATTACCTCTTTTAAAGGCCTGTCTCCAAATACAGTTACACCAAGAGTTGGGGCTTTAACATAAGAATTTGGGGGATACAGTTAAGTCCATAATAGATACCCATCTCACACTCATATCTCAGCTTGCTTTGCAATATAATTTGTCTTCTTGTCACATATAAAGATGACTATGCTAGGTCAGATAATTATTTGGCAAATAGAATTCCTTCCCTCTCATCTCCATGGGTACATTCCTCTGCCCCTGACTTTGGTTTTGGTCATATGACTTTCTTTGGCCAATGAGAAGTCAGCAGATACGAGCAGAGCCTTGGAGGGTGCTTCCTGGGTTACAGTTGTTCCCTGAAGCAACATTTCTCCAGAAAGAGATCGTGTCTCTATAGCTACCCAGTCTAGGAGGATGAGAGAGACATGGAGTAGACCTAGGCCCAACCTCACCCCTGAAACCAAGCCAAACTGAATTCCAGCTCAACTGCAAGTGTGTGTGGAGGAGATAAAACTTATTATTAGATGGCTCTGATTTCTCATGCACCATCATTAGGGCCAGTCAGTCAGTTCAGTCACTCAGTCGTGTCTGACTCTTTGCGACCCCATGAATCGCAGCACACCAGGCCTCCTTGTCCATCACCAACTCCCGGAGTTCACTCAGATTCATGTCTATCGAGTCAGTGATGCCATCCAGCCATCTCATCCTCGGTCGTCCCCTTCTCCTCCTGCCCCTAATCCCTCCCAGCATCAGAGTCTTTTCCAATGAGTCAACTCTTCTCATGAGGTGGCCAAAGTACTGAATTTCAGCTTTAGCATCATTCCTTCCAAAGAAATCCCAGGGCTGATCTCCTTCAGAATGGACTGGTTGGATCTCCTTGCAGTTCAAGGGACTCTCGAGAGCCTTCTCCAACACCACAGTTCAAAAGCATCAATTCTTCGGTGCTCAGCCTTCTTCACAGTCCAACTCTCACATCCATACATGACCACTGGAAAAACTAGTCAAGGTCCTCCTTGACTAGACGGACCTCAGTCAGTGAAGCAATGTCTCTGCTTTTCAGTATGCTATCTAAGTTGATCATAACTTCTCTTCCAAGGAGTAAGTGTCTTTTAATTTCATGGCTGTTAGGGTAACAGCTGGCCAACTGTACCAAGTGGCTTCAGTCGTGTCTGACTCTTTGTGACCCCATGGACTGTAGTCTGCCAGGCTCCTCTGTCCATGGGATTCTTAAAGCAGGAATACTGATGTGGGCTGCCATTCCCTTCTCCAAGGGCTCTTCCTGACCCAGGGATCGAGTCCAGGTCTCTTGCGTGTCCTGCATTGGCAGGTGGGTTCTTTACCACTAGCGCCACACTAGTCCAACTATACTTAAGTATTTATTAATTTCTTACCATGTTCAAGAACCTGTGCCGAACAGTATATAGACATTAGCCCACTTAATTGTCAAAAGATCCCTGCAATGTAAATGGATGCTTATTCTCTCCAATTAGTATATATAGGGAAAATTGAGTCAAGGAGGTCTTACCCAGGGCCATGTGGCTGGTCAGAAGCAGAACCAGGGTTTGAGCCCAGGCCAGCCTGGGTTATAGATTAGAGGGTGCTACACTGTGAGTTGCAGGCGGACCGATGTGGTCATTTTTTTCGAAGCCAGATTGGAATCTCCTAGTTTTTAGTGTCTGCGTGGCTGTCCTCTCTGTCCCCACAGAAAGCTGCTATTTGTAGCTTCTTCCTAACCCCCTTGGGGGGGGAGTGTGGACTCGGTAGCTCTTTTTACTTGTCAGGACCAGTTCTGTGGAATTGCTTTCCCTTTGAGATGCTGCGGCAGCAAGACGCATTCTGCTAGCATCGTGTGCTGCAAGCAGCCTGAGAAAGCTCATTTGATCTTAGGAAGAATCTCCCAAATCTCTCACCAGCCACAATTTTCAATAACTCTCCTGTACTTGTCTCCGGCACCTTGCCTGCCCAGCAGACAAGGCGCCATGTCTTTATCTTTGTCTTTTTTTTCCCCACTGCTGCTTCTTTCTTTGTCTTTTTCTACCTGTTTGCTGATTCTTGGTTTGGGGGCAGACGGTTGAATCAATTAATAGAGGATTTGCAGAATCACAAGTGTGGTTATTAGCGGATGGTGTAATTAACTTCTTCAGACTAATTGAAATTTCCATTTAAAAGGAGAAGCCAAGTGCCTCTTTGCTTAAATGACTTTCTCTCATAGAACAGCCCTCATGAAAAAGATTCTTCAGTGTATGTCCATAAGCCAGAGACCTCCGTGCGGCTGTGAAACCGTGGGAAAAGAATGAGGCCACCTCTCTTTTCCTCTTTGTCCCCTCTCCCTGAACGTGCTCAGAGTTACACGGCTTCCCACACTGTATTGCGCTGCTTCTCAAGCCGCCGAACAAGGTCAGGAAACAGGGTCCGGAGGAAAGAGCGTCAGACCCAAAGCGCCTTTTGACTTGGAGAGCAGAAAGCAAAGCGGTGACTCACGGGGCGCCTGCGGCCCTGGTATGGCTGGCATCTCCCGCGGCATCCTCGGGTGCTAGTGGCTGGCTCCTGGGTCTCCACCTGGAGGACTGCAGTGTCTCTCTCTCTTACTCTCTCTCTCTCTCTCTCTCTCTCTCTAGTGGCTGGCTCCTGGGTCTCCACCTGGAGGAATGCGGTGTCTCTCTCTCTCTCTTGGATGGGGCTTCCCATCCTCAGGGTGTGGAACACTCCCGTGACCCTGGTCCGTCCAATCAGATGACAGCCCTTCCTCATCACAAGAAGTAACTGGTGTGGGGTTAGCATGTGACCACCCCACCCCTGAGTAGACCAGTGGCGCAGACTGAGTTCTCCACTGAAAGGACTGAGCGCCGGAGGCTTTGTTCCAACCAGGATGGCAGAGCAGTGGTGTCTGCCTGCACCTCCTCATATCATTCTGCAGTTGACAAGGAAAAGCATTATTGTTGTTTAGTTAGTAAGTCATGTCCAACTCTTTGTGACCCCATGAACTGTAGCCCACCAGGCTTCTCTGTCCATGGGATTCACCAGGCAAGAATACTAGAGTGAGTTGCCTTTCCCTTCTCCAGGGGATCTTCCTGACCCAGGGGTCTAATCTGAGTCTCCTGCTTGGCAGGTGGGTTCTTTACCAGGGAGCCACGTGGGAAGCCCCAGGAAAAGAATATCTGAGCGTAAAGCTGGTACCTAGGGAAGGTGGAATCAAGGAGTAGATGTCACCACAATGATTAAAGGACCTTGGTCCTTCTTGCCAGAATTAACCTTTGCCCCTGAACTTTCTAGTTATATGTGCCAGTGAATTTTATGGGTTTTCCCCCTCTTAATCCAGATTTGGTTGAATCCTATCCTCTCTAACTCACAGACACTGTTTAATGCAGCAGTTAGATAGTAAAGTACTGACTCTGGGTTACAACAAGGGCCAAGTTATGCTAATGTCGTAGGTGGTGACAAGTGTGAGGCACATCTCTTGAGCTGGGGACATAGCTGGTTTTGGAAACCTGGAGGGTGCAGGCTGTTACTCGGGGCTTTGGGTCTGGCCTCAGGGATTCTTGGGGTGTATTCCCATCTCGATGAAGGCTAGTGAGGACAGCAGCCAAGAACCCACAGTCACGGGCCTCCACTCCTGCAGACAGACTGACCACCGGCAGAAAGGCTCTGTTTCCAGGAGACTTTGGTTTGAAGCCCGGTTCTGTCTCCTGCAGGGAGTGTGGTTTGGGGACAAAGGGTGGTCCTTTCTGAGCTACAGCATTGTCACAGCTGCAGTGGGAGACGGTTCTGTGGGCTCACGTTCATGCAGTGCCTAAGCCTAGCTTGGCACTGGGGAGGTGCTAAATGTGTTGGCTATCATCACCCTAGGCAGGCTTTGCATAACTACTGTGTTTAATGGAGAATCAGGACAGTCAGAAGTGGCTTGACCGCACGTGATCTCAGATCACGAGTGGCAGGGAGTTTTTAGTAAGGAGAAGGTTCTGTCAATATGCCCGCTGTTATCCACTCAAACTCCTAGGGAGACACTCAGTTGGGGTTTCACAGTGAAAACTGTGTCAACTGATGCCCGCCAGGGGGCGGCCGCGTGTGATCAGTGCAGAAGGCTTTGGTTCCACCAGGGGGCACAGGACGCAAGGCAGTTTCAGCAGGTGGCCAGGGTCCTTGAGGCCAGGGGCACCCGGGTGATGAAAAAACCACGCCTGACTGTTCAGAGCAGCAGGGGAGCTGTCCACAGCCTTGTTCCTGCAGTGAAACATGGGACTTCAGCTGAATGAGAACGGTCTCTGTTTAATCTTTACAAGAACCACAAGCGATAGATACGACTATTTTCTCCATTTTATGCTAAGAGGAAAAAATGTTTGGAGAGACTATGCCATGTTCCTGCAGTGGCACCTGGCCCATGGGAGGGGAGATGGGGATCGAAACTGAGGTCTCTCAATGGTGTAACCACTGACCCACATGGTCTTCATGGTGGATCTGCTCCTGGTCACCAGAGAGGGAAACCCTGGACCCCCACCTGCTGTCCTGTGTCAGGCTCTCCTTCAGAACCAGCCTGGGTTCCCTCTGCCAGCATATGCATGAGGCTGTCCAGAAAGTTCGCTTGAGTTTTTTTCTGTAAGATGTTATGAACATTTTGTCCAACCAAATATAAGCCTGTTTTGCAAGGAAACGAGAGACAGTTTGGTGGTCCCCAACTCATAGTGGCTAATGGACTGGCAGTATATATGTGTTAAACGAGTAGCTGATCAACTCAAAACACACCTTCAGATCTGGGAAATGTCAACTCCTGTGCCCGGGGTCCATTTAGCATCAGGTCCAAGTTCGTGGGATTCAGAGCCAGGCTACCTGCTTTCAAACCCTGACCTCTCTGCTCACAAGCAGCGTGGTTTTATCCCAGTGACTTGGCCTCTGTCAGCCTGTTTCCCCATCTCTAAAGTGGGGGTGCTGGAGACATTTCCATCTGCATAAGGGCCCCGTGGGCACTGTGGAATAGTGCATCGTGTCTGGCATGTGGTGGACACAGCGTGACTGTTAGTTCTCTCCACCGTCTCAGCTGCACTGGCTCTAACCTCTGCGGAAATGAGTGCCTCCCACCAGTGGGGTTGTCCACCCTAGCCGCCTCTCACTCCTGCTCACTATCTTGTCCCATTCTCTGAGATGATCAGGGAGAGAGCAATTCAATTATTAAATTAGTCTTTGTCTTTGCCTCTCCACCTAGGCCCTGTGTCATCATAGCAGCCGTTGGGTGTTTATCTGAAAAAGCTCTTTGGCTAATAAGCAGCTGGACTGTGAGGCAGCCGGGAAAACAGCACCAAGTAAACACAGCCATAACCTTCTCTTCTCTCTGCCTCTCATGCTGTCTGAAAGGTGCACAGCTTCTCTTTCTGCAGCTAAGGCACGAGTGGAATGAGCAGGTAATAAATATCAGGAGGCTGATAGATTTCCAGGGAGCCCGAGAAGGAAGGAGGGAGGCTAGGGAAATCCAGGGCTCTGTGTGGAGGACCCTGCAAGCCCACCTCACCCTCTGCAGGTGCCGGAGCTGGATGAGCAACCCTGACAAGGAAGGGCAGGGTCTGTGCCCCCACAGAGTTCCACTGGGGAGGCGGGCCTGGATGGAAGCTATCAAATCAGCTAGTGCTGGTCCTGGGTGTGTTTCCAGCCATTGGGGCTGATGATGATCAGAGGGTAATGAACCCTTCAGATGTGTCCATGGTTCAGTGAGAGCTGCACTGGGGCCAGGACAGCTGGGTTCTTTTGTCCTGTCTCCCTAACCCTGGAAGAGAAGTTTCCTCTCCAGATCTCAGTTTCCTCTTTTATAAAAGTGAGTAGCTTGGATTAATTCTCAAAAGTGATGAAAGTGTCCATTGCTCAGTCGTATCTGACTCTTTGTGGCCCTGTGAAGTAGAGCCCTCCAGGCTCCTCTGTCTCTGGCATTCTCCAGCAAGAATATTGGAGTGGGGTGCCATTCCCTTGTCCAGAGGCATCTTCTGGATGCAGGTGTCAAACCTGGTTCTCCCGCACAGCAGGCAGATCCTTCACCATCTGAGTCTCCAGGGAAGCCCCCTTAAAAATGATGAATGACGTTTATTAAGTGCTTAGTCTGTGCCTAGTGATTGATCAATGCCCTTGATTTATAACAACTTAATTCCCACAACAGACCATTTCCCTTTGCAGATAAGAAAACCAAACACAGAGGGGAAGTAATTGAGCAGTGCCAGCTGTCGAGCCGGGGCTGAGCCACGGCTGCCTGACCCCCACCACTGCCAAGCTCAGCCGCTCTGCCACGTGGCCTTCTGATGGATTCTGTGTCTGTACAATGGGTGCAATATGCCAACTCTGTTCCAGGGTTGATGTGAGCACCATATTTTCCTGGAGAGCTAACCTCAGTATATGATCCTGGGTGGCTTTACCTACCCTGGCTCCAGACATGGAAAGCTGATTTGGCCTTATCTATGAGAGTACTGTATGCCCTGGTCACTGCTTAATTCACGGATGGTCAAGTCGCTCCAGATAGAAAACTAACCCAGTTCCTAAATCATGACCTAACTACAGTATCGGAAAAGAGGAACTCTCCTGCCACTCAGTTCAGTTCAGTTCAGTCACTCAGTCGTGTCCAGTTCTTTCCGACCCCATGGACTGCAACATGCCAGGCCTCCCTGTCCATCACCAACTCCAGGAGCTTGCTCAAACCCATCCATTGAACTGGTGATTCCATCCAACCATCTCATGCTCTGTCATCCTCGTCCCCTTCTCCTGCCACCTTCAATCCTTCCCAGCATCAGAGTCTTTTCCAGTGAGTCATTTCTTCGCATCAGGTGGCCAAAATATTGCAGTTTCAGCTTTAGCATCAGCCCTTCCAATGAATATTCAGGACTGATTTCCTTTAGGATGGACTGGTTGGATCTGCTTGCTGTCCAAGGGACTTTCAAGAGTCTTCTCCAACACCACAGTTCAAAAGCATCAATTCTTCGGCGCTCAGCTTTCTTTATAGTTCAACTCTCACATCCATACATGACTATTAGAAAACTATAGCTTTTACTAGATGGACCTTTGTTGACAAAGTAATGTCTCTCCTTTTAATAGGTTGTTCATAACTATTCTTTTAAGGAGCAAGTATCTTTAATTTCATAGCTGTAGTCACCATCTGGGTGGTGTCATCTGCATACCTGAGGCTATTGATATTTAACCTGCCAATCTTGATTCCAACTTGTGTTCATCCAGTCCAGCATTTCTCATGATGCACTCTGCATACAAGTTATTTAAGCAGAGTGACAATATCAGCCTGATGAACTCCTTTCCCAGTTTGGAACCAGTCTATTGTTCTATGTCCAGTACTAACTGTAGCTTTTTGACCTGCATACAGATTTCTCAGAAAGCAGGTCAGGTGGTCTGGGTATTCCCATCTCTTGAAGAATTTTCCACAGTTTGTGGTGATCCACACAGTGAAAGGCTTTGGCATAGTCAATGAAGCAGAAATAGATGTTTTTCTGGAATTTTCTTGCTTTTTCCATGATCCAGCGGATGTTGGTAATTTGATCTCTGGTTCCTCTGTCTTTTCTGAATCCAGCTTGAACATCTGGAAGTTTACGGTTCATTTACTGTTGAAGTCTGGCTTGGAGAATTTTGAGCATTACTTTACTAGCGTGTGAGATGAGTGCAATTGTGCAGTAGTATGAGCATTCTTTGGCATTGCCTTTCTTGGGGATTAGATTGAAAAGTGACCTGAGTTTTCCAAAGTTGCTGGCATATTGAGTGCAGCACTTTCACAGCATCATCTTTTAGGATTTGAACTAGCTCAACTGGAATTCCATCACCTCCGCTAGCTTTGTTCATAGTCATGTTTCCTAAGGCCCACTCGACTTCACATTCCTGGATGTCTGGCTCTAGGTGAGTGATCACACCATTTTGATTATCTGAGCTGTGAAGATCTTTTTTGTACAGTTCTTCTGTGTATTCTTGCCACCTCTTCTTAATATCTTCTGCTTCTGTTAGGTCCATATCATTTCTGCCCTTTATCAAGCCCATCTTTGCATGAAATGTTCCCTGGGTATCTCTAACTTTCTTGAAGAGATCTCTAGTCTTTCCCATTCTATTGTTTTCCTCTATTTCTTTGCATTGATCGCTGAAGAAGGCTTTCTTATCGCTCCTTGATATTCTTTGGAACTCTGCATTCAAATGGGTATAACTTTCCTTTTCTCCTTTGATTTCACTTCTCTTCTTTTCACAGCTATTTGTAAGGCCTCCTCAGACAATCATTTTGCCTTTTGCATTTCTTTTTCCTGGGGATGGTTTGATCCCTGCCTCCTGTACAATGTCACGAACCTGCATCCATAGTTCTTTAGGCACTGTATCAGATCTAGTCCCTTGAATCTATTTGTCACTTCCACTGTATAATCATAAGGGATTTGATTTAGGTCATACCTGAATGGTCTAATGGTTTCCCTACTTTCTTCAATTTAAGTCTGAATTTGGCAAAAAGAGTTCATGGTCTGAACCACAATCAGCTCCCAGTCTTGTTTTTGCTGACTGTATAGAGCTTCTCCAACTTTGGCTGCAAAGAATATAACCAATCTGATTTTGGTATTGACCACCTGGTGATGTTCATGTGTAGAGTCTTCTCTTGTGTTGTTGGAAGAGGGTGGTCACTATGACCAGTGCATTCTCTTGGAAAAACTCTATTAGCCTTTGTCCTGCTTCATTCTGTACCCAAGGCCAAATTTGCCTGTTACTCCAGGTGTTTCTTGACTTTCTGCTTTTGCAATCCAGTCCCCTATATGAAAAGGACATCTTTTTTGAGTGTTAGTTCTAGAAGGTCTTGTAGGTCTTCATAGAACCATCTGACTTCTGCTTCTTCAGCAATACTGGTCAGAGCATAGACTTGGGTTACCGTGATATTGAATGGTTTACCTTGGAAACAAACAAAGATCATTCTGTCATTTTTCAGATTGCATCCAAGTATTGCATTTCGGACTCTTTTGTTGACTATGATGGCTACTCCATTTCTTCTAAGGGATTCTTGCCCACAGTAGTAGATATAATGGTCATCTGAGTTAAATTCACCCATTCTAGCCCCTTTTAGTTTGCTGATTCCTAAAATGTCAGTGTTCACTCCTGCTATCTCCTGTTTGACCACTTACAATTTGCCTTGATTCATAGACCTAACATTCTAGGTTCCTATGCAATATTGCTCTTTACAGCATCAGACTTTACTTCCATCACCAGTCACATCCACAAATAGGTATTGTTTTTGCTTTGGCTCCATCCCTTCATTCTTTCTGGAGTTATTTCTCCACTGATCTTCATAGCATATTGGGCACCTACCAACCTGGGAAGTTCATCTTTCAGTGTCTCATCTTTTTGCCTTTTCATACTGTTCATGGGGTTCTCAAGGCAAGAATACTGAAGTGGTTTGCCATTCCCTTCTCCAGTGGACCACATTTTGTCAGAACTCTCCACCATGACTCGTCCATCTTGGGTGGCCCCACAGGGCATGGCTCATAGTTTCATTGAGTTAGACAAGGCTGTGGTCCATGTGATCAGATTGTTTAGTTTTCTGTGATTATGGTTTTCAGTCTGTCTGCCCTCTGATGGAGAAGGATAAGAGGCTTATGGAAGCTTCCTGATGGGAGAGACTGACTGAGGGGGAAACTGGGTCTTCTTCTGACTGGTGGGGCCATGCTCAATTCAGCTCAGTTCAGTTGCTCAGTTATGTCTGATTCTTTGTCACCTCATGGCCCATAGCATGCCAGGCCTCCCTGTCCATCACCAACTCCTGGAGTTTTCTCAAACTCATGTCCATTGAGTCATGATGTCATCCGATCATCTCATGGTGGGGCCATGCTCAGTAAATCTTTAATTCAATTTTCTGTTGATAGGTGGGGCTGTGCTCCCTCCCTGTTATTTACCTGGGGGCTTCCCTTGCGGCTCAACTGGTAAAGAATATGCCTGCAATGTGAAAGACCTGGGTTCCATCCCTGGGTTGGGAAGATCCCCTGGAGAAAGGAAAGGCTACTCACTCCAGTATTCTGCCTAGAGAATTCCATGGATAGTCCATGGGGTCGCAAAGAGTTGGACACGACTGAGCAACTTTCACTTCACTTGTTGGAGGTAATAAAGATAATGGCAACCTCCTTCAAAAGGTCCCATGTACACACTGCTACACTCAGTGCCCCTGGCCCTGCAGCAGGCCACCGCCAACCACCCCTCTGCCGGAGACTTCTGGACACTCACCGGCAAGTCTGGGTCAGTCTCTTGAGAGGTCATTGCTCCTTTCTCCCTGGTTCTGGTGCACACAAGATTCTGTTGTGCCCTCCAAGAGTCTGTTTCCCCGTCCTGTGTAAGTTCTGGCGGCTCTATGGTGGGGTTTATGGCGACCTCCTCCAAGAGGGCTTATGCCATACCCAGGTCTACTGCACCCAGAGCCCCTGCCCATGCAGCAGACCACTGCTGACCAGTACCTCCTCAGGAGATACCCAAACACAGTTCTGGCTCAGTCTCTGTAGGGTCTCTGGGTCCTGGTGCACACAAGGTGTGTTTGAGCCCCTGAGTGTCTCTGGTGGGAACAGAGTTTGATTCTAAACACTTCACCCTTCCTGCCATCTTGCTGGGGGCTTCTCTGCCCTTGAACGAGGGGTATCTTCTCAAAGTCGCTGCAGTGCCATGCAGCTTAGAGAGGGGGTTATCAGTGCCCATGAGCGCTATCAATTTTGCCAGGTTTAAGTCTATGCTCCTTAGAGGTCTCACATAGAGTTTGGCTTCCCTGGTGGCTCATGCAGGAGGCACAGGTTTGATCCCTGGGTTGAGAAAATCCCTTGGAGAAGGAAATGCCAACCCACTCCAGTATTCTTGCCTGGAAAATCTCATGGACAGAGAAGCCTGGTGGGCTGTAGTCCATGGGGTTGCAAGAGAGTCAGACATGACTTAGCAACTAACCAACAACAACTAGTCTATTCTCCCTAGAGCTCACACATAAAGAGGCTATTTGAAATAAGGCTAAAGGGAGAAAACATAGAACAGAGAGAGAGGGAGGCAGGGAGGAGGAGAAGGAGGAGAGAGATTGATTTATGATGACATCATTAGAATCCCCAGAGTAGGGTGTGTCTGGAGTTATCAACTCTCAAATAACAAACCTTTTATGCTTAAAATAGTTTGAATATAGCTTCTGTTTCTTGACACTGGGAAAAAAAAAAAAACATGCCCCACACACATCACATTACTAATCTTGGCAAAAAGGAGGGCGCTGTAGACTGTAGCTCTAACCGTTGGCACACGTTCTGCCACTGCTCTCCATCGGGGCTTCCCAACCTCAGCACAGCTGCGGCTCTGGGCCAGATTATGGTGGAGCTGTCCTGGCATTGTAGGGGTTTAGCAGCCTCACCCACTAATGCCAGTAGCAACCCTGCCCCCTAGCCCTAGATAGATCCAGATCTGATTTCTCTTAAAATGAGAGGCCCATGTCTTGGGCCTCATTTTTTCAGTAGGCATTAGGAACATGCTTGGCAAGGGAAGTCAAAGTCTCTCAGAATGTCTGCGTGGGGGCAACACGATCAGCAGCAAGGGGCTGCGGGAAGGGGTGCTGGGAGCAACAGGATTCCGTGTTTAGGAGAATTTGTGATGGGCAAGGGGTCGGCCACTGAAAGGCCAAGTCCTTTAGCCCTGAGGTTGGCCAGCACATCCTGGTCACGGCCCTTGTTGGCTGGTTAGTGCGTGTGTCACCAGTGGCGGCCATCAACCCTACTTCGGCAGAAAGGACCAGGGCTGCAGACCGAGCCCACCTGGGAATGGCACCCACAGGGTCCCAGACTCACCGCCTTCTACAGACATGTTATATCTGAGCCATCCCATAACTAATCCCAGAGTGCACTGTGCCCGCTCTCTGCCAGGCCACTCCTGCTTAGCTGCAGTGGCACTTTTCCAGGGCAGCCTTCCTGCTGGCCCCCTAATGGGGTTAAGGTCCCTTGGACCTTAATGGGTGCTGTGGAGCACCACGCACATCCCTGTGGTCCCTCTGACTGCACTGAGGGTTCCCATCATCAACGAGGCTGCCTTGCCCAGTCAGGGAGCCCAGGAACATCTATGCTTGAGTCTCCCAGGGCATCCTTTGGCTGAGCGCGGATGGCCTGGGGTGTGATACCCTGGCTCGTTGGCCGCAGGTTGAGATGACTCGGAGCCATAACCTGCACTCCTGCGGCCCCTGCGCAGCCAGGCTGAAGCTGCCCCCTTTGCTAGGCCCCTCCTCCACCTTCTATCACCTTTTCTGACTTCCACTGTCTTCCTGGTCTCCTTGGCGTGGGGGGAAGATCCATCACTTTCACACCAAGACAGCCCACCCTAGACTCTGTTACTGCTCTCCCAATTCTGTGGACTCCTCCTTTGAGGTCCTTAGCAGAACTTTAAATTAAATGCCAAATTATTTATTGCCAGCTTCGTCCAATAAAATATATCCTCCAGGAAGGCAAAGGCCACTGAGTCTCCAGGACCTGGCACAGGAAATGTATTATTATTATTTAATTAATAGTTACACAGATACTAGTCCCAGCTCTCTTTTAATAGACTGTAAGTTATTTGAAGTCAGGACCCATGTTTGATCCAACCCTTTTAATTCTCCATTTCATGTCACTGGCCTTTACTGCCAAGAGATCACTCAGTGTTACTGAATGAATAAATGATACTGAATGCTAACACTGGGACTTCTTTAGTGGCCCAGTGGCTAGGACTCTGCACTTAAGCTGCTGGGTGTCTAGGTTCAATCTCTGTTTGGGAAGCTGGGATCACACAAGCTGAATGGCATGGCCAAAAAAACAAATAAAAATTTTAAAATTTTTATATGAATGCTAGCATATTTTGAATGCTTTCTCTGTGTCTGAGCTGGTGGCAAGTTCCTTCCCTGTTATTACATTGGATCCTTACAACAATCCTATGATGTAGGAACAATAACCATCCTTGTCTTACGGTTAAAACTGAGGTTGCAGAGAGCTTAGGTGTCTTCCCAGAGACACACAGCTAGCACACAGCAGAGCAGGGTTATGAATTTGGGTTCTATCTGATGCCAACCCCTCCCACCCAGCTTTGCTAGCTTTCTTAGTTGGAAGGAATTCTGAGCAGTGTGTTGCTTTGAGTCTCTTTAACTGTTTTCCATGACCCAACTCTTGCCTTGAGTAGGGCTTAGGCTGAATCAGATAGGAGTAAATGACATCATAGCCGCAGGTTGCAGTGACTTTGTTGCCCACTCGTCCGCCTTATCTCCATTCCTAGGACATCACTGTCAAAGGAGATTTGTTCTTTCTGACAGCACTTATTATCCTCAGAACAATGCCTTTGAAGTGTTGATTGATTCGTGGCATTAACTCAGTAGGTAAGACTGTGAAACTAATGAGAGCAAGACTGTAGCAACTGTTGATACGGCTAGTCGTTGGTCGTAAGAAGGACCCGGGAGAAGCTGGTCAGGGGGCCGCCCTGGTCACTGGACAAACAGTGCACTGTTGCTGACATTGAGTGCATGTTAGCCAGCACTCTTCTTTGAACCTCTTTCTTTTAAAAAATGTTAATTTGTTTGGCTGCATCCGGCCTTAGTTGTGGTAAACTCTTAGGGGCAGCATGTGAGATCTAGTTCTCCCATCAGGGATCAAACCTGGGCCCCTGCGCTCGGAGCACAGAGTCCTCGCCACCGTGTGCGTCACGTGTTCCACCCTGGGCCAATCGCTGCTCAGAATCAGAGGGCTTGTATTGGCCAATCTGAGTCACATGACTGACCTGTGAGCGGGAGGAGGACAGGGGACTGCGCCGTGTCTTCTGGTGATGTGGCTCGCAGGGTCACAGGAGGATGGCGTTGGGGGTGTGGAGAGGGGCGTGGGTAGTAACATTGCCTCCACCTCTCTCAACAGATTTCTTGCTAAGGATGCTGATCTCACCAATGGCTAACTGCGAGGGTCCCCCTTTGAACTTTGATAAGTTTTGGCTTAATGAAAAGAATTTTAAGATTTTCTGATACCATATCCATTCTCAAATGATGACTAATGGCCAGTGATATTGTTCTTTGGGCCATCTCCCCATTTTCTTCCCAATTTTTTTTCAGTCTCTCTTTCAGGAAGAATTTTTGAACATCTAGTCAATGCCAGACACAGATTCTTCTTAAGGACGTTATCTTTAAACTTTCTTTTTATGTATCAATGGGATTCAGTAGGGTAATTCTGAAGTTTGCTTACAAGTTTGTTTTACCTCTGAAAACACTTTGATAACATTTATTTATGCTATAACATACATTAGAAAAGTATTAAGCTCAACTCCTTTCTAAGAAGAGCTTTATTTCCTTATTTGGCCATGCTGGGTCTTTCATCGTGCAGGCTCTTCTCAAGTCGGGCGAGTGGGGGCTACTCTGTCTTTGAGGGGCATGGTCTTCCCATTGCAGCCGCTTCTCTTGCTGCAGGGCAGGCTCTAGAGTGGACGGGCCTCAGTAGTTGTGGCTCCTGGGCTCTAGAGCAATAGTTAAGGCGTGTGGGCTTAGTTGTCCCAGAGCAGATGGGATCTTCCTGGACCAGGGATCAGACCTGTGTCTCCTGCCTGGGTAGGCAGATTCTTTATCACTGAGCCACCCAGGAAGCCCCTAAACTGTAGCTGCCGGGGGCCAGCGTGAGGAACTCCGCCCATGGCCAAGGTCAGGAGGAAGGAGGCTTGGCATACGCAAAGGCATGATCAAGCCTCAGGAAACTCCCTGTTACCGAGCATCCAACCCCAAAACCAGAGTCTGTTTCATGCTCTCACCTACACCTCTGACTTTACAGGGAGCTCTCCCCCATAACCATTTCTCTCGGAGAAGGAGTTAACTTACAGCTCCAGTTAATAAAAATTCCTGGGCATGACAAGAGTTTTTCAACTTACGAACTCTGAAGGTTCTCTGGCCTGCCTGATCAGGTTCGTCCGGCCACACATGATTGTTTACAGCCTCCCAACTGTGAGAGGCATGGGATGCTTTAAAAGTTTCTAAATACAGACTCTTTTGAGAAGTTAGAAGATTATTAGTATAGTATTAGTGGGTTGGTTAGGAATTATATTGGTGAAGGGTTTTTTCATTTGTCATGCCAATAATTACTGCTAATTCCCTGCCTTGGGTGTGACAAGGGTGGCTCAGGTCAAACCTCTCTGCTGACAGACTAGCTTGTGTGACAACCTCTCAACCATAAACAGCACAGAGAGTTTGGAGTATTAGCATAGGGCTTCTCTCATTGTTGAGTCAATGATTGCCGCCAGGCCTCCATATCCTTAGGCACCTAGGAATATATTAATCAATGTATTTGAAATATAGAAAAGGAAATATAGTAGTTTTTGATGTTAGCAATACTAGACTTTTGAATTAATGAATTTTCTCTTTTGTTATAGATCACTGAACTTTGTTATAAATCACTGTGTCCTTGCTGTGCAAAATGTAACTTTATCACTATCTTAAGAATAAATAGATCGTAAAGGGAACATTGGTGAAGGGTTTTCATTTGTTGGGCTGATGTTTGCTGCTAAATCTCCATATTCCCTGCCCTTATAATGAATAGAACTAGCATATAGGAGAAATAAGTATTAACCTTTAAGATTAATTATGTTAACCTTAGGTTAAGTAAATTCCTTTCCTAGTTGTAACTCACTACACCCTCACTCTATAGGAATGCAACTTTATTTGGAGGGTGGCACCTGATTTAAGAAAAAATCACCCCTGGAAAAATAAGTTTTCTGGTTAACTGACCAGTATCAGAAAGGGCCATAAATGTCAGCAGGCCTCATGGCCGGAAGATGATGTAAAAACCCATAAGACCTTTGTATAATTTTATATGAAGCACCTGATTGTGACAAGGGTCAGGTCTGCTGACCCCCACGTGACTCTGTATTCATCCCTATATATAACAAAAGGTATATAAACAAACCTGAAAAATAAAGAAATCAGATCAGTTTCTGGAAAACTGAGTCCCCCGTGTCATTTCTTTCTTGCTCCCTGCTTTCCTGGCTGAATTTCCATCTGAAGTGTGGGTACTCACCAAGCCTGCTAATTCTGCCTGGGCTTCTGAGATTGGACCAGGGAGGCCTCAGTGCCTCCACTCCTTCAGGAGAATGGAAAGACGCCTGTGGCCTACGTAGGTGGGTGATTGGTATTCCATGTAAGCCAGTTATTCAGCCTCTTTTCTCCACTAATTTTTCCTACTACACTATCCATTTCTAATCTCTCTATATATCTATAATTAAATAGCTTTTTCTAGGACACTTACTCTATCTCCACCTTCGAATTACCCTGGATCCACTGGGGCTGGACCCCGGCATATACCCTTTTAAGAAAATTATAAAGTTCAATCATATCTATATTTCAGAGCAATATTTAAGCCAAACTTCTCTTTTCTAGATGTTTTACTGTCTTTTTTCATTTTAAGATTCAGGTTTCAGATCAGCTCTTTTTTTTTTAATTGAGATATAATTAACATATAAAATTATATTAGCATCAGACATACAATGTAGTAATTTGATATTTGTATACATTGTGAAATGTTTACCAAAAATCTAGTTAGCATCCGTCACCATACACAGTTACAGAATTTTTTTTTCTTGTGATGAAAACTTTGAAGATTTATTCTCTTAACAACTTTCAGATATACAATAGAGTATCATTGGCTATAATCACCATGCTGTGTGTTACATCCTCATGAGTTAGTTATTTTAACCAGAAGTTTGTACCTTTGCTTCCTTCATGCTTTCTGCCTGCCTCTTCCTCCCCGTCACCCACCTCTGGCAACCACCAGTCTACTCTCTGCATCTATGAGCTTATTTGTTTTCCTTTAGGTTCCACAGTGTTTGTTCAATATTTGTATTTCTCTGTGTGATTTATTTCACTTAGCATAATGCCATCAAGCTTCGTCCATGTTGTGGCAAATGGCAAGTTCTCTTCTCTTTTATGACTGGATAATATGTGGTATGTATGCACCACACTTGGCTTTCCCATTCATTTATCAGTAGACACTTAGGTTGTTTCCATGTCTGGCTATTTTTTAAATGCTGCAGTGAACATGGGGTGCGTATATCCATTTAAATAGTAGGGGAACTTTTGAGTACATGCCCAGAATTGGAATTGCTGCATCATTTGATAGTCCTATTTTAATGTTTTGAGGACTCTCAATATTGTTTTCCATAGTAATCGCTTCAGTTTCCATTCCCACCAACAGTGGCCAAGTGTTCCCTTTTCTCCATATCCTCTTTAGAACTTTTTCCTCTTAAAAAGGCAATAGCCTTTTTTGGTAATGGCCACTCTGACAGGTATGAGATGACACTTCACTGTGCTCCGTATCGGAGTGTAGCTGGCTCGCAGCGCTGTGACAGCTGTGCCGTCCAGCGGAGCGAGTCGGCTGCATGTGTGCATCATCCCTCCCCCTTGTACCTCGCCCCCCACCCCACTCCCGTCTCACCCTCCAGGTCATCATACAGCACAGAGCTGCCCCTCCACATGCTGTTCCATAGGTTTCCAGTACGTATTTTACACTGGTGAATTATTTATGTCAAACCCAATCTCCCAATTCACCTCACCCTCTCCTATTACCCAGGGTCCACATGTCTGTTATTTATGTCTGTGTTTCTGTTCCTGCTCTGAAACTAGGTTCATCTGTACCATTTTGATTTGTGTTTTCCTGATAATTAGTGCTGGTGAGCACATTCTCATGTCCTTGTTACCATTTGCATGTCTTCTTTGGAAAAATGTCTGTCCAGGCTCTTGGTCCTTTTTGTGATTAGGTTTTTTTTCTTTTGAGTCTCATTAATTCTTCATATGTACTTTGGATATTAGCGCATTATCAGATGTGTGATCTCTCACATGCTTTCTCCCCTTTAGTTGGCTGCCTTTTCCTTCTGTTGGCGGTGTTCCTTTATGTAGAAGCTTTCAGTACAGTGTAGTCCCCCTTGATATTTGCTGTGTTGCCTTTGCTTTTGACGTCATAGGAACCTCTGTATGTGTGCTGATACACACACGACATAAACACCTTACCCGTCTTCAAGCGCACAGCTCAGTGGCACTGAGGACGCTCACAGCGTTATGCGGTCATCACCGCCATCCAGCTCCATAGCTCTTTTCGTCTTAGAATGCTAAAACTGTAACCATTAAGTTATAGCTCCTCATTCTCCCTCCCTCCGGCCCCTGGCAGCCAACCACCCTACTTTCTGTTTCTATGATTTCAGCTATTCGTGTCCATGAAATCATGCAGTATCTGTCTTTTTGTGGCTGCATCATTTCATTTAGCACAGAGTCCTGAAGATGCATCCATGCTGTAGCACGGTGAGGCACTCCTTGGCGTTAAGACTCTCCTCTTTTAAGCGTTTCCTGAGCAATCCACTGTATGCCTGTGTATGACACATCTTGCTCATGCTCTCATCTGTCAGTGGATCTCTAGGCTGCTTCCACGTTTCAGCTGTTGTTAATAATGCTACTCTGAACATGAGTGTGTGAATATCTCTTTGAGACCCTGCTTTCAATTGCTTTTTGTCTGTTGTTGTTTAGTTGTTAAATTGTGTCTGACTCTTTGCAGCTCCATGGGCTATAGCCCACTAGGCTCCTCTGTCCATAGGATTTCTCAGGCAGGAATCCTGGAGTGGGTTGTATTTCCTTCTGTCTTCATGACCAGGGATTAGCCCATATCTCCTGCATTAGCAGGAGGATTCTTATCACTGAGCCATTTTGGATATATTGATATTGCTATATCATATAGTAATTCTTTTTTTTTTTTTTGAGGAAATGTCATACTGTTTTTCATTTATATTCCCACCAAAAGTGCAAAAAGGGTTCCAACTTCTCTACACCCTGGTCAACTCTATGCTATTTTCTTTTTATTCATAGTGGTCATTCTAATGGGGGTATGGTGACCCATTTAATTTTTACGAACTAATTATTTTTATTTTTAAAATATTCTGTTTTGCGTGGGCCGGGTCTTCATCAGTGCCTGTGGGCTTTCTCTCGCTGCAGTGAGCAGGGGCTGCTCTTGACTGCCAGGTGGGCTTCTCACTGCAGTGGCTTCTCCCATTGCGAAGCGCGGGCTGTAGGGTGCATGGGCTTCCGTTGCTGCAGCTCGGGCTCTAGAGCATGGACTCAGTGGCTGTGGTGCACGTGCTTAGTTGCATGTGGAACCTTCCCAGACCAGGGATTGAACCCATGTCCCCTGCCTTTGCAGGCAGATTCTTTACCACTGAGCCACCAGGGAAGTCCAGATTAATTTGTTTTTAATTGGAGGATAATTTCTCTATAATGTTGTGTTGGTTTCTGCCACATGAATCAGCCTCAGGAATACACATGATCCCCCTCGTGAACCCTGCTTCCTTCTCCTGCCCCATCCCATGCCTCGAGGTTGGGACAGAGCGCCGGATTGGGCTCCCTGTGTCAGATGGGAAATTCCACTGCCTATCTATTTTACAAATGGTCATGTATATGCTACTCTCTCAATTTCATCTAATTTTTAATTTTACTATTTGACAGGGTAATCCAGTCATGTAGATTAAAAAATGATAAAAAGATAAGCGGTGGAAAATATTTCTCCTGTACTAATTCCCATGCCCCAAAAACAAATTTCCAAAGCCTGCTAGCAGATTCTTGTTTATTCTTCATGTGATGTTTTTATTCATCTAAATAAAAAATACATTTAAAATAAAAAGTCATCCTGCCATACATAGTGTCCCACACCTGCCTCTTCTGCTTTCACGATATATGTCTTATGATTCCTTTCACATTTGAATATAAACTGCTCCTCTCTTTAAAAAAATTCTGGAGGCTACACCTCCCTGTTCGGGGATGAAACCCACGCCCCCTGCAGTGGAAGCGAAGGGTCTTAACACCTGGACTGACAAGGAAGTCCCTTTTTAAGCTCTATAACACTTCATTGTAGGCTGGTATCATCGTTTATTTAACCAGACTCCTAATGAGGGACATATAGGCTGTGTATAACTTCCTGGTACAGAAATGACATGGCAATGAATAACCTTTGGCATCAGTTTCTTTGTATGTGTAAATATTACCTGTATGTAAATAAGAACATTCCTAGAAGTAGAGTGGCTCAGTCAAAGTGTAAATGCATTTGTGATTTTGATAGGCATTGCCACGTGCATCTGGAGAGGTTGTGCCCATTTGTATCCTGGGGCCGGAACCCAGCAGACACGGCCTCACTGAGAGGGTAACAGGCAGGAAGGCCAGGGGTCTCCAAACGGAGGAAAGAGCCTGCAAGTGTCAGACATTTTATCTCTCTTAAGCAGCAGGAGGAAACAAACTAGCCATATTTTTTCCTTCTCTATACAAATTTAAAAGGAGGTTTCTCTTAAAATTCTGTGTTGCCATAATGACACCTGGTTTCACTTAAAGTTAACCATTGCCTTTTTCTTATGGAAATGTTTATCTTAAGCTATGTTAATGTACTATGTATTTGCCCCAAGCTCTGTCTTCAAGTCAGTTCCGCCTTTGGGCTCAGACCTACCTGATAACCCAATATGTTATACTCCGATATTGTTCCTCTAATCTGTGTAAATGAAACTATTTGTATGATGATCTGCCCTTCTTCAAGATTCGAGTTAATCATTTTATGGCCCAAGATAAACCATTTAGAGCCAAAGTTATCCCAAAATACATCTTATGGGTGAGGGGCCTGGTGCCATTCTAAGTTTTGAGACATTCCTTTCTTTCATTAACAAACTGCTGATGACTATATAACATCCAGCTAAAGACTAGCAAGGGGGTACTCTTTCTACCCCCTTCTGATGCCTATGTCAGAAGCTTTCTCTATCTCCTTTATACTTTAATAAATCTTTGTTACACAAAAGCTCTGAGCGATCCAGCCTCGTCTCTGGCCCCGGATTGAATTCTTCTCCTCTGGGGGCCAAGAATCCCGGCGTCATGATTCAACAACAACCTTTCATCACCAGCACGGAGAGGGGGTGGCCCCTGTTCTTGACTCTAGCCGACATGGTCACTGAGAGGCTCTGCCTTTCCTCCCAGCTCAGGGCTCACTCTCACGGTGAAGATGCACTTTAGCATCCTTAAATGCATCTGCTTTTGTGATTTGCAAGAGGGAGCAAACAGCATACTGATGAAACTCAGGAGCAGGCTGAATTAAGAACCACCACAAAGAGCAATAATGAAAGCCTACATAAAGATGTGAAAAGTGTGGCCAGGGAACAAGAGGAAAATGAGCCACAGTTTGGATAGGAAGTGACTAATGTTGAGATGGCAACAAATTGGAAGATAGGTGGGGAGCTCCTGAACTTCTTTGAATGAGCTCGTGCTTTCCTTCGAATGGGATGGACATCACTGGGTGCTGAACATGCTCTCAGATGGGCTCAAGAAACACTGCACAATCCCACAGTACTTTCCTGTCTGCAAAATGGGGATTTGTTATCAGTGAGGCTTTGTTATCTGGTGGCCTTGAGGGTAAAATGAGACAGCATAAGTGGAAACTTAGACAGCTGGGTATGATCCTTTACAGACGTGAGGCAGATGGGCTGGAAAACCAGTGGGGCAGCAGCCTTGGGACCGCATCCGGCCCCCTGTGAGCTCTGTGGGTGCTGCGGATCCCACTGTCCTTGGTGCGTAGCTGAGGCCAGGCCACTGGAGGAAGCATTTCTATCTGAGTGGTTTTGGTAGATTTCCGAGAGATCTAAAAAGGATGCGAATTTCCAAGACATGAATGATTTCTCTTCTCGTTTTAATACAGATGCACTTCCGTCCTGTGCTGTTATGGTCACCCTTTGTATCCTTTTTTCTTAAAGAGGCTTTCCAATATTGTATGGGCGACCACAGTCTTAACTCTGCCTCTGATGAGTCATTACAATTATCCTGAGCAGAAGGTTTAGGGAGAGGCAATGGTGTTCTAATTTTTGAAAGCATAGATTTCAAAAATTAATAAGCAGCCAAAGGGATGCAGATGTTTCATTCTCAGCCCCTCCACCTTCCCCTTTCTTCTTCCCTCCTTCCTTTCTCACCTCCTTTTCTTCCACCAGCATGCTGTTCCAAACAAAACTACTAGAAACAGCAAAGCCTCACCTTCCTGGACCTTACACTGCAGCTGAGGCCACAGATAAGGAGACAAAGCACAAGGGGTATGTCCTGCATGGCACTGAATTCTGGGAAGCAAAGCAGGACTGGGCAGCGGAGAGAGCAGTGCAGGCCAAGTGGTATAGAAAAGCCTTTGAAAGTGGTGGCATCTCGTCTGAGACCTGAGCGGGGAGCACGAACCAGTCCTGGAGATCAGAGGAGCATTCCAGGCAGAGGAAGGGCAGGGCAGGGTCCTGAGGGGAGAGGAGGCTTGAGTGAGGGGAAGGTGAGGGGGCAGACAGCCTGGAACCAGGAAGAGAAAGAAGAGGAGGGGATGGGGTTGACGGTGGGGACAGGGGTGGGGGTCTGTGATGGAGCTGGAGCTTTAGGCGGTGGCCATTTCATGCAAGGGGAGAGGGGATTTGCTTGCTCTGGTCAAAAGTGTGGATATTACCCCAAAATGCTATGCAGAACCATCGCAGGCTTTAAATTATATTTATACAGAGCATTTATAAGCACATCGAGAAGAAAACAGTTGTTTGAATGGTTCCCATGGGTTTCCTGTGAACAAAGTGTGCCAAGTAACTCTGTTTCCTTTCTTGTAATATTTATGAAAGCAAGAGATCAAAGCAATTCTGTGGACATTGTGGATCATGTTTATGAAAGCATTTAATGAAGTAACTCAGGATAGGATAGTAGAACATGGAGTGGACAGTAATGCTTTGCAGAAAATTTGCACCTATTCGGTCAGCAGATTGAGGTCAAGACCCAGCTGAGTTCAGAGAATCTCTGCTCATCACAGTTCTAGAGAGTCAGTGCCAGGAGCAAGGTGGACAGACCTGATCAGAAATGAAATGAAACGGAAATGCGTGCGGACGCTGCTGTGCGGAGAAAGCATTGATGACGCTTAGCTGAACCATCCCTTTGGAGGGACGCCTGCGTTGGTTTGCAAGCATTGATGACGCTTAGCTGAACCATCCCTTTGGAGGGACGCCTGCATCGGTTTGCACTTGGTCAGTTTCTCCTCTCCTCGGCATCTGAAAATGTCTAGACTTTTTCCGTTTTTTAAAGGGAAAGTAGAAACAAAATTGGTTAACAGATATTCTTAGAAAGGAGAGCCCGAGGGAGACTGAAACAACACTAATTGAAGGCAATTTGCTTTTCAAGAATAGTGCTCCTGGAATTGGGAAAGTTAGTGTTGGTTGGTTGCAAGCAAACCTTTGCTTAAGCTTTCTGATGTAAGACAAAGCAGGAGACTGGAGCCAGGCTGGGCAGGCACCAGAAATTGGCCACTGCAGAGTCTTGCTACCAGAGTCCATGCATCTTCAAGGGGTCCTGCTTGGGAAGACCCCCTTTGGAGTTTTCCCAGCCAGCTCTGAGAAAGATGAGGTTTGGCCAGGAGAGGGCAGAATACATTCCAGATTGAGTTCAATCAGACCAATCAGGAGGGACTAGTTGGCTCCTATAAAAGGATTGGAGTACTCTCCCCCAAAACAGGAAGAATGGATTCTGGGTGGCCCGAAATGATGTCCTTTCTAAGCGTCAACTGACAGCGTTAATATAGCAGCGTCATCTGTATTCTGTTACTTTCTCTATACCTGTCTATCATGTGCCCATCTACTTATTTATTTAGTGTGCATTGTACCTGCAGATCGGAAAACCCCGAAGACTTGAGAGTTCTTACAAGGTGACGGGGAGCAGTGTGTATCATTGTTGAGCATTGCACAGCACCCCATCTGTGCTGAGCGTTCGTTATGATGGGGCCAAGAGGCGGGATCCCAACGCCCACAGGGGCCCCTGGACAGCTCTGTGTTCCGTGGCCTGCAGGCATTATTTGGTTAGCACATCATTTTTTGCTGCATCTCTAAAGCTACCCTTTACTCAGCCCCTCAGCTGTGGGCAGTCGCAGCCCTTGTGTGAGCCTGGGAGCATGGAGCATGAGCCGTCTGATGCCCGCTTCCCAGCACCACCTCCCAAGCACAGCAGCCTCAGGCCCGTCACTTACCCACTAACCCCTGGCTTTCTGGGCTGCGGAGTGGGTGTGCAGCCCCAGTAAGCAGGTTGCCTTTCTCATTAAAGGTCTGTTTTCAGGCTGAAGAGAACAGAGCCTGAAGGGTAAACGTGTGTCAGTTGTTACCATCAGCAGCAAAGGCGGGCCAGACACCCGTCCTCAGAGGTACAGTAGTTAAGACAGGATTTGGAACAAGATATATCTGATTTTCTAAAACTCCACTGTCCCTTACCAACAGTGTAAAATCGGCATTTTAGCAGAATCTACTCTGTGATGGCATGAATACGAAAAATGAGATAAACTGTAGCCCAGTGCTGGGTCTTCAGGCAGCCCTAGCCCTGTCTGTAGTGCTGACTGTTTTGTTTTTATTTTTCCATCACTGTCCACTCGTCTAGAAGTAGGATATTATTAGGAAGCCTGAAAAATTAATAGGGACTGTTTTACCCACCACAGAGATGCTTGGGGAGGATTTTTCTGCAGGTTTCTTTTTTTTTTTTTTTTTCATTGCTTCTGTAAAGATTAGAAGAAATAGTACGATGGTGAGAATTTGGGAATTCCAAATGTCTCAGATCCACTTTTCTCTTATTTTTCTGAAGGGAGAAAACAGAAGGCAGAAAAGGAAGGAGCACCTCTTGGGAGCAGACGTTGGTAAACATTTTCAATGAAGGGTCAGAGAGTAAATATGTTAGGCTTTTTTTTTTTTTTTTTTTAGGTCAGATGGTCTGTGTTCCAAGTGTTCCACTCTGATGTCTCCCACGAAGAATGTATAAACAAGGGAGCACAGCTGTGTTCCAATAAAACTTTATTGACAAGAAAGGCATCAGTCCAGATTCGGCCTGCTTTAGAAATTAAAAAGAACTCCTGGGTATGCCTGCTTGGGCAAGGTTTGGGTAGAATTTCACATTTTAAAGATCACCTTCCTTGATATATTATTCATGGGAAAACCTCCTAGGGTTTCAAAGCATCAACGTTTCATCAAAAGTCCGGCCCTTCCAACCCAACGTCAGATGTGAGCTTCTGGCTTTTCTAATTTTAGATCTAGCCTTTGTGTCTGCTGTATCATTCCAGCAACGGAGGAGCTTCAGTTCGAAGCTGATGATGAGCTTCTGGCCCACTTCAGGGCCTTCCCTGAGCCCCCTCTCCCCTCTCCCTGTCCCTCTTGCCCACCCCACTCAATGGCCAGCAGTACGACCCGTCGCTGTTTCCTGTGCAGCACTGGTAATCCCCACACTTTGCTGTTTCAGCCTCTCGTTTTGTCATGATTGTGGCAGGGAGATGAGTTCTCCTGTCTTGAGATGGATACCTGTGAAAGGAGAGAGCTCTGCAGTGTGTCCAGACAGTAGGTAACTCATCACAGGCTCTGCTGTGTTTGTGTAACATCTGGGTGTCTGCCAGGTGATTTGCCTATAAGCTATGCATAGAAGAAAAAAGAAACCACCCATCTAAAGTATTCAGATTTTGGCCTTAATTAAAATGCAGAATAAATATGTAAAGGCTAAAGAGCATGAATTATAGATACCAGGGTTTCTATATAAAAATCTGTTTGGGTCCATAGAGGCGCGCCTGTGTTTGTCACAGGGAGGAGGTGTCCATACACGTTGGTGAAGGCAGGATAATTATGGCTGTGTGTGCTGAGCAAGATGGGGACCGGTCTACTGAAAGAGAATGCGTCTCAGCTGCCTTTCTCATTTCACTTCCTCCACGGGATTTTTTTTTTCCACCTCGATTCTATGAAGGGCTAATCCTGACCCTTGTTATTTAAATTGCTCCAGCAAGGCTGGAAAAGCTGCCTTCAGCCTCTTAAAAACCCTTGCTAACCGGCTAACCAGGCTGGCAGAGTAAAGCCCTTTCTATTCATCCTTCCTGCATGGGTGGAGCACCCTGAGAACGGGGCCAGGGGATCTCTCAGCCTGAGTGACAGTCTTGGGTCTTAAGCAAGGCCAGGCCAGAGCCCATTCACCCTGAGAGCTGGAGCCTCTGGGCTTTTCCATTAAGGGTCTCAGAAAGATGCCCAAAGGGCTGAAATCAGGTATCCAAGTGTGTGGCTTTCTTATTAATGGCTAGGAGGGATCAAGAAAAAGAACACTGAGGGATCAAAGGAAAGATCGAGGAAGCTACCCAAATGCCCATTTCATAATTGGGCTTTTTTTTTTTAACATTCAAATTTTACAAATTGGTATTAACAGGATGTTGCATTAACACAATTTAAAGCATAGCATTGGGAAAAATCACGTGGAGAATTAATTCCTGTTACTCGGGAACTTTGGAAAACACATGAATTAAATGTGAAACTAGCAATTATATTTTAAATCAGTATGGGTGGAGGGAAGGTGGCTTTTGGTAACAGACAGAAAGAGCTGAGTCTTTTAGAAAGCCTCACAAGTTGTGTGTGTGTGTGTGGGGGTGTAAGGGGGGAGGATGGGATTTAGTTTTAGAGAAAAGTGATGCTTTACAAAAATCCCAACTCCTAGAACGTACGCACATGCCAGGCATTATCAGCCTGTAGAGTGCAGCCCTCGATTCTGCTTGGACGACCCTACTAAGGTGGTCTCTGGGGAAGAGTTCATGCTGCTTCTGGGTAGCCTGGTCAGAAGTAGAGCTGGGGTGTTGTTTCCTGGGACTGGAAGCAGACGGGGGCAACCAGAGGCAGCCCCCCATTCCCTTGGTCTCTCATCAGACCTGCCCACATGGCAAGAGAGAACAGAGATTGTTGTTTAGTTGCTAAGTCGTGTCTGACTCTTAGAATTCCTGTGGGCAGTAGCCACGCCAGGCTCCTCCGTCCATGGAATTCTCCAAGCAAGAATACTGGAGTGAGTAGCCATTACCTTCTCCAGGCAATCTTCCCGACCCAGGGATTGAACCCATGTCCATTCTCTACCACTGAACCACCAGGGACCTAGGACGACCGTCCTCTTATTTGAAATCATTTTAGGCAACTCTGCCATGTCCTAGAAAGTATCTGCCATGGATTTGTACGAGGAAGATGGAATACCCGAGATAAAAGTAATAAGTGAATAAAGCTCTGCTGTTTTTGTATTTTTTTTTCTGACTGTTTGAAGCAAAATTTCAGCTGTTATATCAGTTTTATCCAAACAACAGATGGCCTGTAGCATCTCCAAGGCTCTGAAGATATATGGAGTCAGCCCAGCTACCAGGGCTGGGGTCAGCACATCCTGGGCAGCCACGGCCAGCCTGATGATAGTTTTTGTTAAACAAAGTATTCTTGGAACTCAGCATTGCTCATTCACTGTAAATGCCGTGGCTTCTCACAGGCTGCAAACGCAGAGGTGAGTAGTTGCAGTAGAGACTGCATGGCTGCAAAGCCTGGAATAGTTATTGTCTGGCCTCTTATGGAGACCATTCATTGTCCCCTGCACGAGACTATGGAGAAAAATCAAACCCAACTTGTCTCATGAATGCAGATCTAGCGCGGTTTTCAGATAATGTATTTACTTGGCTGTGCTGAGTCTTGTTGCTGCCCGCGGACCCTCTAGTTGCAGTTTCTCCTCATCGTGGTCCGTGGGCCTCTCACTCAGTGGCTTGTCTTGTGGAGACAGGCTCCTGGGCGCATGGACTTCAGTAGTTGCAACGCGAGGGTTCAGGGGTTGTGGTACACTGGCTTTGTTGTTCCAAAGTGTAGAATCTTCCCGGACCAGGGATCGAACCCTTCTCCCTTACATTGGCAGGTGGACTCTTATCCACTGTACCACCAGGGAAGTCCAAATCCAACTTCTTTTTGAAAACAAAATCTGGAAATTTCACTTTCTGTCATTGTAGGTCCAGGAAGCATTTTCTCTGCCCCCAAGCCAGCTCTTAGTTCTGGGAGTCCCTCTGTCATACCCTATAACAAGAAAAGACTGTGTTGATGTTTCAGTGGGGGGAATGGAAGGATGTGGTTTTACTTTTTTCTCTCTCTTTCGCTTTTTGAAGCTATATAACAGAAATGAGGGTGTGACAGGCAAGTTCTTGACTATGCAATGATAAAGGTCAAACTCCTCAAACCTTCTCTGCAAGTAAAATGTCTGGCTAACTGAAACATGTCAGAAACGCCAACCGGTTATCGGGTTGGCAGATGACGTGACGCGCTCACTACCGGGGCTGCCTCCTTTACCTGGTGGGTTTGCGGGCACCACCTCCTCTGCTGGTCTCTCTGCTCAGGTGGCTCACACCTTACACTGTTGCAGCCATGAAGACTGAGAATGTGAAAGACTGTCGTCAGCTGCCCCTGCCGTTGTTTCCCTTTCTTTTCAAGGAAGCGCTGAGTGTCAGGGTCCTCACAGGGCACTCAGCACATCTGCAGATGTGTGAGATACCAGCCCACAAAGGACACTTCATAATTTTGCAGCTACAGAAACAACCACTTCTTGTTTATACCTCACATGGAGTATGCTTACTGCACCTTCAACTTCAGAGCTTTGAAAACTGCAGCATCTCACAAGCAAACCTGTTTGGAGCAAGCTTTTCCCTACTGTCCGTGAACAAACCTGTCCATGCCCTCACTACAGACCTTCCTGGTTACAGAACTTTATGTTTTCTGTCTGCAATTTAGAATGATGAGGTCATCTAAATCCCTGCCCGTGGCTGATGACTTTTAAAAATTTGCAAAATGAAATATACTGAAAAATAATAACTTGTAGTTGTTATTGTTCAGTCACTAAGTCGTGTCTGACTCTTTTCAATCCCATGGACATCAGCACACCAGGCTTTCTTGTCTTTCACTATCTCCTGGAATTTGCCCAAACTCATGTCCCTTGGGTCAGTAATGCCATCCAACCATCTCATCCCTTGCTGTCTCCTCTCCTCCCACCATCAATCTTTCCCAGCATCAGGGTCTTTTCCAATGAGTTGGCTCTTCGCATCAGGTGGCCAAAATATTGGAGCTTCAGCTTCAGCGTCAGTCTTTCTAATTATATCCAGGGTTGATTTCCTTTAGGATGGACTGGTTTGATCTCCTTTCCAAGGGACTCCTTGTCCAAGAGACTCTCAAGAGTCTTCTCCAACACCACAATTCAAAAGCATCAATTCTTCAGTGCTCAGCCTTCTTTACAGTCCAACTCTCACATCCACACATGACTATTGGACAAAACATATCTTTGACTATACAGAACTTTGTCAGCAAAGTGATGTCTCTGCTTTTTAATATGCTGTCTAGGTTTGCTATAGCTTTCCTTCTAAAGGCAAAGTGATGTCTCTGCTTTTTAATATGCTGTCTAGGTTTGCCATAGCTTTCCTTCTAAAGGCAGTCATCTTTTATTATCATGGCTGCAGTCACATCCGCAGTGATTTTGGAGCCCAAGAAAATAAAATTTCTCACTGTTTCAGAAGCAGAAGATATCAAGAAGAGGTGGCAGGAATACACGGAAGAACTGTACAAAAAAGATCTTCATGACCCAGATAATTACGATGATGTGATCACTAATCTAGAGCCAGATATCTTGGAATGTGAAGTCAAGTGGGCCTTAGAAAGCATGACTATGAACAAAGCTAGTGGAGGTGGTGGAATTCCAGTGGAGCTGTTTCAAATCCTGAAAGATGATGCTGTGAAAGTGCTGCACTCAATAGGCCAGCAAATTTGCAAAACTCAACAGTGGCCATAGGACTGGAAAAGGTCAGTTTTCATTCCAATCCCAAAGAAAGGCAATGCCAAAGAATGCTCAAACTACCGCACAATTGCACTCATCTCACATGCTAGTAAAGAAATGCTCAAAATTCTCCAAGCCAGGCCTCAGCAATACGTGAACCGTGAACTCCCTGATGTCCAAGCTGCTTTTAGAAAAGGCAGAGGAACCAGAGATCAAATTGCCAACATCCGCTGGATCATCGAAAAAGCAAGGGAGTTCCAGAAAAAAAATCTACTTCTGCTTTATTGACTATGCCAAAGCCTTTGACTGTGTGGATCACAATAAACTGTGGAAAATTCTGAAAGAGATTGGAATATCAGACTACCTAACCTGCCTCTTGAGAAATCTGCATGCAGGTCAGGAAGCAACTTGACAGTTAGAACAGTTAGAACAGTTAGAACAGACTGATTCCAAATAGGAAAAGGAGTACATAAAGGCTGTATATTGTCACCCTGCTTATTTAACTTATATGCAGAGTACATCATGAGAAATGCTGGACTGGAAGAAGCACAAGCTGGAATCAAGATTGCCGGGAGAAATATCAATAACCTCAGATATGCAGATGACACCACCCTCATGGCAGAAAGTGAAGAGGACCTAAAGGGCCTCTTGATGAAGGTGAAAGAGGAGAGTGAAAAAGTTGGCTTAAAGCTCAGCATTCAGAAAATGAAGATCATGGCATCCGGTCCCATCACTTCATGGGAAATAGATGGGGAAACAGTGGAAACAGTGTCAGACTTTATTTTTGGGGCTCCAAAATCACTGCAGAGGGTGACTGCAGCCATGAAATTAAAAGATGCTTACTCCTTGGAAGGAAAGTTATGACCAACCTAGATAGCATATTCAAAAGCAGAGACATTACTTTGCCAACTAAGGTCCGTCTAGCCAAGGCTATGTTTTTTCCTGTGGTCATGTATGGATGTGAGAATTGGACTGTGAAGAAGGCTGAGCGCCGAAGAATTGATGCTTTTGAACTGTGATGTTGGAGAAGACTCTTGAGAGTCCCTTGGACTGCAAGGAGATCCAACCAGTCCATTCTGAAGGAGATCAGCCCTGGGATTTCTTTGGAAAGAATGATGCTAAAGCTGAAACTCCAGTACTTTGGCCACCTCATGCGAAGAGTTGACTCATTGGAAAAGACTCTGATGCTGGGAGGGACTGGGGTCAGGAGGAGAAGGGGACGACCGAGGATGAGAGGGCTGGATGGCATCACGGACTTGATGGATGTGAGTCTGAGTAAACTCCAAGAGATGGTGATGAACAGGGAAGCCTGGTGTGCTGCGATTCATGGGGTTGCAAAGAGTCGGACACGACTGAGCGACTGAACTGAACTGAACTGAGCTGTTTCCACTTTTCCCCTTCTATTTGCCATGAAGTGAGAGGACCAGATGCCATGATCTTAATTTTTTGAACGTTGAGTTTTAAGCCAGTTTTTTTCACTCCCCTCTTTCACTCTCATCAAGAAGCTCTTTAGTTACTGCTCACTTCGGCTGTAGAGGTACGTACAAAATATATTGCATCTTTAGCATACAGAAGAAACTACAGTTTTGATAACTTTAATTGGGTCCCTGAAGCAAAACTATTCTTGGAATAAGCAAGGCATATTTCTTTAAAGATGGCAGAATTTGACCTTAGGAAATTTCTTTTAATTCTAATATATCAAAATTACTGGCTGTTTACATAAGAGCTGTCCTATAGAGGATTATCTACTTAACATGTAATTGTGTGCTAAGAATAAATCACAAATATAGAGCAAAAGATATAACATGTAGAAATCACTCCGAGATTTATTTATTTTATTTTTGTACTTACATTTGCTTTCCTCCCTTCTTTCCTCATTGTTTGGGTGATCTTAAAGACATTTCTTTGGGTGGGATCAGGTATGAGAGTTTTGAAGAGCTTGTGATGAAGCTTCTTTAGCTGGGTCCTAGTGGGAAAGAAGACTTCAAAGCCCCTGGTGGACATGCTGCTGCCCAAGTTCATGGAATCCTGAACCCATGAAAACCACACGCTATGCATTCGCTGTGTCCTGAGTGCAGAGCCGAGGGGCCAAATCTGCAGTCTGGGCTGATGAAGACCCAGCCTGTGGTCCTGCTCCACCCTATGAAAGTGAAGAAAATGAAAGGGAAGTCGCTCAGTCGTGTCCACCACTTTGCAGCCCCATGGACTATAGTCTACCACACTCCTCCGTCCATGGGCTTCTCCAGGCAAGAGTACTGGAGTGGGTTGCCATTTCATCCTCCAGGGGATCTTCCCAACCCAAGGATCAAACCCAGGTCTCCCGCACAGCAGGCAGATGCTTTACCCTCTAGGCCACTAGGGGAGCCCTGATGAGAAGGATTTCCAAATGTCAGCCCTCCCAGGGGAGTCCAGGTGGGGTGGGGTGGTACAGACTTGAAACCCCCTCCCTGAAGCTGCTGTTTCTCTGTGTGCAGGGTCTGGACAGCTTACCTGATGGCAGCTTCCCGGGCAGTGGGGAGGCCTGACAGCTGAGGTGAAGAGCTTCCGGAATGTCCCTGTCACTTCCGCTGGCATGCCGTTTAAGGCACTGGAGCTGATCAAATGTGGGACTGCAGCTTTCTGTTGTTCATTACCTTAGTGGGTCTTGATTTCATTGGGGGTCATTATATTGAGTATTGAGGGCAGTTATAGGCACCTAGATGCTGAAGGCCCAGACCTCGGCCCAACCTGAGACAATCTGGGCACGTCTGATGTTTGGTGTTTAACTCAGTGTTTCTCAGTTGAGGGGAAGTATTGCTCCCAAAGGACTTTTGGCAATGTCTGGAGATGTTTTCAGTTGCCATCTAGTGGGTAGACACAGGGATGCTGTAAATGTCCTACCACATACGGGACAGCCCATCTTGAGCGAGAGTTTTCCAGCCTCAAATGTCAGTAGTGCTGCAGAGAAGAAGTCCTCAGCTCTGCGCACGTGTTCTCCTGGGACACAGAATTCGGAGTCAGCCAAGGAAGCAGGTGGCCCCACAGGGAGCCTCTCCTTCCAGCTGTGGCCGCACTGGCTGTGGGGGCGCCCGAGTCGCCTGCTGGAGCAGCTGAACGTCCTGCGCCAGCACTGGGCTCCAGGGCTCTGGGACTCAGCTCTGGGCCTCGCTCTCATGCTGGCCAGGCTCCAGGGCTCTATGACAGTACTGGGCACCACTTCCATGCTGGGCTGAGCTCCTGGGCTCTGAGACTCAGCGCCAGGCCCCGCTCTCATGCCGGCTGGGCTCCAGGGCTCTATGCCTGAGTGCTGGCCCCTCTCTCGTGCTGGGCTGGGCTCTGGGGCTCTGGGACTGAGCCCTTCTTTCCTCCAGCCATGATGCTTACTGAAGACTCGGTTAGCTAGAGTTGAGTTCCTTCAGTTCAGTTCAGTCACTCAGTTGTGTCCGACTCTTTGCCACCCCATGAATCGCAGCACGCTAGGCCTCCCTGTCCATCACCAACTCCCAGAGTTCACTCAGACTCACGTCCATCAAGTTGGTGATGCCATCCAGCCATCTCATCCCCGGTCGTCCCCTTCTCCTCCTGACTCCAGTCCCTCCCAGCAGCAGAGTCTTTTTCAATGAGTCAGCTCTTCGCATGAGGTGGCCAAAGTACTGGAGTTTCAGCTTCAGCATCATTTCTTCCAAAGAAATCCCAGGGCTGATCTCCTTCAGTCCAAGGGACTCTCAAGAGTCTTCTCCAACACCACAGTTCAAAAGCATCAATTCTTCGGTGCTCAGCCTTCTTCACAGTCCAACTCTCACATCCATACATGACCACTGGAAAAACCATAGCCTTGACTAGATGGATCTTTGTTGACAAAGTAATGTCTCTGCTTTTTAGTATGCTATCTAGTTTGGTCATAACTTTTCTTCCAAGGAGTAAGCATCTGTTAATTTCATGGCTGCAATCACGATCTGCAGTGATTTTGGAGCCCCCAAAAATAAAGTCTGACACTGTTTCCCCATCTATTTCCCATGAAGTGATGGGACCAGAACCCATGATCTTAGTTTTCTGAATGTTGAGCTTTAAGCCAACTTTTTCACTCTCCACTTTCACTTTCAACAAGAGGCTTTTTAGGTCCTCTTCACTTTCTGCCATGAGGGTGGTGTCATCTGCATATCTGAGGTTATTGATATTTCTCCCGGCAATCTTGATTCCAGCTTGTGCTTCTTCCAGCCCAGCATTTCTCATGGTGTACTCTGTATATTAGTTAAATAAGCAGGGTGAGAATATACAGCCTTGACTTACTCCTTTCCTATTTGGAACGAGTCTGTTGTTCCATGTCCAGTTCTAACTGTTGCTTCCTGACCTGCATACAGGTTTCTCAAGAGGCAGGTCAGGTGGTCTGGTATTCCCATCTCTTTTAGAATTTTTCCACAGTTTATTGTGATCCACACATCAAAGGCTTTGGCATAGTCAATAAAGCAGAAATAGATGTTTTTCTGGAACTCTCTTGCTTTTTTGCCAGCAGATGTTGGCAATTTGATCTCTGGTTCCTCTGCCTTTTCTAAAAGCAGCTTGGACATCAGGGAGTTCACGGTTCACGTATTGCTGAGGCCTGGCTTGGAGAATTTTGAGCATTTCTTTACTAGCATGTGAGATGAGTGCAATTGTGCGGTAGTTTGAGCATTCTTTGGCATTGCCTTTCTTTGGGATTGGAATGAAAACTGACCTTTTCCAGTCCTATGGCCACTGTTGAGTTTTGCAAATTTGCTGGCCTATTGAGTGCAGCACTTTCACAGCATCATCTTTCAGGATTTGAAATAGCTCAACTGGAATTCCATCACTTCCACTAGCTTTGTTCATAGTGATGCTTTCTAAGGCCCACTTGACTTCACATTCCAAGATGTCTGGCTCTAGGTGAGTGATCACACCATTGTGAGCATCTTGGTTGTGAAGATCTTTTTGTACAGTTCTTCTGTGTATTCTCACCACTCCTTAGTGTCCAACAAAAACCCCAACTGCCACGTGGTGGGTTTCAGGGGGCAGTAGAGTGTGGGATGGTCCCCTAGCTCCCAAGCTTTATGCTTTAAAAGCTGGTTCCACACCCCACTACTCCCTGCACCCCACCAGGAAATCTTACCCAGAACTTCATTCCTGATTCAGGGGTCAGAGCCAGTCAGGTGAGCCAGCTGGTCTCCTTCCACTTCATTCCCCATTGCTGAGTTCCCACACCAGCACCCAAGAGGAGCTTATTATGAACTTAAACTTCAGGAACCTGTTCATAACCCTAACCTTAAAGCACCATAGACACCTGTTAAATTGTACCCCAAGGGATAGAACGTATGAGCCGTCACCAAGCATCACACCTTATGTAGGATGAGTTTATGTGATCACCTGCCTTCTGAATGATCAGACATCCAAAGAGGAGGGAGCAGAAGCAAGTTACAAACAGATCGAGCGCATTGGACCTAGCCTTTGGGGGAGGACCTAGTTCATGATGGCAGTGGAGCAAGGCTTGGGAAGAAGGTCCAAGTCCCAGGAAGGCTGTCAACCCAGGCTCACAACCGCAAATGCCCACAGAGCTGGATAGGTGCACAGAGAGTGAGTCAGGCAGGAGTGTACATAGTAAAGATGGAAGATGCTCTTCATGTGCACACAAAAGGTGTTTGCCTTTTTGCCTTGAAATTTGTGTCCCTTTTGGTCTGTGTTAGGGTTTTCTTCTTGTGATAGACACTAAGTTACAAAAAGTAGCTTTTACTCCAAGAAAAGAAGGAGTGCATGTGTAGGTTTAAATGACAGCTTGGCTTCAGTGCTGAGTGACGGGGGGTGGTGGGGACTGCGGCAGAGGGAGGGGGGTCCTGACTAAGGAAGGCAGCTTCTAGCCCGGTAAGACAGGTGTTGCTGGGGTGGGGGTGGATGTGACTACAGGGTGGTTAAATCTTCTGATTTTAGTGTTTGGTTTTGGCTGCGCTGGGCCTCCAGTGCCGTGCACGGGCTTTCTCTGGCCGCAGTTCCTTCTCTCCTGTGCGGCTCAGGCTCAAGGGTGTGTGGCTCAGTAGTCGTACCACGTGGACGTAGTGGCTCTGCAGCACGCAGGCTCTTCCCAGACCAGTTCCAGGGAGTGAGCCCACATCTCCTGAACTGGCAGGCAGGTTGTTTATCACTGGACCATCAGTCCCAAATCTTCTGATTTTAAAAGAGAAGCTAGAGATCTGAATTTTTCATATGATTTCTCCATATTAAAAAAAAATAATGCAAACGTATCTATGGGTTATATTTGATTTGTTGAACACCAGCTTGAGACTTCTGGTTTTTCTTTTCAAACAAAAGAAACAGATGTTGTTAAATAGCTTCAGCACTGGGCTCACTGGCTTCCCTGTTCTCTGTTGCTGTCTCTCTCTGTCTTAGACTATTCAGAAATTGGCTTCCAGATTTTGCTTTCAGATTTCTTTTCGAGGACTCTTCTTCTATTGCATTCTTTTTTCTAGCTCACTGTCACTAGCCTCTTGGCATAGATGTGAGCAGTGGACATTAAAGGGTGGATGAAGGTCAGAAAAGGATGACCGCGGGTTCTGCAGAGGTTTGAAAGGAGCAAGGGGCATTTCAGGGGCGCACTGGTATGAGCACTGTGCGGACGTGAGGGCGACGCTGGCCTTTGTGGGGCGCAAGCTTCCCATCAGTGCCCTGTGGCCTTGGGCTGGAGTAAGAGATTCTGACTGCTGTTGTTTTCAGACAACATCTGAGTGGGCTTACCTACTCTGCCTTTCCCTCCCCAGCCTCTGTCTCTGAAACACCCACAGTTGTGTTTTGAACAATCCATTACACTGTCCCAAACACAGCTCTGGGCTTTGCTTCTGTGTGTCAGAGAGAGGTGCAATGCTGTGGGCTGTTAGCACACAGTGACAAGCAGTGATGGCAGCCCAGGACTGGGCCAGGCTGCTCCACGTTATGCTCAGGAGTGTGTGTGTGTGTGTGTGTGTGTGTGTTAGAGAGAAGGGGTATTCCTACTGGATTGGCTCTATCTCCTCCCATTGTCACACACACACATGCCCACACACGTGTGTGTGTGTGCTTACTCTCAGTCATGTCCAACTCTGTGCAGCCCTTTGGGTTTGCAGCCCTTTGGGTTATAACCCTTTGGGTTGTGGCCCGCCAGGCTCTTCCATCCACGAGATTTTCCAGGCAAGAATACTGGAGTGGGCAGCCATTCCCTTCTCCAGGGGATCTTCCCGACCCGGGTGTCAAACCTGCGCCTCCTGTGTCTCCTGCGTTGCAGGTGTATTATTTACCACTGAGGCACCAGGGAAGCCACACACACACACACACACACACACACACACACACACACACACACTCTACTGGTTGACCTTCTCCCCTCATGCTAAGCTGGGTAGTGAACAAAGATTTATCTCCTGGTGATTTCACTTCCAAACGTGGGCACCCTGTATTTTGAAATTCTACAAGAGCCCTGTGTATCTGATATTGTGCAGGCTCTTGCTGGATTTCAGAGATGGATTACATTCACAGCTAGGTTGTTGGTAGAAGGTAAAACATTAATGTGACTGTAATTTGTTGATGGGTCTTGGAGATGTAGCTCGGTGTGGACAGCCTTCCTTTCCCTGCACAGGGAAGGGAGGCCCCTCCTCGTGTTTGGCTAGCTGTTGTGGATTAGCGAGAAGAGAAGCGAGAGAACTGTGAATATGGTGGAAAGTCAGTCAGAAACTCCAGGGGAAGGGCAGTGCAGAGAGGCGGGTAGAAAGGACCAGAGGCACCTTTGTGGGGTTGGAATTAGTGAATAGAGACATAAGCCAGGGTTTCCAGACAGTCTCAGCTCCAGCTGTGCGGCTGGGAGGTGAGACTCTCCGCCTTCAAGGTGGGTCCGGCAGCTCCCCGAGGGGCATCTGGGAAGTGCTGCCGACCTCCCCCACTTCGTCTTCGTGAACAGTCCTTCACCTTGCCCTGCGGATTTTACCTCCTAGAAGCACCCTGACTCTCTCGACTTCTGTCTGTCACGGTGACTCCAGACCACCCTGCTTCCTCTCTCTGCCCTGGAGCGGCCGCCCTCCTGGGCCTGTGGGACCTCGGGTCCACTCTGACCTGCAGCCAGACCAGTCTTTTCATGAGGCCAATCAGATTGTGTCTTCCCCATGCCTCCCTTCCTCCCAGCCTGCACCGTCTCATTAGCTCCCTGCTCTTCTCCAGGTGAAAACTGGAGCCCTTTGTGGGCACAGTTTCATGTGATGCAGCGCAGCCCTCACCCTGCCCCCTCCTCCAGGCAGACCACCTCATGGTCCTTACTCTCCCTGGGCCATTTCCCTCCTGTGGTCTCACCCGCCACCGTTGCACCGTCCCAGACTTCACTTCATTTTTCCTGGGTGCTACCTGGTGGCCCTTCAGAAATCAGCCCAATCGATCTATTCATTCAGCAAATATCGACTGAGAACCTACTGTGTGCTGAGCACTGTTCTAGGTGCTGCCAGCACGACTGAAAGAGGACGAGTCCCGTCCTCTGTGTGGCTTGTGTTCTCTCAGCAAAGGGAGGCATGTGAGAGCGTCGCGACTGCAGTGGCAAGTGAGCTGAGGCCACGGAGACAGAGGGGCGTTGACGATTAGGAGAGGTGGGTTGATGGGTCAGTTACCTTGGGGTCAAAGGTGAGTTTTCAGAGGAGATGACCGTCAAGGAAGATCTGAATGAGCAGAGGAAGTCAACTGGGATTTGCAAGTCCCGGGGAAACCTTTGACTGGGTTCCCCACAAAGGACCGTATTTCTTTGCATTGTTAATCGTGGTTGGACAGTCTACACGTTTGCATTTTGTAATCAACATTTGTCTCTTGAACAGATTTTTAGGCCCACAAGGGCATAAACTGCTGTCTTTCCCTCTTCCCATCGGTCTTCTATCCCCAGCAGTCTGTTTAGCAGGCAGGACGCACTCAGCACATATCCGTGGGGTCAGCATGGACATGTAAGGGGGGTCCCCGTCCTGACCTTTCTCTCTCTCATCCCTGGAGGACCTACTCTGGGAGGCTGCAGGCCCCAAGGCAGCAGACCCCTCTGAGCAGCCTGCACTCCTGGGCCGGGGTCTCTGCCCCCGGGCTGGAGAGGGGTGCTTGCAGTGGGCGGTGAGGCGAGGCGGGCGACGCATTGCCGCCCCCTCCCGGTCTGTCTTTGTCAGAAGACCCAACAGACAGATGAGACTACGAGCAAGTGTTTCTCCGGGGCTGGTTTGGGGAGGTGGCATCCGGCTCCTTTCTTTAACTTTGGCGATGATAAATATTGCATAAGATGCTGAGTGAGGTCAGACCTGAACTGTGAGGCTCTGAGTACCATTCACTGGAAATAAACTGTGAAAACAGGCTGTCGTTAACTGTTGGGAGCCTTTGTTTCATGAGGGGGTCCAGGAAGAAGAGAGGCAAATGGGGCATACCTCACCCTCTCATCACATGCCTCCAGAAAGCACCTATATTTTAAGACGCGTTGGTAACATTTCTGCGCAGTTACCGTAAGCAGAACATCCACTGGGTTTTGATACATTTACCAGTGACATTACACTAAGTGAGTCTGCTGGAAGTGGGAGAATTATGCCTCGTTCCAGCTGCATTTTGGCACTCAGGTGAAAAGCAATGGGCATGCTGGGTTGGAAAACAGAATGGAAGCTACAGAGCAGAAGCCTAGAAGCGCCCAGGCCACCCTCCTGGGAGTCTGCTGAGCACCCCGTGTCCCTGCTGCAACACCAGGAGGCCAGGCACCGGCCACCTGGTTGGATCCATCCCGGAGGCTTGAAGAGAAGACAGGAGCGGAAACTAGAATCTCAAATTAGTGGGGGCATTAGGATATCGTATTCTAGTTTCTTTAGAAAGTGAATTTGCCAGGGTCTGGGGAGAAGAGGGAGGTGAGGAGGTGGAGCAGTGAAACCACCCTGTGTGGTCCTGCAGTGGAAGGTCCCTGTCATCTGTTTGCCAAAACCCACAGAACGCACAGCACCAAGAGTGAGCCCTAATACAGACTGTCGCCCTGGAGTGACAGTCCTGTGTCAGCCAGCGCAGGGTGGGCTGCTGTTTAGTGAAGGTCCCATCTGCTGCGGGATGCTGATCACTGGGGAGGCTGTGCTTGATTAGGGGCCAGGGCTATATGAGAAGTCTCTATACATTCTGCTCAGTTTTGCTGTGAACCTCGAAACTGCTCTAACAAAGTATCTTAGAAACTAAATTTATTGAGCACCCATTGTGTGTCAATGTAGAGCTCCCAGGGGAGGCAGCTGTTTAAAAATTAATTGCATACTGTAGTTGCAGTTGTGATAAGAGCTGTGCAGGAAAGCTCTGGGGGTTATGAGTGGGTTAGTAAGGAAGATCGAGCCTTGTGAGTGGCCAGCATCAATTTCTCTGAAGATGGGATATTTGAGTTGAAGTTTTTAAGTAAATCAGCAAAAAGCAAGCAAACGAAATCAAAAGAAATTATATTTTAGCTCATGGAACTGAAAAATTCAGGACCTTCAGCTTCAGGTGTGGCTTGATCCAGGTGCCTTATCAGCATCATCAGCTCTCTCATCATCAGCTCTCTCCCCATTTCTCAGCATTGCTCTCGTCTCCTGTAGAGGCAGGTTCTTTCCTGTGGTGGCATCCACCAATCTGGCACCAAACCTTATGCACTGGAGAACGCTCGGAGCTAAGAGAAGGCTGGCATGAAAAGGAAACTGAATAAATGTCTGCTGAATAAATGAAGGCACGTTTCTGCTTGTACCACCTTCTGTGGGTGACGTTGATTGAGTGCCTACTAAACCTATGCCTGTACTTTTCAATTCCATGAGCCGATACATGCTCTTTGTTTCATTTCTCTGATTGCTTGATGATTTTCTTAGGCAGCTTCCATGGAAATGCCACTTTTTCAGAGAAAGCTCTCTAAGCATCCAGTATAAGGCCTGACCCACCTATGCAGCCGCTCATGCCTCCTCGTACCTTGCCTTACTTTCTTCCCTCCTTCTCTTCACCTGTTGAAATATGCTCCATTTGTTAGGGGTCGAGTTGTGTCCCTCCATATTCATATAATGAAGTTCAACTTCAATACCTCAGAACGTGACTGTATTGGGAGAATACCTCTTTAAAGAGGTATTCAAGTTAAAATGAGATCATTAGGGTGGCCCAGTGGCTAAGACTCCATGCTATCAATACAGGGGTCTGGCTTCCAATCCCTGACAGGGAGCTAGAGCCCATATCCCCCAACTAAAACTCCTGTGTGCCACCACTAAGACCTGGCACAGCCAAATAAATAAATAAAGATATATTTTTAAAGGAGGTCATTAGGTTGGGCTGTAATCCAAAATGACATATAAAAAAGGGGATTGAGACACACACACTTCACAAAACATGAAGACACAGCAGAATGGTGGCCGTCTATAAACAGTCAAGAAGAGAGGCCTCAGAAAGAATCACTTTTGACACCTTGCTCTTATTACTTCTAGTCTCCAAAAATGTGAGAAATTAATTTCTGTTGTTGAAGCCTCCCCCAGTCTACGGCACTTTCTTATGGCAGCCCTAGCTGACTAATAGCCACTCCTTCTCAGATTCAGTTCAAATCTTGTCTCCTCTATAAAGGAAGAGAACGGGGACTGTCAAATCTGGTGGTGACTTGATTTTGTAATAAAGCTTTATCAGCACACAGCCATGCCCGTTTGTTCACTTACTGCAACTAAAGAACCCGACATGCAGTACTTGGATGCAATCTCAAAAATGACAGAATGATCTCTGTTCGTTTCCAAGGCAAACCATTCAATATCACAGTTATCCAAGTCTATGCCCCAACCAGTAATGCTGAAGAAGCTGAAGTTGAATGGTTTTATGAAGACCTACAAGACCTTTTAGAACTAACACCCCCAAAAGATGTCCTTTTCATTATAGGGGACTGGAATGCTAAAGTAGGATGTCAAGAAACACCTGGAGTAACAGGAAAATTTGGCCTTGGAATGCAGAATGAAGCAGGGCAAAGACTAATAGAGTTTTGCCAAGAAAATGCACTGGTCATAGCAAACACCCTCTTCCAACAACACAAGAGAAGACTCTACACATGGACATCACCAGATGGTCAACACTGAAATCAGATTGATTATATTCTATGCAGCCGAAGATGGAGAAGCTCTATACAGTCAACAAAAACAAGACCAGGAGCTGACTGTGGCTCAGGTCATGAACTCCTTATTGCCAAGTTCAGACTAAATTGAAGAAAGTGGGGAAAACCACTAGACCATTGAAGTATGACCTAAATCAAATCCCTTATGTTTATACAGTGGAAGTGAGAAATAGATTTAAGGGCCTAGATCTGATAGACAGAGTGCCTGATGAACTATGGAATGAGGTTCTTGACATTGTACGGGAGACAGGGATCCAGACCATCCCCATGGAAAAGAAATGCAAAAAAGCAAAATGGCTGTCTGGGGAGGCCTTACAAATAGCTGTGGAAAGAAGAAAAGTGAAAAGCAAAGGAGAAAAGGAAAGATATGAGCATCTGAATGCAGAGTTCCAAAGAATAGCAAGAAGAGATAAGAAAGCCTTCTTCAGCGATCAATGCAAAGAAATAGAGGAAAAGAACAGAATGGGAAAGACTAGAGATCTCATCAAGAAAATCAGAGATACCAAGGGAACATTTCATGCAAAGATGGGTTTGATAAAAGACAGAAATGGTCTGGACCTAACAGAAGCAGAAGATATTAAGAAGAGGTGGCAAGAATACATGGAAGAACTGTACAAAAAGATCTTCAAGACCCAGATAATCATGATGATGTGATCACTCATCTAGAGCCAGACATCTTGGAATGTGAAGTCAAGTGGGCCTTAGAAAGCATCATTACAGAACAAAGCTAGTAGAGGTGATGGAATTCCAGTTGAGCTATTTCACACCCTGAAAGATGATGCTGTGAAAGTGCTGCACTCAATAGGCCAGCAAATTTGGAAAATTCAGCAGTGGCCACAGGACTGGAAAATGTCAGTTTTCATTCCAATTCCAAAGAAAGGCAATGCCAAAGAATGCTCAGACTACTGCACAATTGCACTCATCTCACACGCTAGTAAAGTAATGCTCAAAATTCTCCAAGCCAGGCTGTAGCAATACGTGAACCGTGAACTCCCTGATGTTCAAGCTGGTTTTAGAAAAGGCAGAGGAACCAGAGATCAAGTTGCCAACATCCACTGGATCATGGAAAAAGCAAGAGAGTTCCAGAAAAACATCTATTTCTGCTTTATTGACTATGCCAAAGCCTTTGACTGTGTGGATCACAATAAACTGTGGAAAATTTTGAAAATGATGGGAATACCAGACCACCTAACCTGCCTCTTGAGAAATCTGTATGCAAGTCAGGAAGCAACAGTTAGAACTGGACATGGAACAACAGACTGGTTCCAAATAGGAAAAGGAATATGTCAAGGCTGTATATTGTCACCCTGCTTACTTAACTTATATGCAGAGTATATCATGAGAAATGCTGGACTGGAAGAAACACAAGCTGGAATCAAGATTGCCAGGGGAAATATCAATAACCTCAGATATGCAGGTGACACCACCCTTATGGCAGAAAGTAAAGAGGAGCTTAAAAGCCTCTTGATGAAGGTGAAAGAGGAGAGTGAAAAAGTTGGCTTAAAACTCAACATTCAGAAAATGAAGGTCATGACATCTGGTCCTATCACTTCATGGGAAATAGATGGGGAAACAGTGGAAACAGTGTCAGACTTTATTTTGGGGGCTCCAAAATTACTGCAGATGGTGATTGCAGCCATGAAATTAAAAGACTCTTACTCCTTGGAAGAAAAGTTATGACCAACCTAGACAGTATATTCAAAAGCAGAGACATTATTTTGCCGACTAATGTCCGTCTAGTCAAGGCTGTGGTTTTTCCTGTGGTCATGTATGGATGTGAGAGTTGGGCTGTGAAGAAGGCTGAGCACCAAAGAATTGATGCTTTTGAGCTGTGGTGTTGGAGAAGACTCTTGAGAGTCCCTTGGACCTCAAGGAGATCCAACCAGTCCATTCTGAAGGAGATCAACCCTGGGATTTCTTTGGAAGGAATGATGCTAAAGCTGAAACTCCAGTACTTTGGCCACCTCATGGGAAGAGTTGACTCAATGGAAAAGACTCTGATACTGGGAGGGACTGGGGTCAGGAGGAGAAGGGGACGACCGAGGTTGAGATGGTTGGATGGCATCATGGACTCGATAGATGTGAGTCTGAGTGAACTCCGGGAGATGGTGATGGACAGGGAGGCCTGGCGTGCTGCGATTCATGGGGTCGCAAAGAGTTGGATGCGACTGAGCAACTGAACTGAACTGAGCTCTGTGTTACAAAAGCACAAAGTATAGGCAGTGCCAGCAAAAATATGTGACCCATAACGCTGAAAATATTGTCTCTCTGGCATTTTAAAGAAAATACATGCTGACATTTGGTCCAGAAGAGTGGTTGGCAGCCTGGGCTGTGGATTCAAACAGGCTTGGGTTCAAGTCCTACTATGTGACTGATAATCTGGGTAAGTCTCTTAATCCCTCTGAGCCTCATGTTCCTCATCTGTAAAATGGGGATAATGATAGATCCTATTTCATAGAATTATGGGAATCAAATACATATTTTAAATTTTGTACTTTCTGCTACTTTAAAAAAACATTTATTTTTATTCATTTGGTGCACAGGGTCTTCAGTCTTCTCTGCAGTGTGTGGGGTCTTGCACTGTGGCCTAGTGCTTGCTTCTGCCAGGAGGAGGAACGCCTTTTGCTCTGGATGGGCCGGGCAGGCAGAAGAGCATGGAACGGGTGCAGGTCGGTGTCTGTCTTTTCTCATGTGTTGGGGAGACGATTCTGCTCTTGCTAGATGGTGTCTAATCTCCCTGACCAGGGATCAAACCCAGGCCCCTTGATTCGGGAGCATGGAATCTTAGGCACTGGACCACCAGGGTAGTCCTGAGAATCTAATATTAGGTGGATATAAATGGTTTTGCACTAGGCTTGGCACAACAGCAAAACTTTTTTAGCTATTATGATAATTATTAATACTAACACCATTTTGTTAGTGGAGGTTACAGTGCTGAAACCCCAGACTGCAGAGGCCTTGCTGAATTGGTTTCTTTTCTAACTGACAATTTTTTCTTGATTTAGAGAATAATTGCTTGACGATTTAGGAAACTACGTCAACAGCAACTCTGAGTTGCTTGAACGAGCGCTAAAAAGATCACCAGCCTCCTCCCTTGCTTTGTTCATGTTTTTCATTCTTTTCTCTTCCTTTTCCTTTTTTCTTGAAGCACAAGCACCAAAAAGTCTCCTCTCAGCTCTCAAGGTAAGTTGTGTCAAGTTCGCACAGTGCGTGAGCAGAAAAATCTGAAAACCTTCCAAATAAAGGAAGGTGATGAGGGTTGGGGTGGGTCGGTGACTGTCCTGCCCCGGGGCTGTACGGAGCCTTCACGGTGTCCCTTGATCCTGATCAAACAGGGGCTTAGGACAAGCTCTGTTTTGGCAAACCTGATTTAGAAGCCAAAGGAAAGCATAAAACCTCGAAGACACTGAGATCAGTGTTCCGGCTGCTTCTCTCCTGTGTGAGGCCCACAGGCAGTGGGTGACTGCAAGCCCGCCTAGGCGCACTCTGCCCAGAGGCCAAACCCTGAGTCCACCATTGTATGACCCTGAACAGTTTACTTAACTTCTCTGGGTTCCAGGTCTCTGATCATGAAAGAGAGGTGGTGATAACAGCCTCCTCACAGGTTAGGTTGAGGATGAAATTAGACGGCCCATGCAAAGTGCTTGCCTCAGTATCAGTCCATTGTTGTTGTTCAGCCACTAAGTCATGTCCCACTCTTTTCTGACCCATGGACTGTAACCCACCAGGCTCCTCTGTTCTTGAGATTTCCCAGGCAAGAATACTGGAGTGGGCTGCCATTTCCTTCTCCAGGGAATCTTTCTGAGCCAGGAAGATAACCTGCGTCTCCTGCATTGGCAGGTGGATTCTTTACCACTGAGCCGCCAGGGAAGACCATGGGGAATGTGTGATGCTGATTAGCTATTATCATTGTGATGGGTTGACAACATTATTTGTACGTCCTCTTTGCCTACAAACTCAAGACATTTATACAGGTGAACTTGTTTGCGGTGTTAACTAGGTGAGCTGAGTAATAGAGCTTAACAGATCACTCAGTTCTTATTCCTTGACAATCTTTGAGGGCAGAGATGTGTGACCCCAAAGTCCTCATTTATGAATCCTCGAAGGAGGCAGGATACAAGAACGGGAGAAAAGGGAGGTTTCCTCCTGAGAATGCTGGCTCAAATTGTGTGAAGTTGTTTTCTGAAGTCAGACTTGCAAATGGTTTTTAAAAATTGTTGCTCCTACAAGGCCAGGCCTGCAGGACTTCCTCTCCTCTCCTCCCAGTTACCAAAACCACCACATCCTCCCCTGCCTTCACTTTCTAGCACTCAGCAGCCTTCGCGCCTGGAGGAAAAGTTGGTGCAGACAGAAAGTGTGGGGCAGAGGCGCTTCCATGACTGTTAGAGCCGCGAACGCTGGGAGTCCTACTTCTCACACTGAGAAACCTAAATGGGATGTCACACCTGTTATGGAAGTTGTTTGTTCTGACCTATGTTCTATACAGCGCCCAGCAAATAAATAAGAGGCTAGGGGAATGGGCAGTGGCGGGCTTATATTTGATTTTCAGGAAATATTAATCGATGGAGTCAGTGACAGTTTTGATCACTGGTATTTGGTCAACCTTTGGAGCTGTATCCCTAATGCCTGGTTTCTTTTAGTAATCCAAGCACGTGTCCTCACGTGGCTCCCTCAGAATCTGAGACCCTGACCAGTCAGCTTTGGAAAAATCTAGCACTTTGGACAGGACTGAGCCGAGGCGAACAAGTGTGGGTGTGCTCGGTCATGTCTGGAATCTTTGCGACCCAAAGCACTGTAGTCCTCTGGCTCCTCTGTCCATGGAATTCTCCAGGCAAGAACACTGGAGTGTGCTGCCAGTTCCTCCAGAGGGTGTTCCCTGACCCAGGGACTGAACCCATGTCTCTTATTGGCAGACAGATGCCTTATTACTGTGCCCCTTGGGAAGCCCAGTGAATAAATGGGAGAATGTTATTAAGAAGACACATCCTTTGAACAGAATGCTATCTCTCTAATTTTAACTTAAGTTTATTTACTCCCTTTTGTTTCTTTCCCAGATAGTTAATAGCTTTACTATCGAAAATCTGAAGGCAGTAATTTAAAAATCCCTTAGGCGTCTCTTCTCTATGCTGATCCACTCCCAGTTTCTTCATCTTGTTTCCTTTGAATCAGTTATAAACTCTGCTCTTGATGGGTGTGGGGCTATGTGACCCAGCTCAGCTGGAAAGCTCCTTAGATAAATGGGGTAATAATTCCAGAGCCGCTGAAGATAATCTGCAAGGCAGAAAATCCAATTATAGGCAATTAGAAGTCCCCCAAGATTCCGTAGAAAGTAGCTTGGTATTGCCCTATGGCCATAAACAACTGAATCTGAATAAAAATCAATTTGAAAAGCCTTGACTACTAGTTTCTACCATTATTTATACATTCCCTGGGTTTTTCTAGTCAAGGCTATGGTTTTTCCTGTGGTCATGTACGGATGTGAGAGCTGGACTGTGAAGAAGGCTGAGCGCCGAAGAATTGATGCTTTTGAACTGTGGTGTTGGAGAAGACTCTTGAGAGTCCCTTGGACTGCAAGGAGATCCAACCAGTCCATCCTAAAGGAGATCAACCCTGGGATTTCTTTGGAAGAAATGATGCTGAAGCTGAAACTCCAGTACTTTTGCCACCTCATGCAGAGTTGACTCATTGGAAAAGACTTTAATGCTGGGAGGGATTTTGGGGGCAGGAGGAGAAGGAGACGACAGAGGATGAGATGGTTGGATGGCATCACTGACTGAGGAGTCTGAGTGAACTCCGGGAGTTGGTGATGGATAGGGAGGCCTGGTGTGCTGCGATTCATGGGGTCACAAAGAGTCGGACACGACTGAGCGACTGAACTGAACTGAACTGAACTGGGTTTTTCTTATTGCCATGCATTCTACTTTATCATCCTCGAATGTAAGAGTCACAGACGTCAGAACATACTCTTTAGGTGCCTTGTCTGGATGCGCTTTGGGACTGCTTCCATGCTGTTCACGTAACGCTGGACTCATTAAGATTTCGTAGTGCTAAACGGTGTGAGCTCGCCTTTCAGATCTGGAGCGATACCTTACTGCTCATCCTTATTCCTATCTCTTTCCGCCTATTCACTTTTAAAAACAGAAATAGCTTTTTAAAAAATAGTGACAATCTCACATGCACTGAAAAATTTCAGAAAATTGCAAGCAGCATAAATCGCTTTTAATTCGCCACCTGAGGGTGAGCTGGGTGGGCTATCTGGAGTAAGGCTCCCGTCACTCTCTGCATCCTGTTGTCTCCTCTGTTTAGAGACTGAAGTCGTCACATCTATTCTGTTTTATCACGTGGTTTTGATTATTTCATTAAGTGATGAATTTTTATCATTTCATTAAGTGAGACTTTATTAAGTATCTTTCCATCATCAATAAATATTGATCTTTATCATTTTAAATGACTGTGGAGTAGGATTCTGTAATATGTGTATTAAACACTTCTGTCATTATTTAAAAACCATCTCACTGTTGCCTCTCACTGCAGCAACTTCTGAGAGACCACTTATGTAGAAGCTTTGACCATCTTAGTGCAGAGGCGATTCAGTAGCCCAACATCTACCGAGAATACAGCTTGAAACTAACTCAAAAGGGACTGCCCTGGTGGTCCAGTGGTTGAGAATCTATCTGCCAATGCAGGGGACAGGGGTTCAATCCCTGGTCCAGGATCTAAGATCCCACATGCCATGGGACAGCTAAGTCCATGCTCCACAGCAAGAGAACCTGCACAGTGAGAAGCCTGTGTAGCCAGGAAAGCAAGCAAACAGCAATAATAAAAACTGCCTCGAAGATAAGAAAGACTGTCTTTCAACAAATGGTGCTGGAACAACTGGATATTTTTATGCAAAAAAAAAAAAACTGAACTTAAATTTTCACCTCATTTCATACACAAAAATAAAGTGAATTAGACCATAGACCTCAATGGAAGATCTGAAAATATAAGATTTCAAGAAAATTGTTTTGATCTTGGGTTAGGCAAGAAGTTGTTAGGACACAGAGAATGATAACCATGACAGAAGTGAAGAACTTTTCCTCCTAAAGGGTTAGGGTTAGAAGATGAGATGTTTAGCCAGAGAGAAAATATTGCAAAACAACTATCTGACTTATTTGGACTTGTATCCCAGTTATATAAAGGACTCTTACGACTCAATAAAATAAGACAGTCTACTAAAAATATTGAGAAAAGATTTGAATAGCTATTCCACCAAGAATCACACATGAGTGACAAGTAAGCATGTGAAAACCAGGCTGCATGGCTACTGGTCAGCAGAGAAGCGCACAGAGAAGGCCGTGGCAGCCCTCTCCAGCGCTCTCGCCTGGAGGACCCCAGGGACAGGAGCCTGGGGGGCTGCAGTCCATGGGGTCACTGAGAGTCGGACATGACTGAGCAGCTTCACTTTCACTTTTCACTTTCATGCACTGGAGAAGGAAATGGCAACCCACTCCAGTGTTCTTTCATGGAGAATCCCAGGGATGGGACCCTGGTGGGCTGCCGTCTGTGGGTCGCACAGAGTCGGACATGACTGAAGTGACTTAGCAGCAGCAGAGAAGTACAATGGATATCATTTCACATCTAGAGTGGCTTAAAGACCAACAGTAGTAAGTTTTGACAAGAATGGGAATGCAAAATGATACAGCCTCTTTAGAAGACATGCAGGCTGTTCTTATAAACGTGAACAACATCTACTGCATAGCCAAGCAATCTCCTCAGTATTTTTCCCCTAAAATACAAATATATGTTCACCTAAAGACTTTTACTTGTATATTCATAGTAGTTTTATTCATACAAGCAGCAATTTGGAAACAAGCCAAATGCCCTCGGATAAACAAATCATAATATGTCTATACGAGGGAATACTACTCAACAATCAGAGTGTGAATGACAAATACTATAGATAAGAGAGGTCTTGTGGAAACTCTAGAATAGGCAGGAATTATACCAACAGAAAGTGGATTGCTGGTTGCCAGCATCTGGAGTGGGGGTGGAAACTGACTGCAAAGGGCCATATGGGATCCTCTGGGGTGATGATGTTTTCTATATAATGGTTCTGGTAGTGATTTTGTGACTGTCCACATTTGTCCAAATTCATCAGATTGATATTTAAAATGAGTAAATTGTGTTGTATATAAGTAATACCTCAAAAAGGGAGATTTAAAAAAATAAGGTCATTTTGGAAAATCAGCTGGAGAAATGTGCCTCGGTTTCTACTCTGGTAAAGTGGTTCACACCTGCCTGCAGGCTCAGGATTCTAGAATCATCCAGCAGGCGTTTCTGTTAAGCCAGAACACTTTAATAATGGCATCCATGAAAGCCCAGAGTTACATATTACCGTCTGGGCTAGAGACTCTCTCTGTTAACTCATCAGGGGAGAAACGTCTTGCCAGGGACGTCCCGGGCCTCTGTCCGCATGACCAGAACTAGTGGTGAGCTGTGCAGTGAGAAGGTCTAAACAACTGCCTTCGGTTTGGAATCTTGTCTTTCCTGTTCATGAAGGATTCTGAGGAGCTGAAAGTAGGCAAGGGGAATTTTCAATTGACATGACCCAGCCTGGCCAGTATCTTAACAGCACTGGGGCTTTTCTTTCTTTACCCCCTCCTAGTATCCTTACCCCCACCCTGCCCCCCACCATGGATTTAGTTCCACGTTCCTGTCGTCATCAGTCACCAGGCTTTTCCTAGAACATGAATTCAGATGTGCAGTTAAGGTTTGCTCTCTTGAACTGGGATCTGATTTTCCCCCTTCAATTTACCTTTGCATAGTTCAATACACATCAGTGACACTAAATAAATAAATCATAATTAATACATATTTGGCTCTTGTACTGTTTATTTTCCTCTTCTGAAGCTCAGATTAGAATATGCATCCCACAGCTTGAATGTTTAAACCAAAGGGACTTTGGTTTATCCCTTCCTTCTCTTGTATTAAACTAATTGTTTTAACTGGAGGAATGTCATTGTCCCAGATCCCTTCCATTTGGATGCTTAGTAATGAGATGACTTAAAAGAATGTATTAGGAGAAGTGAGAGTTTAGTAAACAAGCTACAATTATATGCTTAAGGAAAAAGAGGAAGTGCCGAGGAATATTAATTTGCATTTAGCAAAACATCCCAAATAAGCAGTGATGTGCTATAGATCCACAATAGGAATCTTAAAGAGTCACACTCAGAAAAAGCACTTCTCAGCGTCGTTCATGAAGTTTGCTCATTGTTTTTGTTGTTCAGTGGCTGACTTGTGTCTGACTCTCTGCAACCCCATGAACTGCAGCACACCAGACTTCTCTGTCCTTCACTGTCTCCTGGAGTAGGCTCAAACCCATGTCCATTACGTCAGTGATGCCATCTAACCATCTCATCCTCTGTCATCCCTTTCTCCCTCTGCCCTCAATCTTTCCCAGCATCAAATGCAACCCTAAACGAGTGGAAGGCCTGATGCTAAAGCTGAAACTCCAGTACTTTGGCCACCTGATTTGAAGAGTTGACTCATTGGAAAAGACCCTGATGGTGGGAGGGATTAGAGGCAGGAGGAGAAGGGGACGACAGAGGATGAGATGGCTGGATGGCATCACCGATTCGATGGATGTGAGTCTGAGTGAACTCTGGTAGCTGGTGATGGACAGGGAGGCCTGGCGTGCTGCGACTCACGGGGTCGCAAAGAGTCGGACACGACTGAGCGACTGAACTGAACTGAAACTTATGGTAAGTGAAGAAATGTGTCTGGTGTGGAAACAATGTTCCTGTAACAACCTCTAGGGAAGCATCATGAAATAACCATAACCCTCCACAGTATCTTCTGGTAAATGGAAGGGAATTGTGCAGTTGCATTTTATCAGAACAGGATCTTTGTTTAATGCTCACTAGGCAGAAGACCCAAGCACACACTCTGCTCTCTGGCCTCTGCAGTGACCTTGCAACCTGCTGCTGCTGCTGAGTTGCTTCAGTCGTGCCCGACCCTGTGCGACCCCAGAGGTGGCAGCCCACCAGGCTCCCCCGTCCCTGGGATTCTCCAGGCAAGAACACTGGAGTGGGCTGCTATTTCCTTCTCCGTCTGATCTTTGTAGTAATCTTACAACCTAGGAACCAGTATTCTCTCCATTTTACAGGTGGGGAAACAGAGGCTCATAGAGACTGATTTACTTGCCCAAAGTAAGCACAGGGTTTGAATCCAGCGCTGCCTGACTCCAAGTCTGAGTTCTTAACCATTGCTCTCCTATTTGCCCAGTGACGGATCCTGCAGGAATTTGACCGTTATCAAACAGCAGCACTAGTGCCTCACCACTGGAGCTGGCAAAGAATTTTCTTTTCAGCAGCCACCAATCAGAATGGCAGTCAGATAATTAACTTGTCTTCCTTGAAGGAGCTTTGTTCATGGGACAGTCTTCAAATGCGGCATGAAAAGGCACTTGGCAAATTGCAAGAGGAAATAACGCTTCAAAGTGAAAAATTGATACACATTTATCAACGGTGGGTTACAAAAGAGCAGGCACCCTCCTTGTGGGGCCATCACCGAAATCAGTTACAAAGAGTTAGGCTGATGATGAAAATGGTTGCATTCCTTGATTCTAATCTACCAGAGCAGAGACGATTTCCTAATCACTGTGTGACTGAGGCCCCGCAAGGGCTCCCTCTTTGTTTTATTTATTTATTTTTGGTGGCTGTTTTAGTAATGGTGAAATACACCAGGGTGTCCTTGCAGCCATTTGCAGTGTTCAGTGACAGGCTTTTTAAATGATTTCTTCCAGAATGATCTGAACGTAAAGTCACTTTGAACACTGAGAGATAGAGAGAGAATCATCAAAAAGGAGTTTGCTTTATTTTCCAAATTAAGTCTCGTGATGGTGGTAGTGGGGAGTGATGCAGCGCCGGGTCTTGTGGGCACTAGAATCATGAAATGAAGGTGACATCCCCAGGAACAAAAAGAAAGTAAGCTCAAGAAGTCTGTGGTGACCCTTGTCTGCCTGTTTGATTCTCCTGGGTATCAGATGAACAGACAGGACAGTTCATTCTTCTTTTCTTTCTCCATCTCCTTCAAGCAGGCCTCCCCACCTTGTGTGTTCAGGGCCTCAGTGTGAGGCAAACAGGCCCAGTGCATGAACCCACCCGAAGACGGTGCCCACGTGGGGCAGAGGCCGCTGCTCAGCCTTCCTTAATGGAGCCAGAGGAAAGTGTACTGATGCACATTTCAACTGAAGGAAGTAAGAATTGGCTTTAATAGTGAAAAAGAAACTGAACCCTTCCCCTAGGAATTAAATTAATGGATCCAACTGTTTTTTTTTTTTTTTTTTTTTTTAAGCACCACTTTCTAGGGACTGCAGGAATTCAGCTGTATGCTTTCCTTAGCCCGTGTGTGTGTGTGTGTGTGTGTGTGTGTGTGAGAGAGAGAGAGAGTGTGCATGTGCGGGCTCTGTTGTGTCCAGCTCTCTGTGATCCCATGGACAGTAGTCCAAACTCCTTTGTCCGTGGGAGTCTCCAGGCAAGAACACTGGAGTAAGTTGCCATGTCTTTCTCCAAGAGAGCTTTCCGACCCAGGAACTGAACCCATGGCTCTTGCATCTCCTGCACTGGCAAGCAAGCACCCTTTTTGCTAATTGCACCACCTGGGAAGCCCCTTAACCCTTAGCTAGGGCTTACTGAGTATCTACCAAGCGGCCCACTCTATGTATTGTTTGTTTTTGCCTTTTTTTTTTCCCTACCTGTGCTTTAAGAGACTGATCTGAGGTTTCCCACTTGATCACAGTAACTTCCTCCTCAAAATTTTCAAATGATAGAGTTCTCGGCTATTGTGAACTTCTGTACCAGCTCTTGACATTAAGTTGACTATAAACAGACAGCTTTGCCACCAGCTGCTATGATCAAAAGACAGCACATTTTTAAGTCTATGTTCAGAAATGCATCTTGAAAATACATTTGTGAATAAATAGGATGAAAAATACCGTTTGTGAGTTTTCAGTCTTTCCCTTGCCCTCTTGCTGTCTAAAACAATGATTTTTGCTTGGGGCAGCAGGCCCCAGATTTCCTGGATGAAGCAGAATCCGAGTAATGGGATGAGAGAGCAAAGATCAAGAGTCAGGCCCAAGGAAACTGCAGAAGATGCTGTACGAGCAAATAAACAGCACGTGGGATAAGGAGGCGGGGAGAAGAGTCACCGGAAGAACTGTCCAGTCGGGGTTTCTGGAAAAGATTTTAGGAGAAGAGTCCCGGGAGCCGTCCCTTTTCATGTAGAGGATGGCGGTGTCAGAACTGGGCACAAAGCATTTTTAAAGACATTTGATGAATGTGAGCAATATTCTTCTTTCATCACCACTCGTGGGCATGTGTGTGCATTCTACGTCTCTTCAGTCGTGTCTGGCTCTGCGGCCCTGTGGACTGTGGCCCACCAGGCCCCTCTGTCCGTGGGATTCTCCAGGCAAGAATGCTAGAGTAGGCTGCCATTTTCTCCTCCAGGGGACCTTCCTGACCCAAGGACAAGCCCAGGCCTCCGGTACTGGCAGGCCCATAACCGCTGAGCCCCTGGCAGCCCGCTGGCTAGGTTCGGGTGCCATCCTCTGCGGCCGTGGCTGCTCTGCGGTGTGCCCTTTGGGTTGAGGGTGGGGGCCGCGTGGAAGGGTGCGGTCAGCCTGTGCGGGATGCTCTGACTACCAGGCGGGGCGGCAGGGGTTCACATGATCAGTCCTTCGCTCCAGGAGGCCTGGGGCATTGTGCTCTGGTCCTGAATAGTTAACACCTTCTCCGTGGTGGGGTTTCACACTTTCAGAACAACTCAGGAAACCTGCATCACAGACTGCTTCCTAGGTACTTCAGAGAGGAGCTAAAGTAGAGGATAGAAGAAGACCTGTCTCCCTCCCACCCAAAGGCCCCAGGGAGACCCATTTGGCCAGTAGCTACAATTTGTTTTTAAATAAGTTGTCAATACTTAAAAAAAAACCAGCGTGTATTTTACATAAAACTCAGGAATTGGGGCTTTTGTTGAAAGTGAATCAGCTGTAGCTGCATAACTGTTACCGTTTTTTTTGCTTTTTTTTTTTCTCTGGGACACAGACTCTCACATCCACTAGACCCCCTGCCCTCTTCCCTCAGGCATGCCCTCCAGCCCTGATTCTCCTGGGTCTCCGCTGGCCTGGGGTCCCTGCTTCCGCCTTTTCCTCCAGGCGTCCCCCCCTTACAGCTTTGCCTGGATACCTGCTGCTCTCCTGCCCTCCCAGCTTAAGTTCAAGTTGCGCATCTTCTGGGAGTCCTTAACTGAGTGATCTGGTCAGTCTTTCTCATCTCCTGGATACCTGAGATGAACAATGGGGAGACAGTCTGTCCATTAAGGGAGAAGCGTTTTGTCACCAACAATGTTTGGGGTTTCCAGCATTTGGTGACAATAAAAGCAGACTGAGTCACTTTTAAGTCCCGCAGAGACAAGGCCCCCACTTCTCCTTGTCTGAAGGAGCGTCCATTCAGCCCACTTGCCAGCCGTGGTTCTTCCCAGTAGCAGCACAGGCAGCTTCCCCTGTTTGCATAACTGTCGATTCATAGCCGTCTCTCACCTCTGCTTGCAAGGACTGGCTCACCGTCTGCTGAGCCCAGCACATGGCCTGGCCCACCAGGCCATACAGTAACACACATTTATTGACTCAGTGAAAACCCGAGTAGTTAGATTAGACTCTTCAGCTGAGAAAGGAGGCTGCATCGTTGGCCAAGTATCCAGATTGGTTACAACATTGATTCTGTTTTATATTTTGGTGTTTTGGCCATGAGGCATGTGGAATCTTAGTCCCCAACCAGGGATCGAATCCGCTCCCCCTGCGCTGGAAGGTGGAGTCTCAACCACTGGGCCTGCAAGGAAGTTGCTGGCCAAGTGGATTTGGTAACAGAAACTTTCTAAATAGCTGTGTTCCTCCCAGAGAAGATGGGCTGGCTCCATCAAGGCAAATTCCTACTTTCTCTTCTAGGGGAAATTAGAAATTAGGAAGAAACTTTGCACCCCTGGATCAATATATGGCAAAATTTCAGCTCTGTAACCTTAAAACCTGAGCAATTAGCTTTGTTGGAAAAGGTCAGTGATGGTTATGCTCCTCTCCCTGACAAGATGAGCTGTCCAACAGCATTCAGTTTAAATTAGAAATACCTCTGTCAGAGTTAATCAGGCCCTTGCTTGCACTGCCAGGCCTCAGAGAGGTGGGCGCGCCGGGGTTCCGCACTGCGCCGGGGGCGGCCAGGGCTTCCCTTGCCCTCTGGCTGTGGTGTGGGGATTTGCCACCACCTGTCAGACAAAAGAGCTTGTCAGTAAAAGCAGCTGCTTTGCTTTCGTTGCTTCGGTGAGTGTCTTCTCTGGGCCAGATGTTGCAAATCCCTTTTATATATTTCTTCCAAACTTTGCCTCACCTGGAGAAGGCAATGGCACCCCACTCCAGCACTCTTGCCTGGAAAATCCCATGGACAGAAGAGCCTGGTAGGCTGCAGTCCATGGGTTCGCTAAGAGTCGGACGCGACTGAGCGTCTTCACTTTCACTTGCCTCACCTGTGATGCCCTGTGTGTCCCTGATGCGTGTGTTTCAGGCAGATGACACTGAGGCTTAGAGAAGTTAGGCCACTTGCCCAGAGTCACGCGGTGAGTGGTGGTGTCATTCCTGTCTGGTTCTTCTAACCAAAGTCTCTCCAGAAATGGACCTCGGTTGCCAGAGGGGAAGTTGGGCCATTCTGTCATCTCATCATCATGTCAGCTCCTCACTTCCTTGCTTGGTTGTTGGGCAGGCAGTGACTTTTTAATTTAAAAGAGAGACTCCAAGTGGTCTGCAGGGAAGGTGTGGGTTGCGCAGAGGAGAGTAGAAATGTGTAGATTAAAGAAACAGAGCGTATCTGAATGGCCAGCCCTTTTCTCAGCTTCCTCCCGTCAGACAAAAAAATGCACAATATAAGAGCTGAGAGTTAAGTTTTATTTGGGGCAAAATGAGGCCCTTAGTCTGGGAGACAGCACTTCAGACAGCTCTGAGAAACTGAACCAAAGAGGTAGGGGGAAAGGTCAGTATATATGTGATTTTTGGTGAAGGGGGAGATACGTGCAATGCAGCACATATCTTTCCAGAAGATTTCTATTAATGTTAGTATTACGAAGCCTCTGCTAGTCACGAGGAGCAGTCGTCACCATGAAGGATTTGGGTGCTTTTCTAGATATGGAGAGATTTAAGAATTGGGCTCATAAAATCGGCTCCTGGCAATATCTGTCTGAAGACTTGTCTTTCAGATTTTCCCCAAGCACAGACCCCTTATTTCTTCTCTCCCCCTAAAGCCCTTTCAGGGGTGCTGAAGGTCAGCAGCGGCAGTTACAGAAGCAGAGGGAGAGACGGCAAGGGCCGTCTGTAGTCGGCACTCCTGGCCCCAGTCTTCTTACGTTAGTCCTTGTCTCTTAATTCCCTGTGTGTCTATGGGTCTGGGAAAGAGCAGTCCCGAGATAGTCAATCAGGACCAAAGAGACACTCAAAGGAGCTTGAGAGAGTCAGGGAGCTGAAATGGAAAACTTTTCTGTGGGATTCACCATAAAAATTATGCATTAATATTACTCTGTTACTGGACTGCTAGACAGCAGGGCATGGTGGGGAAGAACATGGATTTTGGAACCAACTGGCACACAAGTTCAGACCTCAGCTTTTCAGCAAATCAGTGCAGGGCAGAGGTGATGCCGACCTGCTGGCTCCAGGTCCCCCGAGGACACAACTGTGGTTTCTGAAGGAAAGCTACAGGCTCAAGAGAGCCTGGAGTCAAAACTCCCCTCCAGCCCCTCCCCCAATTCTACACAGAATAAAGAACTTTCTCCCCCAAAGAAAGGAATAGACATTAAGACTGATTATCTTCAGTTCCCAGCCGATCCCAGTCTCTGGCCAGTCTCAGGAATTCCTTACCCCAGTTGTTGAAAGCTAACTAATCAAAATAATCATGAGGAAAACAGACCCCTTCAAAACGATGCATCTCCGCACATAGATGCAGTCTGTGTGTGCCCACCCTCGTCTCGACTTGGCGCAGCAGCCCGCTGATCTGACCGCTGCCCCTTCCCCCTCACCAAGGGTTGGATGTTCCTGTGAAGTGTTGGTCTCGCTTTTTGTTTCCGAACCTCGCCTTCTCTAACGTCCTTACCTTACAGTTTTCAACCCTGTCCCCAAGGCCTTGGAAGGGGGTCCTCGTCAGGACGCGAGCCCTGATGGTCTCTCCCCAGAGTCGTTGGAGGGCGATGGCTCTCTGACACTGTTCCACCACGAGGACCTTTCCAGAAGCAGGAAGGGTGGAACCTTTCACTGGGGTTCGAGCCATGAAGGTTTTTCCGCACAGGAGGGTGGAGCCCTTCACAGAGCAGGGTGGGGATTTTCATGTGCTCTTCAACCCAGGGACCTGAGGGGTGTGTATCCTGGCATTTCCCCAGGAATGGCGTCTGCTACCTGGGGAGAAGATGACGTGATTTTAAGTGGTACTTGGAAAATTTTAATGGTAATACTTATTTCTTGTAATGTGCATTATCCCCACAAACTGTGATTTATGGCTTTATGCTCCAGTTCAGTTCAGTCACTCAGTCATGTCTGACTCTTTCTGACCCCACGGACTGCAGCCCACCAGGCCTCCCTGTCCATCACCAACTCCCGGAGTTTACTCAGACTCATGTCCGTTGAGTTGGTGATGCCATCCGACCATCTCATCCTCTGTTGTCCCCTTCTCCTCCTGCCTTCAATCTTTCCCAGCATCAGGGTCTTAATGAGCTAGCTCTTCGCATCAGGTGGCCAAAGTATTGGCGTTTCAGCTTCAGCATCGTTCCTTCCAATTTATATTCAAGACTGATTTCCTTTAGGATGGACTGGTTGGATCTCCTTGCAGTCCAAGGGACTCTGAAGAGCCAACTTTATTGCTTAGGGCTAGGCTTTAGGAGGAGAAGGCAATGGCACCCTACTGCAGTACTCTTGCCTGGAGAATCTCATGGATGGAGGAGCCTGGTCGGCTGCAGTCCAGGGGGTCGTGAAGAGTCGGGCATGACTGAGCAACTTCACTTTCACTTTTCATTTTCATCCATTGGAGAAGGACATGGCAACTCACTCCCGTATTCTTGCCTGGCAAATCCCAGGGACAGAGGAGCGTAGTGGGCTGCCATCTACGGGGTCGCACAGAGTCAGACACGACTGAAGCAACTTAGCAGCAGCAGCAGGCTTTAGGAGGGTCAAAGAACACACTGTCTTCCAGACAGGTATCTTTGCTTTACAAGACAAGATCATTCTGGATGCATAGCTAAGTGACTTTAGCATAAAATAAAATCAAATAGCACAGCTGGAAAGTTACTCTTTTTTCCCATTCTTTTTTAAATTTGTTTTTAATTGAAGGATGACTGCTTTATTATTTGTGCTGGAGTCTGCAGCTCAACAACGTGCATCAGTGTAAGTATGCGTGCGTCTTCACCCTCTTGAACCTCCCAGATGCCCATCCCATCCTTCCCCTCTAGGTTGCCACAGAACAAGGCCTTGAGCTTCCTGTGTTATACTGCAGCTTCCCATTAGCTATCTGATTTACATATGCTGGACTTCCCTGGTGGCTCAGACCACCAGGAAAATTCTGAAAGAGATGGGAATACCAGACCACCTGACCTGCCTCTTGAGAAACCTGTATGCAGGTCAGGAAGCAACAGTTAGAACTGGACATGAAACAACAGACTGGTTCCAAATAGGAAAAGGAGTACGTCAAGGCTGTATACTGTCACCCTGCTCATTTAACTTCTATGCAGAGTACATCATGAGAAATGCTAGACTGGAAGAAACACAAGCTGGAATCAAGATTTCCGGGAGAAATATCAATAACCTCAGATATGCAGATGACATCACCCTTATGGCAGAAAGTAAAGAGGAACTAAAAGGCTCTTGATGAAAGTGAAACAGGAGAGTAAAAAAGTTGGCTTAAAGCTCAGCATTCAGTAAACAAAGATGCTGGTATCTGGTCCCATCACTTCATGGGAAATAGATGGGGAAACAGTGGAAACAGTGTCACACTTTATTTTTAGGGGCTCCAAAATCATTGCAGATGGTGACTGCAGCCATGAAATTAGAAGGCGCTTACTCCTTGAAAGAAAAGTTATGACCAACATAGATAGTATATTGAAAAACAGAGACATTACTTTGCCGACTAAGGTCCGTCTAGTCAAGGCTATGGTTTTTCCAGTGGTCATGTATGGATGTGAGAGTTGGACTGTGAAGAAAGTTGAGTGCCGAAGAACTGATGCTTTTTTTGAACTGTGGTGTTGGAGAAGACTCTTGAGAGTCCCTTGGACTGCAAGGAGATCCAACCAGTCCATTCTGAAGGAGATCAACCCTGGGATTTCTTTGGAAGGAATGATGATAAAGCTGAAACTCCAGTACTTTGGCCACCTCAAGAGAAGAACTGATTCATTGGAAAAGACTCTGATGCTGGGAGGGACTGGGGGCAGGAGGAGAAGGGGACGGTAGAGGATGAGATGGCTGGATGGCGTCACGGACTCGATGGACGTGAGTCTGAGTGAACTCCGGGAGCTGGTGATGGACAGGGAGGCCTGGCGTGCTGCGATTCATGGGGTCGCACAGAGTCGGACACGACTGAGCGACTGAACTGAAGTGAAAGAAAGTGAAGACATCGGCATAACCGTGGGTGCAAGCCTGCAGAAACGATGGTGAAGGGCGCGAAGGACAGACTTGGGGAGGCTGGTCTGGCCCGTGACGGCAGGGGCGGGGCCTGCCTGGCTCGCAGAGCTGCGGTTGCGGTCGGGTTGGGGAGTCTATCGGGGACCTTCCAGTCCTTGGCCTGTTACCTGTTTCCAGTCCCTTTCCCTGACTCTGAATCATGTCCACCAGCTGCTTCTCCGCCAGAGATGCAGACCTCGCAGCCTGCCCTGTGTCCTTGGGAGGCCGCGGTGACCCAGTTGCTGCCATCTAAGTGGCCCTCTCGTCCGCATTCGGGGACTCATTAAACCACCGAGGAGCAGCTGTAAGCATGGCGCACAGAGGTGCCCTTTCTAAGAACCATCATCTGAAGTCCAAATATGCTTCCGGGGAATGTCACGAGGTCCAGAGTCCCATCTTCTTCTTCCCCTCCTTCATGCTCTTGCACATTCAGAAGCCTGTCTGGGCAGTGTGCGACCCCAGGAGGAGAAAATTCCATGCGCCTGGACTCCCCCGCCAGCGCCGGCCCCTGAGCGCGCTGAGATGGCAGCGGCAGCGCCGGAATGGGCGGGGCAGCTCCTTTGAACCGAGGCTGCACGTGGTGCTTGCTACAGCTCTGCAGGGCTGAGGCGCGTTTAAAAATGGGTTAGGTGATATCTCTGTGGATGATTCCAGGATCCTCTTGGGGGTCTGCCTGTTGAACTGGGGACTACTGTACCCCTGGGGCTGTTGACAGTAGAGAATGACATTTGGGTCAGGTTGGTTTAGCGAAATGAGCTCTTGGTGGTGGTGTCCTAGGGAAGATCATTCCTGGCCCCTTACTGTGGGGCCTGTGATTCACACAAGTTTGTGGTTGTTCAGTTGCCAAGTCTTTGAGACTCTGTGGACTGCAGCACACCAGGCTCCTCTGTCCTTCACTATTTCTTGGAGTTTGCTCATATTCATGTTCAATGAGTCAGTGATGCCATCCAACTATCTCATCCTCTGTTGTCTCCTTCTCCTCCTGCCCTCAATCTTTCCCAGCATCTGGGTCTTTTCCAGTGAGTCAGTTCTTTGCATCAGGTGGCCAAGGGATTGGAGTTTCAGCTTCAGCATCAGTCCTTCCAAGGAATATTCAGGGTTGATTTCCTTTAGGATGGACTGGTTTGATCTCCTTGCAGTCCAAGGGACTCTCAAGAGTCTTCTCTAGTACCACAGTTTGAAAGCATCTATTCTTGGGTGCTGAGCCTTCTTTCTCATAAGTGCCTGCATTTAATTCTAATGGTAGTTTTACGTAGTGACTGGGAGGTTTTGTTGGGGAAGAAACTGAGGCTCAAAGATGTTGTCCCTTTTCACAGAGTTTGGCCTCTGTGCCCGTGCTAATCTGAAGTTGAAGGGTGTCCCCAGTCTGTGCTTAGACTACCAGGGGAGGCATAGTTACTCTACTTTTTTCCTTCTTAATATTTATTTATTTGGCTTTGTCAGGTCTCCCTCGCATCATGCAGGGTCTTTTGTTCTGTGCACAGCTCTCTGGCTGTGGCATGCAGGCTCTGGGCCTCGTGGGCTGAGTTGCTCCTGGGGTCTTAGTTCTATGATCAAACCAGTATCCCCTGGGCTGCAAAGTGGACCACCAGGGACGTCCTGTCACTCTGGTTTTTTAAAGAGTAACTTTAAGGTTCTGAAACTTTATGTCCCAGCTTCACCTCTTTCTAGCTGAGGAGTTATATCTGTCCCTCAGAATTAAACGGTGCTCTCAGAGGGGATGAAGAGAGCGGGTCAGTGGAAACAAACAGTCACTTGCAGAGGTGTGGGCAGGAGAAAGCATGGAAACCAACAGGCATTGGTGGGCACCCCAGGGCTGGTGACGGCCGAGAGCCTGGAACCCAGAAAGACCTGGGGAGGGGAGGGCAACGGACAGGTCAGTGTCACAAGGCACCCAGCTGAGCCGAGAGGGGAGACCCCTGAACCCCCTGCCTCCTACACTCTGTCTCCTGCGGTTAGCCATTGGCCAAACCCAGCAAAAGCCGAGGGCAAGGGAGCCAGGGTGGTTCAGCCCATAGAGTCCTCCCAAGGCAGAAAGTAGGGGAGAAAACGGCGAGGGCTGACCCTCACTGAGCTAGTGACCTGTGTGTGACATCTGTTGCTGTGTAACAGAAGGCACTGCTCTCAGAGGCTTAAACAGGAACCGACCGTGGAATCCCCTATCTCAGCCATTTTGGCCTCAGTTCCATTCTTCTATTTTGCTTAAGTATTTAAAAAGCTGGATATTTGTTTATTTTTGGCTGCACTGCATTGGCAGGCAGATCTTAACCTCTGGATCCCCAGGGAAGTCTCCATTTCTACTCTTGATGTGAGCCATGCTTTTTTCTGCTATAGGACTTCAAAGGGGACATTTGGTAACACACACTGTTTCCTCTGCCGGCTTCCTAGCAAACTCCCTCACTGCCCCGCCATCCCCATCCATTTGCCATATTGATGATTCTTCATGCTTTAACTCTCAGTTCCTTTGTTAGCTTTTTCTAACCTCCTTGACCAGGGCGTTTGCTTTACTGTATCTTGTCCACCTACTTCTCCGTTGTACTTGCAATTTTCTACTCGCTGTGGGACTGTTCAGTGTCCATTTCCTCTATTATGCTGCCCCCACCATGAGGGCAGGGTGCACCCATTTTTGCTCCAGGTATATTTACAGACCCTGGCTTAGTGCTTGCAGTGCTTAGATGCTTAGCGAATATTTGTGGAATGAATGAACAGGAGTGGATTATTCTGTTTTCCTCCTTTTGATTATCTAATTGAGTGTCTAACAACAGATGTGCTAAATTCTAGGAAGATAAGGGTGTGTGATATCCAGGCTCTTGTAGTAAAGAAATCTGTTTAAGTTGCCAACCTGAGCATCCTTCAATTTTTTTGAGCATAGAGGAACTTCTGGCACCAGAGCACAGCTTATGGTGTTAGTGTTTGGTGAGACAAATTTGGGAATTTCTGTATTATCATTTCCCTGAGAGCATGGATCCCATGTCATGCACTCATTCACCCATCCACCCAAATGTCCACGCATCCAACACTCATTCCACTGAAGACAGTGTCATGAAAACTGTGATGTGTCTGGCAGTACAGACTCTGAGATCAGTGATGCCTGTGATCTGAGGAAGGCTCTGTAAGTTTCCCAAGGATGACACTTCTGCCCAATTCAGAGCCACCAGGGGATCCCACCTGAGTCTTTGCCATGAAAAGATGGTGGGAATTCTGGAAGTAAAGGCCATGACATGGTGGGGTCCACTAAGATTGCAGCCGCATGCTGGTTCATACTCAGCCTTCAGCAGTTCATCAACAGCCATCTCAGAGCTGCTGAAGCCAGTACACCCTAAACAAATGAAGCCCCAGTGCAGCTTTGCTTCTCCACCACTGAAGAGTCCTCGACCTTTCTAGGAATTTGTCAAAGTCCTTAGAAATGTGAGGCACACTGACTACACTGCAGGAAGCTTGTCATCTGCATAATTTTTGCACTCTGAACCCTGGACTTAACTCTGCCAAAGTCTTTATACTTTTGTGCTGTGGTTTGGGAGGTGAGGAGTCTGCACTGAACCATGTTTGCCTTGATTAGCAAGGGCCCAGAGAAAATATCAGCTAGAAATACAAAGGAGTGAGTCGATTTGCATGAAAATTAGACCTTGAATTTGTACCCTGAGGCTGCAGAATGAGTGTGAATTTCTGCTCTCTAAACTAGGGGCCAGTAAATTGCTAAAGGGGTCCATTCAGACGCACAGAGCAGAGAACTTTGGGTGTGGAGAGTAAAGAGGGTTCTTTGTGCTAACACCTGTGCCCTGGCAAATGCTTTACCTGTGCACTCCATGCTGGCCTGCTCCAAGTTCCAGAAATCATTGATGAAGTTCTTTGAACAGTCTTTCAAAGACCCCGCATTAACACATGGCAGGGTCCGAGCTCTCATACCTTCCTCCTCTGTCAGCCAGCAGCCAGATCACTTGTGTTGTTGTGACGCATCTGGAGCGGAGCGGCAGGGACCACCCAGGCATGACTTCTTTCAAAGGGCAAGTTGGAAGAGGTCTTACCTTGAGCCCTCTCTTGAGTGATGATTACTTGGAAACCCAAATGGGGTCTTGAGCTGGAATGAACTCCTCTGGCTAAATTACATGGCTCTGCAAGCTCTGTTGACCTGATGAGCTCTATGATGGGAAGCTCTTTCAATTATTTGGAGAGGAGCTGTTAAGAGGATGTGAAATTATCTGCATAAAATGTTGGCTTTAATTTCTCTAAAGGAGAGGATTTGCCAAGGAGCCTTTGACTATTTAAAGGCTGTTACCTGAGCAAGACATTTGGGTAATTGGGCTTGTGATGTTGGTATGGTGTCACCTCTTTGCATATTGGTGATCACGTGCTGTAAAGACCTTGTTTCTCTTTAATTGGAATCTGTGCCTGGGAGAGACCGATGGGAGTTCTGGCTGCACAAGAGACTTCTCTTTGAAGGGCCAGCGTGGATCAAGAGAGATACCTTTGGCATTCTTTTTCCTTCTGCATTTTAGTTAAGATACTTCCAGTTGTTAGAAAGAGAAACAAAGCTATGGTGCATTTAGCAAAAAATTTAACATGAAAAAAATTTTTAAAGGCGAGGGAGGCAGTAGTAGTCTTTTTTTTTTTTTTTAATGAGGCTATGATCTTGTCTTTTTGGGGAAACTAATTTTTTAATTTTAAAATTTTTAGTTTGTATTTTTTTTAATGAAGTATAGTTGACTTAGTTAGCTTCTGGTATAGAGCAAAATGATTCTGTTATGTAGTGAAAGTGTTAGCCACTCAGTCGTGTCTGACTCTTTGCAACCCCTGGACTGCAGCCCTCCAGACTCCTCTGTGCATGGCGTTCTCCAGCAAGAATAATGGAATGGGTTGCCATTCCCTTCTCCAGAGAATCTTCCTGACACAGGGATTGAACTCAAGTCTCCTGCATTGTAGGCAGATTCTTTACCATCTGAGCCACCGGGGATTCTTATACATATGTATTCTTATTCTCATACATTTTATACATATGTATGAGGAAAAGGAAAATGACGTCATTCAGTTGTGTCCAGCTCTTTGTGACCCCATGGACTGTAGCCCTCCAGGCTCCTCTGTCCATGGAATTTTCCAGGCAAGAATACTGGAGTGGGTTGCCATTTCCTTCTTCAGGGTATCTTTCTGATCCAGGGATCTAACCTGGGTCTTCCACATTTCAGGCAGACTCTTTACCATTTAAGCCACTGGGGAATCCCATATATCCCACTCCAGTATTTTTGCCTGGAAAGTCTTATGGACAGAGAAGCCTGGTGGGCTACAGTCCATGGGATCCCACCAGCTGGACACGACTTAGCAACTAAACTACTACCATATTAGATATATATGTATATTCTTTTCAGATTCTTTTCCATTACAGGTTATTACAAGATATTGACTATCCTTGTTGTTTATCTATTTGATATATAGTAGTGTGTATCTGTTAATCCCACGCTCTTATTTATCCGTCTCTCCTCACCCCATGATGTCTTAAGGAAGTTGGATGTTGGCATGTGGCATTCCTCATAGAACCGGATTTGAGAAGTGGACCGTCAGCAGGAACTCTGGAGGCTGCTTGGACCTGCGCCCCTCCCTCCATGCCTCTATCCATCTGAGCCTCACTCCTTCATGTCTGCGAATCCGCTTTCTCGGCTTTACTCTATGAGCACCAGAAGGCTCGGCCTAAACTGAGCAGGTTTACTTTCCTCCTGTGATGTGACTGGCTATGTCTGAACCCTAATTCCAGACCCCAGAGAGAGAATCTGATTGGAAAAAGTGTTTGCCTTGGTTGAGAAGAGGACTCTGGTGGAGGGACCTCCCAGAGAAAGAGGTGTCATCTAGAGGGATGGCACCTTCAATATGAGCCCTTGTTTCTAGCATTGTGTGTATGCAGGCTTACTTGCTCAATCTGTCTGACTCTTTGTGACCCTGTGGTCTATAGCCCACCAGGCTCCTCTGTCCATGGGATTTTCCAGACAAGAATAATTTCTAGTATTATCCCCATTCTATAGATGAGGAAATTTAGACCCTGCTTTCCTCACCAAGGTCACATAGCCACTCCTAACTTTTCTTCTAGAATGAAGATTGTTGTGAGGAAATAAGTTTACTCTGAAATAGAAATCTGTACTATTCAAGTTGCAGCTGTTTTTAAAGGAGAGATTTATCTTTTAATTGGAGCATATTGTTGAGCAATATTTTTTTTTACTTTGTAATTTTGTCAAAAGGAGACACACTTTCTCAAAATAAAGTGAGAGTAAATGAGAATAAAATGTTCATAGCAAAGAGAATGATTCCTCAAATAATCTGGATTAATGTCATCATGAAGCTCTGTGGTATTTCCATATTTAAAAAATAAATGCAAGAAATGAACATGAAGGGAGTAACAGTTATTTACAAGAATCTAAGCCACACCATGAACCAAGAGTTTAGTGTCCCATGACTTTCTGTAAGGAAAAAATTGCTTAAAAACAGTTCAGAACTGGAGCCAGGCATGGAATGGGGCTGCTGGGGAGAAGCCGAAAGTGATCAAGAGTTCCAGAAATGGTTGTGAGTTCAAAGCAGGGTTTTCAGTCGGGTGCTGGGTGTTAGCCAGGTGACAAAGGACAGAGCCAGGCTCATGGCTGGAGAGCACTGCGGTGAGTGTGAGGGGATAACAGAGCTGCCGTGGAGTCGCATGTGCATAAATTTTCCCTTAAAGTCTACTCTGGAAATTTGGGAGAAGGAGAAACTCTCTCTCCTTATTTTGTCTCATTCCTCCTAATTTCTGATCTGACTTTTCTTACAGTTTTACAGTTTTTTCTTCCTTAAGCTATTCCACCTGCTTCTCGCCCCTGAAGTACAGCGGTGGAGTCTTCCCAGCTTGAGGGCATTTCTCCTGGACTGGGCCATATTTTGACTTCTTTTTGAATTCAAAGGGGACCGCCAGTGAGACGGGACAGGTTTCACGAGTTTTCTCACGCCTTTCATTGCTTCCAAATGGTGCCTGAACCACAGATGCCCCGCTCTCCACTCCCAGCCACCTCAGAAGTCCCGTGTGCTCTGCTTGTCTCGTTCCTGCTACGGAGAGGTCTCTGGACCCATTCCTTGCAGGCGCTGCCAGGTCCCCTCCCAGCAAATGGGAAAGGGGGGACTCAGGTTCCTTTCCCTGGGGCAGATGGGGCCAGGAAGGTCCATCAAATGGCGCCTTGGCTCGCCCCGCCGCCTCCTCCTGCCACTGTGCGCGTGAGTCTGCTCTCTGCTTCTCTATTGCTGCCCTGCACATAGGCTCATCAGTACCATTTTTCTAGATTTCATATATATGAGTTAATTTACAAGATTTTTCTCTTTTTGACTTACTTCACTCTGTATAATAGGCTCTTGGTTCACCCACCTCATTAGAACTGACTCGTTCCTTTTTATGGCTAATATTCCATTGTACAGATGTACCACAACTTCGTTATCCATTCATCTGCTGATGGACATCTAGGTTGCTTCCACTGAAACTTATAGATTACTATATGTAAAATAGATAGCCAATAGGAATTTGCTGTATGATGCAGGAGCTCAAACCTGGAGTTCTGTGACAAGCTAGAGGGGTGGCATGGGGTTCAAGAGGGAGGGAGCATAAGAACGCTTATGGCTGATTCATGGTGATTATGGCAGAAACCCACACAATATTGTAAAGCAATTATCCTCCAATTAAAAACAAAGAGTTTTTCTAAAAAGAGAATGGCTTGTTTGCTGATGATTCTTGAGACCCCAGCAGAGACTAGGCTGGGCTGAGAGATGCCAAGGACGCACTGCAAGGCCTCTGTGCTCGGGGTCCCTGAGGCCCCGCAGGCGTGGATGCCACCCCACAGGCTCTGCCCCCAGCTGGGCCCAGTGACCTGCCTGGCTGGAGGAGGTCTCGCAGACTAACCCTGGATGTCCACGTGCTGTGGTCTCCCTCAGTGTTAGGGTTAGGGTTAGTGGGTTAGGGTTAGTGGGTTAGGGTTAGGCTTAGGGTTAGGGTTAGGGTTAGTGGGTTAGGGTTAAGCTTAGGGTTAGGGTTAGGGTTAGTGGGTTAGGGTTAGTGAGTTAGGGTTAGTGAGTTAGGGTTAGGGTTAGCTTAGGGTTAGGGTTAGGGTTAGGCTTAGGGTTAGGGTTAGTGAGTTAGGGTTAGGGTTAAGCTTAGGGTTAGGGTTAGGGTTAGGCTTAGGGTTAGGGTTAGTGAGTTAGGGTTAGTGAGTTAGGGTTAGGTTTAAGCCTAGCGTTAGGGTTAGGCTTAGGGTTAGGGCTAGGGTTAGTGGGTTAGGGTTAGGGTTAGGGTTAGTGGGTTACGGTTAGGGTTAGGGTTAGGGGTTAGGGTTAGGCTTAGGGTTAGGTTTAGGGTTAGGGTTAGTGGATTAGGGTTAGGGTTAGGGTTAGTGGGTTAGGGTTAGTGAGTTAGGGTTAGGGTTAGGTTTAGGCTTAGGGTTAGGGTTAGGGTTAGTGGGTTAGGGTTAGTGAGTTAGAGTTAGGTTTAAGCTTAGGGTTAGGGTTAGGGTTAGTGGGAGTGTCTGCTCTCTGGCAGTGTCCGCCTGGTTCTGCCAGGCTCCTAGTCCCAGGCAAACAGCATGGGATGCTGGTTATAATGGAATCAGACCTGTCCACAGCTGGAGCAACAGCCAACAGAAAGATGAGACAGGCACCATTCTTGTTGGACCATCGATTCGAGAAAGTTGGTGAAAAAGCTAGATGCGAGACATCCTGTGGACCCTCAAGGTGTTCCTTCTTTTAACAGAAATAAAGTGAACCTGCCCACCTCACGTGACAGTCTGCTTTCCAGCGCCCAGGCATTTTGGTTCTTTCTCCCCTTTCCCTTCTGTGGTTCATGACATGCTGATCCTACACCTCTAAGAAATAAGAGAAAAGAAACTTGAAGTTTGCTAGCATTTGCATTTTAAAGTTATTAGGAACTACCAGCTTAATTTTCTTAGGTACTGATGAAAATGATGGATAGGCACAATATCAACATCACAGAAAACTCCGCTTCACTTTTGTCTCACTTTAATCGTTTTTCTTGGGTGTATTCTTATTATCTAAATTATTGTTCTGTGCTCTTTGTTCATGAATTACAGCTAAGGATTTTGTTTCTAATGAGTCCTTGATGACAGCATGATTTTGCTTACCAGACTGCCTCAGTTTGCCATACATGGCAGACCTTGCTTAAAATCACTTGTGTGTGTGTGTGTGTGTGCGCGCGCGCGCACACGCGCGCGCAAGACTATTAGTGCTCTGAAGTCAGTTGAAAATACACAACTTATAAATACATAAAAAAGAGCAATCTGGTAACTCAACAAGAACCATAGAAAAATTTCACACAAACACTGTAGATTTCAGTTCTGAGTGTATTAATGAACCCCAAGTCTGAAGAAAATGTTTAAAAATGTTAGCATCTTCTATGAATCTGTTAAATGATGTGGTAAAGCTTATTTTTATCAAATCCAAAAAATCCAGTGGAACTTTCATGTTGCATAATTAGGCAAGTTTCTCCTTCAAAAGAGTTGGAGGGGCCCAGTATCCCTTCGCAGTGCGGCTTCACTGGCTCAGCATACCAGCTTCCAGACAAGACAGGACGTGGGCTTGACACTATTGTTGTTTATTTGCTAAGTCATGTCCAACTCTTTGTGAACCCATGGGTTGCAGCATGTCAATCTCCTCTTCCTCCACTATCTCCCGGAATTTGCTCAAATTGATGTCTATTGAGTTGGTGATGCTCTCTAACCATCTCATCCTCTGCTGCCCGCTTCTCCTTTTGCCTTCTATTTTCCCAGCATCAGAGTCTTTTCCAGTGAGTCAGCTCTTCACATCAGGTGGCCAAAGTATTGGAGCTTCAGTTTCAGCATCAGTCCTTCCAATGAATATTCAGGGTTGATTTCCTTTAAGATTGACTTTTATCTCCTTTTACTCCAAGGGACTCTCAAAAGTCTTCTCCAGCACCACAGTGCTCAGCCTTTTTATAGCCCAGCTCTCACATTTCGTACATAGCTGCTGGATAAACCATAGTTTTGACTATATCGACCTTTGTCTGCAAAGTGCTTTCTCTGCTTTTTATTATAATACACTGTGTAGGTTTGTCATAGCTTTCCTTCCAAGAGGTAAGCTCTTTTAATTTCATGGCTGCAGACACTGTTTGCAGTGATTTTGGAGCCCAAGAAAGCCAAATCTGTCATTGCTTCCTGTGTGGCATGCTGGTCCCTAAGCATCTCAGCCAGGACGTGAAGAAGCCCCAGGACATTTCTGGGCCTGGCCTCGGCCTGAGCCCTGTCTTCCCCTGCAGAGGCTCAGACCCCTGTGGCAGGTGGAAGAGCACCCCAGGTGGGACAGGAGGCGGCAGGTGAGGGCGGCCTGCGCGCCTTCCCACGTCTGCCCCTGCCTTCTGCGCAGGCTGCTAGCATCCGCCTCTGCTCCTCTCTGGTTGGGCAGAGCAGTCCTCACCACAGGGCCTCGGCGCCAGCTCCCGGCGCTGCCTGGCTCACTCCTTCTCTGGCATCTGCCTGTCTGACTTTCTCTCTCTTCTTTCAGGTCTTAGATGAAATGTCACCTCTTCGGAGAAGCTGTCTTTGACCTCCCTTGAAAATTGGGAGCCCCATCAAGCTAGCATTTTCTATGAGTCTTACCTTGCTTTAGTTTGGGACAATCATGAAAGTGTTGAGTTTGTTTTCTTGATGCTAGAAGCTCAAAAAAAAACCCACAATTATGTTAGTCAGAGGCTAAAGATGGACTGTTTTCTTCCTTCTGTCCTTCCTTCCTTTCTGCCTCCCATGGAGCAAATGACTGGATGGATGTGGGAAGGATTAGGAGTGGGAAAGCAATGGAGGACATCTCATTAATACATGTTCCCCCAAATGATCTCCTTCACATCTTTAAAAAAGAAAAAAATATCTTACCGCCACTGATTAAAAATGCCATTAGCTGGTCCTTTGCACTTCTCTTCATGGGGTCACAAAGAGTCAGACACTCCTGAGCAACTGAACTGAACTGAACTGATGACTGGTATGGCTGAGTGTTTTGTTCTGTATATTATTCTTTACTCTAAGATTCCTTTCTGCATCCTCTGTCCATTTTCTTTCCAATACAGGATTTGCCTTTTTTTCACTGATTTGAGTTATATACTTCGTAAAGGATTAGTGTTTTAGGAAATATTCTTTCATAGATAATGGTTTACCTTTCAG
>CAKJTW010000042.1:1915000-2117500 GCA_917880005.1 Nanger dama
GGTACAGGCACCGCCTGGCCCTTGCTTGGTTCCACTTCTCCAGCACAGCAGGGACCCTGAGCCGCCTGCGCCGCCTCCCACGCCGGTCTGTAGCGTCCAGAGCGGGAGCGACTCGGTTTTGGTGGTAGAGCTGGGCTCGCAGCCCGGGGCCACCCCGTCCTGGAGATGCGTCCTCAGGGGCCTTAGCGATCCTCTCTGAGACGCGGTTTCCTCGTCTGCAAAGGGCACACCTTGCGCGGTGCTTGGCACACACTGACGGCTTCTGCCGAGCCGCAGCTGGCGGTCCTCCCCGCTGGGTCCCCCCGCGGCTGCAGCCGGCCGCGCTCGGGCCGCTGGCGCGTGCCCCGCACCTCTTCGGCCCCTCGGTCTCCCCCAGCTGCGGGCGGGGCGCTCCGCCCGCCTGTGCCCTCGGCGCCCACGGAGGCCTGGCAAGGCGCGGCTCAGCGACCCCCAGGCCGCGCGCGCTCAGCCTGAGCGGCCTCCCGCCTGCGGAGCGGGGGCTGCCCCGCAGCTTCCAAAGATCCAGGCGAAGCTCAGCGGCCTGCGGGCGCTGATCCCGAGGCTCCGGGAGCCGCCCCCTGAAATGTTCAAAAAAATCCGCTCAGCCTCACGTTTTAACCTTGTCCGCCTGATTCACGCCGCCGTGTGAGACTGGTCCCCTGTGCTCTCAGTTCACTCAGCCCAGAGCTTGGGACAGACAGCATCACGTTCATCACGTCTTTGGGTGAGACCTCACTCAGCTTTGGGGCTGTTAGTTTTTTTAAATTTGAGGATGGTTGCTTTACAATGTTGTGTTGATTTCTCCCATACAGCAATGCTAATAGGCCATAACTCTATATAAACAGAGAGCCATAACCACACACACACACACACACACACACACACACACACCCCCCCCTCTTGAGCCTCCCTTCCACCCCTGTCCTGTCCCCTCCCTCCTGGTCAACACAGAGCACCAGGCTGTGCCCCGTGTCATGTAACAGCTTTCCACTAGCTATCTGTTCTACACGTGGAAGTCGGACCCGACTGAAGCAACTTAGCAGCAGCAGCAGCAGAGAATATATGGGCTTACCTCGTGGTGAGGAATCCACCTGCCAGTGCAGGAGACCTCAGAGATACGGCCGATCCCTGGATCAGGGAGACCCCCTGGGGGCATGGCAGCAACTCCAGAGTTCTTCTCTGGAGAGCCCCATGGACAGAGGGGCCTGGGGGGCTGCAGTCCTGGGGTCGCAAAGAGTCGGACATGCCAGAAGCGACTCGGCGCGCACAGTGTGTGCATGTCAGCGGTGCCTCTCAGCCTTTCCCGCCCTCTCCTTCCCCAGCGGCTGCCACAGGCCCGTTCTCTGCATCTTTGTTCCTGCTGGGCTGTTAATCTTCTTAGTTATGTGATCTCCAGGGTTTGTCTTGGAGCTTTGTTGTTCCTTTAAAGAGAAGGGAAAGGGAGGTAGAGAAAAGGGAAATACTTGTGGAGGGGTGTCAGTGGGTTTTTGTGCTGGGATGTATTAACCACTGGCTTGCCAGGTGGCTCCGTGAGTAAACAACCCACCTGCCAACGCAGGAGACACAAGTGGTGTGGGTTCAATCCCTGGGTCCAGAAGATCCCCTGGAGGAGGGCATGGCGCCCCACTCCAGTATTTTTACCTGAAGAATACTATGGAGAGGGGAGCCTGGTGGGCTACAGTCCATAGGGGCACAAAGAGTCGGACACGACTGAAATGACTTGGCACACACACACACGTACTAAACACAGTGAATCCTCATGTTCACTCATCAGGGTTTCCGCTCAGAGAAGTCAGGTAAAGCACCTAAGGAAGCTAGTCAGCAAGGCTCCTGGGGTTTGGATCCGGGTCCATGCTACGCAGAGCTTGAACTCTTGAACCACATGCCCAGCCAGCAGCAGCATCTCGGGGGTCAGTCACGGAGTGGGCTCTTAGAGTCTGTACTGATGAAACAGGACAGCGAAACCCTGTTCAACCATGGCCCACGCGGTTTAGTCCCAGAAAGCAGTACAAGAAACACAATCCGCTGTTAAAAATGAATTTCAGATTTCTACATACATTTCTCTACCACAATGAGGGAGTTCAATCAAGCATGGGAGACAGGTGTGAAGCTGGGTTTGGCCGCATAGGTGGGCAGTGAAGCTGGGTTTGGCCACATAGATGCTGCATGTGGAGCAGACAGCAACTGGCAGGCAGAGAGGAGGAAGAGATAAATCCCATGTGCCAGAGGCAGCAGACATTCCAGCAAGACCCTACCCCATCTGCCCACTCCTTCTCTGTTTTGCTGACCTCACCTCCAGCTTGCTTTCAATTCTCTTTATGTCCCCCTCCTAGATTCGAGCTGGCTGCAGAACGCACACCCTCTCAGGAGCATCCCAGGCAGAGAGGCAGAGGAAGACCTTCCTTCCGTAAAAATCAGGGAAGAAAACCTTTCCCCAGAAGCACTCAGCAGACGTTCCCAGCCATATACCCACTGGTCAGGCTGGGTCATCTGCCCATCCCAGACCCCTGAGCTAGACGCCTTCTATCTCCCCTGGCTTTTCACCCTTTCTTCAACATTCTGTGTCGAGCAGGGAGGACTACCTGTAAGGACCTCAGGTCCCTGGTGTCCCCTGACCAGTGTCAGCCAGTGGAGGGCCGCTGCAGAAAGTCCTTGTGAGAAAAGACAGCGATGGGGCGGGGACCCCCAGAGGGTGTCTTCCCTGGGCGTGCCCTCCGGCTGACTGGGCTTCTCTCCCCTCAGGAGGGCCCCCCTTCTCGTGTGCTGAGTTGCTTCCATCATGTCCGACTCATTGCAATGCTAGGGACTGCAGCCCGCCAGGCTCGTCTGTCCATGGGATTCTCCAGGCAAGAGCACTGGAGTGGGCTGCGTTTCTTTCCCTCGAGGATCTTCCTGACCTGGGTCGAACCTGTGTCTCTTACATCTCCTGCTTGGCAGGTGGGTTCTTTACCACTGTGCCACCTTGGAACGGCTCCCCCACAACTTGACTCTCCTAAATTCCGTGATGACTCTCCTGATGCCTTTGGCCTAGGGAAGGTACAGCTCTGTCGCTGCTAGCCTGTAATTGCTTCACTGTCCCTTGGAGTCACATATGTTCACACCTCTATGAATATTCTATTTTAAATAACCCTCCTAAATCACTCTGTGCCATCTGTTGCTCCCTGATTTGCTACAACTTGTCATTGCCAAAAGAGCCATGATTTAGACCGATCCTGTTTTGTTACTGAACCCAAGCCTGGTCTGTGTGCCACACAGCAGGCCAACAGTCAGGAGATGAGGTGCTGAGGCACGGAGTAGCGACTTTATTTGGAAGACCAGCCACCTGCAAAGACAGTGGAGGAGCGTCCCGAGTACCGCGTCATGGGGTCTGGACGCAGGATCTCTCATAGAGCAGAGCTGGGGGTGGGGAGGTAAGGAAGTAAGTGAAGCCCGTGACCCTGCGGAGTGTCTCCCGGCTTGGCCGGCGTCAGGAGGGCATGTGCTCGTTTTTCCTTCTCTGCATCTGTTCACAGGTGGGCACGGTGAGTATGCCTCCCTGGAGCTGAATAAAGGCACTTAGTGGAGCTTTCCGGCAGAGAGGCCATTGTGTGCTTACAGCTATAGACAGCACCCATTCAGAAGTTATAGTAACAAAAGCTACGGAGAGCTAAGGTCAAAGAAAAAGAAGCAGACCATCGAGGAGTGAGATTCTGTCCTGTCCTGTCACAGCTTCACCCCCAGGTTCTTTTGCTCATTTTTGGCTCCGGGGCCTTCCTCTCTGCGCAGGCGCTTCCTAGCTGCGGCCGGTGGGGCTGACTCTTTAGCTGTGGTGGGTGGGCTTCTCACTGAAGGTGGTTTCTGTCTGTGTATTTCCCCTAACAGAAGTGGCAAGGTCTTTTTCTCTGTTTTTCGGTACTTTCCTTTCTTGACAGCTAGTATGACAGGGTGGGGGTGGGGGGGTGTGGGTGGGGGTCATGGCTTCACGGTCAGAATTGCTGCAGAAAAAGGTAAGAAGTAGGACCAGCCAAAGGCAGAGGAAGGGGGTGGCAAGGGAAAAGGCAAGAGAAGGCGGCCGTGCAGCCTCTGGGGTGACGTGCAGATCCGGGTCCAGCACGAGTGCCTGGGTCCTGAGACCGCACGTCTCACAGCTGCCACGCTGCAGCCCAAACTGGCGGTCCGTGGACTCAGCAAATGTCCCATCTTGATCTACTCAGCTTCGAGTCAGTACCAAGACCTGGCAGTCCTGGGCGTTGCCTTGGCAGAGAGAGGCTCCTGCCCAAGTTCATGCAAATCACGCATCACGGACCCAAACATCCCCACACCCGGCTTTCTGACTCCAGCCCTGCTGGGGAACTTGCATCTCTAACAAGACCCCTAGGTGCTACAAACGATGCCTGACATTTTGAGAACCAGAGCTCTTAATTAGTAGGACTTTTTCTTCGCTATTTTATAGCATTAAGTGGGGACTTCCCAGGTGGCGCTAGTGGTAAAGAACCTGCCTGTCAATGCAAGAGATGTAAGAGATGCAGGTTCCATCCCTGGGTCGAGAAGATCCCCTGGAGGAGGGCATGGCACCCCACTCCAGTCCTCTTGCCTGGAGAATCCCATGGACAAAGGAGCCTGGTGGGCTACAGTCCATGGGGTCGCAAAGAGTGGGACACGACTGAAGCGACTTAGCAGCAGCAGCATTAAGTGACGAAGACAGGCGTGATTTGTTCTAGATGCTAATGATTCAAAATGTTATAAAGAAAAAGACAAATCCCAAAGCCCCCAGCTGAAGGCGCCCTCGGCCCTGACCATCTAAAATACAGTCTAGCGCTGCCACCTGCCGGCGATCTTAGGAAGTGCAAAAGACGGCGTCCTCTTTGAGAATGGCTCGCTGCAAACTAACCTTGGCGAAAACCTTTAGTGTGGGAGACAGTAGCCACCCTCCTCCTCGCCTTTTTAAGGACACACAGACGATTCACGTCGTTAAGAAGGCGTCCCTTAGCTGACACCCAAATGGTGCCGGGCACACGAACGCAGCGTGGCAGCTAAGTGACGCTCGTGCGCCTGCTGCGGCCGTGCTTGCTAGTGCTGACCCGAGCTTCCCGAAGCAGCCAGGAGCGCGGAGTGTCGGGCGCTTGCTTAAAGTCACTCAGCAAAAAGTGGTGGAGACAGTGCAGACCAGGCAGTGGGCCCCTACATCTCCATCCTATGCTCCCTCCCGAAAAACAGCTGGAGGAGGTCGGGAGGCCGCTCCGCCGGGTCCGCCTCTTGGGACGCCACGGACCATGCGGTTCCTGGAGTTCTCCAGGCCAGGACACTGGAGCGGGGTAAGGCCCCCAGTAAGTGTGCTTTCGGTCAGTCCACCCACCCCGCCCAGAAGAGGAGCGCTGGAATGTGCTGCAGGCACAACGCCCTCCGGCCCTTTCACTTCACACGCAGGAAACAGCAGCCAGGGGCACAGAGAGGGGACGCGCTTGCCTGAGGCCACACGGCTCCTTGAGGACAGGCCAGCAAGGCCCCGAGCGTCTCCAGCCACTCACCCTTCAGGGGGAATTGCCGCATCGCTTGCACAAGGTGGTGTCCCGTGGCAAAAGCAGGACCGTGACTAGACCCCCGTTTTGGACACTTAGGGCCTCTGGTTATATTTGAGAACTATGATTCTAGGAATAAAAACTCATTAAAAATATCATCTAGGGACCACCACATTCTCCTCTACCTTTTAAAACGTTATTTTGTAGCCATTCAAGCTATTAAAATTTTTGGCATGCGCTAGCTGGATGATGATTCAGGCAGTGATTTTCCTGTAACCCATTTTCATTTGTCCTTGTCCAAAGTAGTATCTGTCAAAGCATGTGTGTGGCGTTACTCGATAAACCTACTATTTGACTTAGTCGTTTGCAATACACAGAGTTTGTTTCTGTAAAGCCGAGAAGCATCTTTCTCTCCATCCCATCACATTTGGAGGATGTGATGGAGTCCTCGGGAGCCCTGGGACCTGATTCTTCTCCTGGCAGTGACACCTGCGTTCGTGTGATGGGGGGCAGGTGACGAGCATTAGTGAACCCGTTTTGTCATCTGAAAAGTGGGATTATCAATTCTCATCTCGTATAATTATTGGGACTAAATGAGAGTCCAGAATTTGACAAGATGCCCCATTCACAGGGGGCTTCCCAGGTGGTGCTAGTGAAGACCCTGCCTGCCAGTTCAGGTACGTAAGAGACACAGGTGCGATCCCTGGGTGGGGAAGATCCCACGCAGGAGGGCGCGGCACCCCACTCCAGGGTTCTTGCCTGAAGAATCCCATGGACAGAGGAGCCTGGTGGGCTGCAGTCCATGGGGTCGCAAAGAGTCGGATGCGACTGAGGACGCTCGCACCGGTTCAGAGCAAGTATGCGGTCAATGCCAACTATTATAAAGGGCTGTCCACACTGTGCTTACGAGGCCTAAAGGACCCGTCTCTGCTCTCCACCCAGTCCTCGCCGGGCAGAAGCGGTGTGCCAACTATTTATTATAAAGAGCTGTCCACTCTGCTTATGAGGCATGACATTGCAGCTTTTCAAGATGAAGAGCCATGAATCCCAAGGCCAGTCATAAGCATCGCATTTCATCGGTTCCTTTGAGAATATAGACCTTTCTTTGGAAGAGGGACTTGTTACCCATTTAACAGCTGGACACACGGAGGCTTAAGAAAAAGTCATTCTCACGAATTCCCTACAGTGTTTACAGGACTCAGTAGGCAGAAGGGCCTTTCTAAATCTTGAAATTAGTAGGAGATTTTCATTTTTATTTTCTAAATATGTCACTTAGGAGTTTATGCTGTTAAAAGGTGCATCCTTTTTCCATATCAGGAAATAAACAAGCCATGAATTCTTAAGGCTGCGTCCTAAAAGGAAATGGACTCTTATCTGACTGAGGATGGCTCCTCTGTGATTCATGCAGGACAGTCACGACTTCAGGAATAAACTGTTCGCATGGAGAACCCACTTAGAAGTCATCAGTTCATCCATCTTTTCAGGAGGAGGAAATTCAGTTTGACTGTATTCTTTGAGTTGCTTATGCTGTAGATACAAAAATAAAGCAGCTTTCCAGTTTAGAGAGGGCCCTATGACCCACAGTGTTCAAGCGATTGTATACAGACAGAAAAGCTGGAATTAGTAAAGCAGATTCAGATTCAAGCTCCAGACCCCGTTCAGTGGGGGCCTTGTTCTCTGGTTGAGGGAAGGTTGAGTGAAGAGGGCGGTTCCAGTGGAAACCAGGAGGGCACACGCCACTTCTTTCCTGCCAGCAGCCGCGTCTGCAGTGGAGTTCCAGACTTGTGAGCCCGCCGGAGGAAGAGGGAGACGATAGCGCAATTGAAAGAACGCTGTTCTGCACACACGTCTGATTTAACACCACGCTCTGTGTCTCTGCTTGTCCATATTATTTGATCTTCTCTGGTTAGAAATGCCCCGGTGAATGAACAAAGCCACAGTCTCGTTGTTGTTGGTGGGTCGCTAAGCTGTGTCAGCCTCCGTGCCCCGACGGACGGCCGCTCGCCAGGCTCCCTAACATTGCAGGTGCCCAGGCGCTCTCAACCCCAGCAAAACAGGACAAACCAGAGCCTAGCAGGGCCCCCGACTCCAGGCTTACCCTGGTTATAACTACTTGAGTAGCCTGAGAATAATACAAAGCTCCCCTCGCAGCCTCACCCGGGACTGACTTGATTGCTGGGGAACCCCAGAGCCAGCAGGCGTGGTGAGGGGATGCTCCCGGACCCCGGCCCAGCCATTGGTCTATTTCCGGTCTGACTCCGATTGCCTGCGTTTCTTCAGGCCTTTCCTGTAACCTGCCCGAACTTCTCTGAACATCCATTCTGTCAGCTGAGGAAAAGAACTCATTCTGCTAATGATTCTGAGAATCAATATTGTGGCGCACCAGAAATATTTTTAATTGGACCATGATAGAATATAATTGGAATAGAACGTGCCACACAGAGAGAGGAAGGGTGTTTGTCTGTTTTTCCCAGATGTGTGTATCTCAGTGTTTGAGGTGTGCCATGGAAACATCACTTTCACAGACACTGTTGGTTCCCCACCTCTTTGCAAACAGAACCCTGTTTGTTTTTCCAGACAGCAGTGCCTCCAGCCCTGGGGAGGGAGCCGTGCTTGCCTCAAGCCAGTCACCACACGTGGCAACGCATTACGATTTGCCAGTGGTCTCTTGGCAGGTGAGGGGCTCTTGGAAACTGTTTTCTCCCTGAGTCTGAATATTCATTGCAAGGACTGATGCTGAAGCTGAAACTCCAATACTTTGGCCACCTGATTCGAAAAACTGATTCATTTGAAAAGACCCTCCTGCTGGGAAAGATTGAAGGCAGGAGAAGGGGATGACAGAGGATGAGATGGTTGGATGGCATCACCAACTCAATGGATATGAGTTTGAGTAAATTCTGGGAGATGGTAATGGACAGGGAAGCCTGGCGTGCTGCAGTCCATGGGGTCGCAAAGAGTCGGACGTGACTGAGCGACTGAACTGAACTGAGTCTGAAAGAGCCACACGAAGATGGTGCCCTGTCCTGCCTAGGAAGCTTCCGTGCAGGAGGTGATGTTCAGATTAGAGTAACCGTAAGACAGGCCAGCGGTAACAGTCAGCGTTTCAAGGGCAGTTCAGTGGAAAGTCAAACTTTCTTGATGACTCTGTTAAAGCAGTATCATCCCTGGGGCTGCAAATCTGTGTACTTATGTCGTAAACAAGTGTTGCTGCTGCTGCTGCTGCTAAGTCGCTTCAGTCGTGTCCAACTCTGTGTGACCCCGTAAACGGCAGCCCACAGGCTCCCCCGTCCCTGGGACTCTCCAGGCAAGAACACTGGAGTGGGTTGCCATTTCCTTCTCCAGTGCATGAAAGTGAAAAGTGAAAGTGAAGTCGCTCAGTCGTGTCCGACTCTTGGCGACCCCATGGACTGCAGCCCACCAGGCTCCTCCGTCCATGGGATTTTCCAGGCAAGAAAACCCACCCCACTGGAGTGGGGTGCCATTGCCTTCTCTTATCAACAAGTGTACTTAGGGTCTAAACCACTCTTTATTGGACATTCTGCTTCTTGTGGATAAAACTGATTCCTACAGAAACATGGATCATCCAGGCAAAGGGGAGAAAAAGTCATGAGAAAAATCGGAACAGACTTTAGAGAGCCAGCTTCCTGACTTGGTAGTGTTGCGATCTTTTCTGTCTTTGCTGAGATTTTCAGACTAGATCTTCCAGAAGCTTGGTCCCCGAAACTCCTTCAAGTTTAAAGAGCTGGGATCATATGTTATCACCTAGAAATGCAAGTCTTTGGGCCCTCTTTGTGTCTTTGATAACTCTTCACAAGCTTTTAAGATAATTCCACAAGCATTTGTATCCCTGAGGGTCCTGGGTGATGGGGCATGGGGTGTAAGGATGCCTGAGACACAGTCCCAACCGTCATGGGGCTCGCGGTCTAGCGGAGAGATGGGCGTGGAAAGAAAAAGCCTCAAACAAAGCCTGGCAAGTTCAGAAGGTCCCAGCTGAGCAGAGAGACGAGCTGCTCTTAATTCAGTTGCCTCAAGAATTTTGGTATAAACCAGAAATGGTCAGAAGTGAAGGGCTTGTGACACTTCAAGTCCCATTCTTGCTAATGTTAAGAAATGAATGAAGAAATTTTTCCAGGTGACTTTGAGGTTCCAAAGGGGGAAGAGGAATAAGCAAAGTCTTTGGACAAAAGGAAAGGGCTGTTGGAGATTCCGGGAAATTCTCAAGGCTTTAGCAAGTGACTTCAGAGCAGAAGTTTCTGATCTTAAAATATATATATATATATATATATATATATATATATATATATCCTGCAAGGCAAGAATGTCTAAAGTCTGGCTGTTAGCTTGAACTGAGGACCAAAGGGAACCATAAATTATGAACAGAGCCTTCCAGAGTCTCGTTTGGCCTTTATCATTGACAAGGTTCTGCACTTGTGCATGCCCTTATCATGAACAAGTTTCCTTGTTCACAACTAACTTGACAGGCAGTTTTTTTTTCAAGCTGTCTTTTGCTGAGGCTTTTTTTCCCCCTGAAGAAATTTAACTAAGCTTTCACTGAAGCAGCAGCTCCCTTGCTTTCTTCCTGAGGGTGGGCTAAACCACTTCATTGCGACCTTGTGAACGGTAGCCCGCCAGGCTCCTCTGTCCATGGGGCTCTCCAGGCAGGAACCCTGGAGTGGGTTGCCATGCGCCCTCCAGGGGGTCTTCCGGAGCCAGGGATGAGCCCACATCCCTTTCGTCTTCTGCACTGTCCAGTGGACTCTCTCCCACTGGCGCCACCTGGGAGGCCCCTGATCCCGCTAGTTTACTGAACTATTCATCATTCATGTCAGTGGTCACTAGCAGGTACGTGTCAGCAGGTATGGGGACAAACGTAACTGAGTCCTATTTATGTAAAATCCAACAGGAAGAAGAACAGGAAGCCCCCAGACCATGAAATAACCAACTCCCACGAGCCCTTGGATGCGGAGGGCATCTGAGAATGTTTTCTAGGCTCTGTGTGTGCAATAAAAGAACCATTTATCTACAGAGGCGATGGAGGAAAAGTTAATCCAGAGGTGAGTAACAAGATCTGTTTTGCTTTAGTCAATCATTCTGTTATCTGGGCTTTGAAATATGCCACCCTGAAACAGACATGGTGGTTTGTGGACTGGAATGCAGCTTGATATTCTTGTTTTAAAAGACTTGCTCGACTTTAACTGGCACCTTCCATTGCTAGCCCAGTAGCTGACCAGCGACACCACTGGTCTTCAGGACCAGCTTCTCCAGAAACGCCTCATCCAGGCCCCTTGGGGCCCCCACCGCTCCTGGGGCCTGTCTCCCGTCTGCAGCCCTCCTCCTGGGGCATGTCTCCCGTCTGCAGCCCTCCTCCTGGGGCATGTCTCCCGTTTTCAGCCCTCCTCCTAGGGCCTGTCTCCCGTTTGCAGCCCTCCGCCCGCACGCTGCCTGCAAGGCCGGCCTGTGTGGTGATGTCTGCACACGGCGGGCGCGGTGCTGAGTGCGCCTTGCACGCTGCTGAGTATGGCCAATGGGGACTCATTCACGCGCACTCAGTGGAGACTGACTCTGTGACCCTGTGGACTGTAGCCCTCCAGGCTCCTCTGCCCTTGGGATTTTCCAGGAAAGAATACTGGAGTGGATCGTCACTTCCTCCTCCAGGGGAATCTTCCAGATCCAGGGATCGAACCACGTGTCTGGTGTCTCCTGCACTGGCAGGCGGATTCTTTACCGCTGAGCCACCTGGGAAGCCCTCAGAGGGGCACCAGCCAGGACATTAGGGACAAGGGACAGATGAGGTGGCCTCAGGCTGGCCATGTCCCTCAGGGGAAGTCACTGCTCTCCTCTAAGCCACCAGCCTTCTCCCGCCGTCTCTTTCTTTCTGGGCCCAGGGCTGCTACCCCTTGGGTTTCTAGGCTGAGACCCACCCACACCTTGGGGATGAGTCTCTCGGGAGATACAGTTCCCCTGAGTCGTCCTCATTTGACCGTGCCACCTGGCACCTTCTGACCCTGACTGGTGCCCCCTGGAGGGCTCCTGGATTCTGGCCGTAAGATTCCAAAGCCACGGGAAGACAGTTGGTGGAGGGGAGACCCAGTTACTGACACGCTTGCCTTTTAGGAGGAGCAATTGCCAAGACTGGCAAGTTGCTCTTCCCAACAGCAACTTGGTGGCAAGGGTGTGGGATTGAGAAACTCCAGACAACACATGCTCCCAAACAGCTGTTCATGGCTGTTAAACAAGGCAGTGTCCTTTTATGAGAGTTTGCACACTGTAACTTAGGGAAAAAACAGGATCCCCAGGAAATCGGCAGCAATAAATGATAGCGTGAGAGGGTGGGGAAAACTGTAGGTTCCGGTTTTCAAAACTTTTCTTTGGAAACTTGGAGCCGCGTTTCCAGACGCGGAATCACGAGAGTAGCCCCAGCGGCAGGAAATCGACCATCGCAGACCTCCAGGCGGCACTTCCTATGCCGCAGGCAGGAGCGCCAAGCTCCCGGCCCGTATCTTCACCCACCGCCCGGAGCCCCGTGACCATTCTCTGTACTCCAGAGATGAGGAATTTGCAGGCAATAGGACAGCAGTGAGACACAGTCGGTCCCACGGCTGGCAAAAGGCAAAACAGATTCAATCCCAGGTCTGTCTGATTCTGGCACCGCCCGGGGCTGGCCAAGGACTAGTGGGGAGGCAGACACAGGCTCAAACGCTGTCTTTGCCACGGAGTCCTTCGGTTGCCTCGGGCAAGTCACCAAGACTCAGGATCCGCATTTATACAGTAAAGCCAATATGATCTGCATCCCAGGACTGCTGTCTCGATGGACCCGGGCCCTTTCTGCCCCCATACAGAGGCCCCTGCCACACAGTGGACACTCTAGAACCTGCAGGAGGAGGGCCGGGGGTGGAACTGCAGGGTGGTCTCTTTGCAGATCTGCTTTTGTGAGCTTTCATTCGGCCAACTCACCTAGCGCTCCAGCTGGGGAATAACAATGCAGGTGGCTCCAGTGGCGAAGCATCTGCCTGCAACGCAGGAGACACGGGGTTCGATCCCTGGGTCGGGAAGATCCTCTGGAGGAGGAAATGGCAGCGACTCCAGTGTTCTTGCCTGGGGAGTCCCATGGACAGAAGAGTCTGGCGGGCTACAGTCCCTGGGGTCACAAAGAGCTGGACACGACTGAGCGTGCACACAGGCACGCGAGCATTTATTTTGGAGGTCTGCCCCAGAATGCTGTGTGCACGATCTCGTTTCAACCCCACCTAGTCCTAAGAGGGAGGAACGATCATTACCCGCATTTGAGCAGTGAATAAACTGGGCATCAGAGACGTGAAGTCACTGCCCAGGGCCACACAGCCAGGAGGCAGTAGAACCCACCCTGGCTCCCGCGTCCACCCGGCTCAGACACCTCTGCTCCAACGCCCTGTCCTAAGCCGCACACCTTCCTTTATCTCATTTGACAAACATCTCTTTGCTCACTCTGCCAGGAACTGTTCCGAACACTTCAAATATTAACTTGTTTCATCCTCATAAAAACTGCGGGAGGCAGGCGCTAGCAGCGTCTCGTTTCCACAGGCGGACAAAACCAGAGCCCAGAGCAGTTAAGCCACTTGCCCAAGGCCACAGCCTTTCCACTTCCAAAGCCACTTTTCCTCAAGTTTGCAAATAAAACTAACGTCAGGCACTGGAGTGTTTAGGAACTGACAAGTGTGAATTGCCGACAGACTCAGCGATATGCACTCCTAGGTCATAAGAGCCTGGTGTTCTTTGCAAAGGGGTGAAGGAGACAGACACTGGCTTCCAACCCGCAGCCCCACTATAGAACAGCTGGGTGTGGGTACGGACGGGGAAAGCATGGCCTCAGAGGGGATGCTAGAACAGCAAGCCCTGTACCAGCTTAACCCCAAAGATCGGACAGAGCTTCTAAGCCATTTGTCTGCAGGGAAAATAATTCTGCATTAAATGCTCCCAACCCCGAGCCAGGAGAAATGCGTGAGGGAAACGCCCATTCTCTTGTTGGACAGACATGCAGTGGATACGCAGGGCTGAACACTAAAGGTTAATTGCTCTGAGTAATATTGTAGCATTTAATCCTGGTGCCAAAGGAACTGAGACAATATTGACCGTGGTTCAGCCAACATCAGAACGCAAATACGAATGGAAACCCAAGTCCTTAGCAGAGAAAGTCCAGGAGAGAATCTGAGTGCCCAGGGCGAGCAGCAAGGGCTGAGGGTCCTCTTGAACTGAAATGAGGGGCCTTTCACGTGCCAGCTCTGGGCCAGGAGCGACCTCCCATGCCCACCGGAGCCCTGGCCTTCTCCCGGCCGGCGCCGCTTTGTGGGTCCACCCTCATGCACACGCTGCTTCCTGCGGGAGCCGTTCTCCCCCCGAGGCTGAGCCGGGGGTCTGCTCGGTCTGTGTTCTCGCCTTTCTGACTGCTGTGTGAGCACTGTTTCCACTTCATGCACACACATAACGTATGTGTTTCTCCCTGTTCGTCTGTGGCTCAGATAAAACTGTACTGTTTGTATCTTTGTATCCTCTTGTAATCTTAGCGCTTGGTACAAAGCCTTCACGTGACAAGTGCTTAATAAATGTTGAAAGGCAAGAAGGATGAATGGATGGATGGATGGCTAGCTGGCTGAATGGATGGACAGTGTCCAGATGGAGGGGGTGGGTAAGTGGGAGAGTAGGTGGTGGGCACTTGGTTGGATGGGCAGGTGGGTAGGTAGGTGAATGGGGGATAGAGGGCATGGTTGGGTGGGTGGATGAGTGGACAGCTGTTTAGATGCTTCTAGGAGGCAGCTGATGAAGGAATGACAGAGATCATCTTCTCCAATATACTCGATCTATACAGCGCCAGCTGCTCGGTCATGTCTGACTCTCTGTGACCCCATGGACGTTAGGCTTGCCAGGCTCTTCTGTCCATGGAATTCTCCAGGCAAGACTACTGGAGTGGGTAGCCATTCCCTTCTTCAGGGGCTCTTCCTGATCCAGGGATCGAGCCTGTGTCTCCTGCGTTGCAGGCTGATTCTTTTCCACTGAGCCGCTGGGGAGGGCACTCAACGCAGTGAGGCTGGTGGTTGACCTGAAGGGCTAGCGATGCTCAGGTATTACACGCACTGTCAGGTCCGGGTTTGAATGTCAACTCTGTCACTTCCGGTTGTGAGAAAACGTGGCTGAATTTAACTTCTCTAAGCCTCCCCTTTCTCATCTATAAAACAGGCAGTCGGAATGACTGGAAAATAGCATGAAGGACTATCTGAAAGAGCTTTGTCAGGATTTGAAAAAAGAGCACAGTGTAGTGATTGTTCAGCGAGTAACAGGCTGACATAGTAGCTGGTGGATGGAGGTAAGCCAGGTGGTAATACAAATATTTTGAATTCAATTAGTAAATGATTAATAGTACACTAGCGTAGAGTTTCACAAATTACGGCGTACTTACCAGGGGTGATGGAGAAAAACATTCCCCTGTAAATAAAAGGAGCTTTAAATAACATTAACTCTGCAAGTAAGGACGTGGGAGAATTATTCTCCGTGCAACTTTATCTCAGGTGTGAATTACTGCTTCTGATTGTGTCAAGGAGGAAATCTTAGTGTGATGCTGGAGTTCCTTTAACATCTTTTAACAGAACAAGGTGGTATGGATCTTTCGTAGGCAACAGCATCTAGCTATTAGTCCAATGTAAAACCTTCATTTGTCTGACGTTTATGTTTGAATGTTGCCTTTTTCCAGGCCCTTTGTTCATATACTTAGTTTCCTTTTTGCCTGTGCCCGACCTTGACGGCAGCGCAGGCTTGTCTGCAGTCGCGGAGGGCGGGGCCGCTCTCTGCTCGCGGTATGCAGGCTGCTCACTGAGGCGGCTTTTCTCCGGGAGCGTGGACTGTGGGGCTGAGGGCCTCAGTGGTTGCAGCTCGTGGCTCAGTAGTTTTGGCCCCAGACTGCAGAGCACGGGCCCACCAGTTTAGCGCACAGGCTTGGTTCCTCCACGGCATGTGTGATCTTCCTGGGCCAGGGATCAAACCCGTGTCTCCTGCACTGGCAGCGGGAAAGCCAAGACGCCGGGAAAGCCCTTCAGCTCAGCCAGTTCACTTGCTCTGTTGTGTCTGACTCTGCGACCCCATGAACCGCAGCACGCCAGGCCTCCGGGAGTTCACTCAGGCTCACATCCATCGAGTCCGTGATACCATCCAGCCATCTCATCCTCGGTCGTCCCCTTCTCCTCCTACCCCCAATCCCTCCCAGCATCAGAGTCTTTTCCAGTGAGTCAACTCTTCGCATGAGGTGGCCAAAGTACTGGAGTTTCAGCTTCAGCATCATTCCTTCCAAAGAACACCCAGGACTGATCTCCTTTAGAATGGACTGGTTGGATCTCCTTGCAGTCCAAGGGACTCTCAAGAGTCTTCTCCAACACCACAGTTCAAAAGCATCAATTCTTCGGCACTCAGCCTTCTTCACAGTCCAACTCTCACATCCATACATGACTACTGGAAAAACCATAGCCTTGACTAGATGGACCTTAGTCGGCAAAGTAATGTCTTTGCTTTTGAATATGCTATCTAGGTTGGTCATAACTTTTCTTCCAAGAAGTAAGTGTCTTTTAATTTCATGGCTGCAGTCACCATCTGCAGTGATAAAGTCTGACACTGTTTCCACTGTTTCCCCATCTATTTCCCATGAAGTGATGGGACTGGATGCCATGATCTTCTTTTTCTGAATGTTGAGCTTTAAGCCAACTTTTTCACTCTCCTTTCACTTTCATCAAGAGGCTCTTTAGTTCCTCTTCACTTTCTGCCATAAGGGTGGTGTCATCTGCATATCTGAGGTTATTGAGATTTCTCCTGGCAATCTTGATTCCAGCTTGTGTTTCTTCCAGTCCAGCGTTTCTCATGATGTACTCTGCATAGAAGTTAAATAAGCAGGGTGACAATATACAGCCTTGACATACTCCTTTTCCTATTTGGAACCAGTCTGTTGTTCCATGTCCAGTTCTAACTGTTGCTTCCTGACCTGCATACAGATTTCTCAAGAGGCAGGTTAGGTGGTCTGGGATTCCCATCTCTTTCAGAATTTTCCACAGTTTATTGTGATCCACATAGTCAAAGGCTTTGCATAGTCAATAAAGCAGAAATAGATGTTTTTCTGGAACTCTCTTGCTTTTTCCATGATCCAGCGGATGTTGGCTATTTGATCTCTGGTTCCTCTGCCTTTTCTAAAGCCAGCTTAAACATCTGGAAGTTCATGGTTCACGTATTGCTGAAGCCTGGTTTGGAGAATTTTGAGCATTACTTTACTAGCATGTGAGATGAGTGCAATTGTGCGGTAGTTTGAGCATTCTTTGGCATTGCCTTTCTTTGGGACTGGAATGAAAACTGACCTTTTCCAGTCCTGTGGCCACTGCTGAGTTTTCCAAATTTGCTGGCACACTGAGTGAAGCACTTTCACAGCATCACCTTTCAGGATTTGAAACAGCTCCACTGGAATTCCATCACCTCCAGTAGCTTTGTTTGTAGTGATGCTTTCTAAGGCCCACTTGACTTCACATTCCAAGATGTCTGGCTCTAGATTAGTGATCACATCATCATGATTATCTGGGTCGTGAAGATCTTTTTGTACAGTTCTTCCGTGTATTCTTGCCACCTCTTCTTAATATCTTCTGCTTCTGTTAGGTCCATACCACTTCTGTCCTTTATCGAGCCCATCTTTGCATGAAGTGTTCCCTTGGTACCTCTGATTTTCTTGAAGAGATCTCTAGTCTTTCCCATTCTGTTCTTTCCCTCTATTTCTTTGCATTGATCGCTGAAGAAGCCTTTCTTATCTCTTCTTGCTTTTCTTTGGAACTCTGCATTCAGATGCTTATATCTTTCCTTTTCTCCTTTGCTTTTGGCCTCTCTTCTTTTCACAGTTATTTGTAAGGCCTCCCCAGACAGCCATTTTGCTTTTTTGCATTTCTTTTCCATGGGGATGGTCTTGATCCCTGTCTCCTGTACAGTGTCACGAACCTCATTCCATAGTTCATCAGGCACTCTATCTATAGGAGGAGGAAAATATACATATGGCCACATTGTAATGTTAGATCCACCTGTGAAAAGTCTGCCATCTCTTTGCCTGCAGTGTCTGTTCTAACCTGTCAGAGCTGTGTATGTTATAGGTCCTTAGAGATAGCTTTTCTCAATTTCTCAGCTCTGACTCTTTAGAGAGGCTAAGATAACCCAGATGTCTGAACACTGCATGGGGTGAATTGGAAAATATCCTTCTCCTGAGGGAAAGAAAAACACTCACAAAGCTTGACTTAGAGCTTCTACCTAAATGCAAGAGACAGATGGATGGCCATCATTTGAGAGTCTTGTTGAGACTCAAAAACTCAAGTGTCTACAGGTTCAGAGATACCAAGGTGTATAATACACATGTTGGTATAAATGCTCCATCTAAAAACAGCTTGATGCCTAGGCATTCTTTATCATTTTTTTTTTTTAGTGGTAGTTATGTATTGGATGAAAAAAATCATTCCTGTTGCTTTAAACACACACACTTTGCATACTAAATATATGCAACTAAATATTTATATACATTTAATATATAGTGAGAGTTGGAATTTGAAGAAAGCTGAGCACTGAAGAATTGATGCTTTTGAACTGTGGTGTTGGAAAAGACTCTTTTTTTTTTTTTTTTGAGAAGACTCTTGAGAGTCCCTTGGACTGCAAGGAGAGCCAACCAGTCCATTCTGAAGGAGATCAGCTCTGGGATTTCTTTGGAAGGAACGATGCTAAAGCTGAAACTCCAGTACTTTGGCCACCTCATGTGAAGAGTTGACTCATTGGAAAAGACTCTGATGCTGGGAGGGAATGGGGGCAGGAGGAGAAGGGGACGACTGAGGATGAGATGGCTGGATGGCATCACGGACTCCATGGACTTGAGTCTGCGTGAACTCCGGGAGTTGGTGATGGACAGGGAGGCCTGGCGTGCTGCGATTCATGGGGTCGCAAAGGGTCAGACACGACTGAGCGACTGAACTGAACTGAACTGAAATATATATTATGGGCTTTCCTGGTGGCTCAGTATAAAGAATTCACCTGCCGGTGCAGGAGACCTGGGGTGGGACGATCCCCTGGAGAAGGAAATGGCAACCCACTCCAGTATTCTTGCCTGGGAAATCCCACAGACAGAGAAGCCTGGTGGGCTGCAGTGCATGGGGTCCCAAAAGAGTCAGACATGATTTAGTGACCTTACAACAGCAAATATCCATTACACATTGCATTAGAATGCAGTGTGTGAAGCCACATGAAGCACGTGTCCCTGAGATGCATGCGCTCTCATTCTCATGAGGGCATGAGCACATCTTCATGGAGACAGTGGCGCCTCCTCCTCTTCTTTTTGGTGCCTTGATAGAAACTTGTCCAGAAGAAGCAGCTCCGATTTCTTTTAAATTTACCCTCAGAAAAATGGCAGCACGAGGTGAGGATAAATGGAAAATGACGTGGGATCCCAGGGTCAGAGGGGAGAGGGGGAGAGAGGCTGAGTGCGGGGGGATCTCAGGGCTAGATGGGAAGAGGGGGAGAGAGGCTGAGTGCGGGGGGATCTCAGGGCGAGAGGGGGAGAGAGGCTGGAGGTGGGGGGATGTCAGGGCCAGAGGAGGAGAGGGGGAGAGAGGCTGGGGGTAGGGGGGCAGGTGGGTCAGAACCTGAACAAGGAACACGGCTCTTTGTTGCTATGGTAACACATTTACAAGAGACTTGGAAAACACAGAACAAAGTTACATGCAGTTCCACTGTATATTACAATCGTTTTTAAGTAGGTAAATTAAGATTCCTAGTTGGAATTTCAATATCAAACTCTCAAAAATTGATAGAATGAATATACAGAAAAGTAGAAGGATATAAAGACCTGAAAAACACCATGAACCAATTCAGCATAATTAAGATTTATTCAATTTTCACGCAACAGTGAGATACAAATTCTATTCACGTTTCCATAGACTTTAAACTGGGAGACACTGGAACATATCCAGGGACATAAACCAGGTGCAAACATCTCATGGTCTAACGGTGTTGAAATCATGCCGAGTCTGTTCACTGTGGAGTTATGTTAGAAATCAATATCAAAAGATATCTGAAAATAACCCACATATTTTCAAGTGTGATGTGACATTTACCAAGCGAGATCTTTGACTTAGGCGCGGAAAACCTCAGTAAAGTTGAGAAGACGGAAAAAGGCACAGAGGGTGATCGCAGAGAAGAAAGCATTTAAATGAGAAATTAATATCAAAATGAGAAATTAATATCAAAGATACTTTAAAAATCCCATCTATTTTGAAGTTAAATCCACACTTTTAAATGATGGGTGAATCTAAGAAGCCATAACAAGGGAAACTTGAAAATGTTTGTATCAGAATAAAAATGAAAAAATAATTTACCAGAATTTGTTGCATGCTGCTAAAATGCTCAGTAAAACTAAATACAATGTGGAATTTTGAATAAGGTGTGAAAGCAAATAATGGCCGGAAGCGACTTAGCAGCAGCAGCAGCAGCATAAAATTTTGTGAAATTTGAACATAATCTATAGTTAGTAATGCTAGAAGATGGCTCTTTAAAAGGCACAGCCACTCAAAATGGATTAAAGATCTAAATGTAAGACCAGAAACTATAAAACTCCTAGAGGAGAACATAGGCAAAACACTCTCAGACATAAGTCACAGCAGGATCCTCTATGATCCACCTCCCAGTATACTGGAAATAAAAGCAAAGATAAACAAATGGGATCTAATTAAAATTAAAAGCTTCTGCACAACAAAGGAAACTATAAGCAAGGTGAAAAGACAGCCTTCTGAATGGGAGAAAACAATAGCAAATGAAACACTGACAAACAACTAATCTCAAAGATATATAAGCAACTTATGCAGCTCAACTCCAGAAAAATAAATGATCCAATAAAAACATGGGCCAAAGAACTAAATAGGCATTTCTCCAAAGAAGACATATGGATGGCTAACAAACACATGAAAAGATGCTCAACATCACTTATTATCAGAGAAATGCAAATCAAGACCACAATGAGGTACCATTTCACACCAGTCAGAATGGCTGCGATCCAAAAGTCTACAAGCAATAAATGCTGGAGAGGATGTGGAGAAAAGGGAGCCCTCTTACACTGTTGGTGGGAATGCAAACTGGTACAGCCACTATGGAAAACAGTGTGGAGATTCCTTAAAAATTGCAAACAGAACTGCCTTATGACCCAGAAATCCCACTGCTGGGCATACACACCGACGAAACCAGAATTGAAAGAGACACATGTATCCCAATGTTCATTTGCAGCACTGTTTATAATAGCCAGGACATGGAAACAACCTAGATGTCCATCAGCAGATGAATGGATAAGAAAGCTGTGGTACATATACACAATGGAGTACTACTCAGCCCTTAAAAAGAATAAATTTGACTCAGTTCTAATGAGATGGATGAAACTGGAGCCGATTATACAGAGTGAAGTAAGCCAGAAAGAAAAACACCAATACAGTATACTGACACATATATATGGAATTTAGAAGATAGTAATGATGACCCTCTATGTGAGACAACAAAGAGACTCAGAGGTATAGAACGGACTTTTGGACTCTGAGGGAGAGGGAAAGGGTGGGATGATTTGGGAGAATGGCATTGAAACATGTATACTATCTTGTAAGAATGAAGCGCCAGTCTATGTTCAATACAGGATACAGGATGCATGGGGCTGGTGCATAGGATGATTCAGGGAGATGATGTGGGGTGGGAGGTGGGGGGGGGGGCTTCGGCATTGGGAGATCGTGGACACCTGTGGCTGATCCATGTCAATGTATGGCAGAACAAATACAGTATTGTAATGTAGAATAAAGTATTTTAAAAAAATTTAAAAAAAATAAAAAGTGAAGATAACCTTAAAAAAAATAATAAAAAAAAAAAAATAGAAAGGCACAGCCAATATCCAGTCCATTCCAGCAGTGAGGAGAGGCTGCTTTGAAGCCCTTTCCCAGTCTGAACTGTGAATTCTCGTTTGAGGTTCCCTAATTATTAAATTAATTCCTGCTTTTAAAAGCACTCTTCCCTTCAGCCACTCCTCTCCTGGCGGACATCCAGGAGGCGACCACGTCCCGGCTGCTGTGAACAGCGCTGCTGTGAACATTGGGCACATGTGTCTTTCAAATTATGGGTTTCTCTAAATATATGTGCAGGAGTGGGATTGCTGGATCATATGGATAATGGGTAATGAATCTGTGGCTCAGCAGGTAACGAATCTGTTTACAATGCAGGAAACACAAGACGCGGGTTTGATCCCTCGGTTGGTTGGGGAAGATCTCATGGAGAAGGAAATGACAAGCCACTCCAGTATTCTTGCCTGGGAAAATCAATGGACAGAGGAGCCTGGAAGGCTACTGTTCACGGGGTTAAGAGGCGGACACAATCACGGTGACTGAGGCTGCCTGCAGGCACACGTGGACACAGACATGACGCACACATAAGGGAACGGATAATCCCATTCGCAGCAACATGGCTGGACCTAGAGACTGTCGCACTGAAGTCAGGTAGAGAAAGACAAATATCATATGGTATTGCCTATATGTAGAGTCTCAGATAAGCAAAAGTGAGCTTATCAACAAAACAGAAGTAGAGATACAGGCGTAGAAAGCAAACTTATGGTCACCTAGCGGGTAAGAGGGAGAGGGATAAATTGGGAGACTGGGACTGACATATATTCACTACTACAGACAAAATGGAAAGCTAATAAGGACCTGCTGTGGCACACAGGGAGCTCTACTCGATATTCTGAAATAGCCTACATGGGGAAAGACTCTGAAAAAGAGTGGGTGCGTGTACGCATATAGTTGATTCACTTGCACTTTGCTGTTTGGCTGAAACTAACACAACACTGTAAATCAACTACACTCAAAAAAATTTTTAGAAGCACCCTTCTCTCTCACATCAGGGGATGAGTCACTAAGGCCGTGGCCCTCACATCACTTATTTCCACTTCTGCCTTGGTTGTGTAATGAAAGCTGATCAGGACGGAAGCCAAGTCCTAGAAAATAAAAGGAACTGGGTCAGTTGCTTCAGCAGTTGACAAAGAATAAAGACACGTGTCCGATAAGCTTGTGACAACTTTTTCACCCTCATGTTCACTGCTGAGTCACTTCAGCCCACCAGGCTCCCCCGTCCCTGGGACTCTCCAGGCAAGAACACTGGAGTGGGCTGCCATTTCCTTCTCATGTTCACTAAGGAGGAAAAATTACGAGGTGGAGTACTGACGTGAGGTCATCATTTTTCACTAAGCAAATGTCAAATAATTTTAATAATTCATAAAATAATACGAATGTCCAAATTTAACCTGGACACAAAGAATCTGTCCCTCTCACACACTGGTTCACTCATGCCTTCATCTGCAGAAATACAGAATATATTCACGAGTGATGGAGAACCAGTCCCGGCCTCGCGGAAGCCCGCCTAGTGGAGAGGAATTTGACCACGTGTATGAGATGCCTTTAAAGCATGACTACGCCTTGATCCCACATTCAACATCTGGGAAGTGCTTCTCAGAGGAAAATCTAGGAAGGGACTTCGGTAATGTTGCTGCAAGGATGCCCATCTCTGTCATGCTCATAAGAGTGGAAAATGTCAAGCACTTAAATGTATGACACAGCTAGGACTTCCCGTCTGGGACACAGCCACACAAAGGAACTCCCAACACTCTTTTAAATGACGTCCCACCCAAACGGCAGGGTGTACAGTGATTAAAAAAAAAAAACCAATGTCTTAGCTTCAACACGGTATTTCAGAATCAGTAATATTTGTGATTGGAGAAGGAAATGGCCACCCACTCCAACATCCTTGCCTGAAAAAACTCCATGGATGGAGGAGCCTGGCAAGTTATAGTCCATGGGATCACAAAGAATCAGACACAACTTAGCGACTGAACAGTATTTGTGAATTGACAGGGAGTGAAACAAGCTCCAAGAGAGAGTGCTTCTCAGTGATGAGAGTGTAGACTATCATTGCTTTGACGCTTGCTCCCTGTACATTTCATCATGAGCAGCTCTTCCTTCTGTAGCGAGGGGGAAAGGGAGCAGTTTCTGAAGCTGTGTTCTCTCTTTTAAACTGTTAAAAATTGTTGAGGAATCCCAGAGTGCTTTTATTGATGCATATTAGAGCTACAGAAATTTGCTGTATTAGAAATTAAAACTAAGGCTTTTAAGAACAGTTATTTATAAATTCATTTTTAAAAAAATGATAAAGCCATACCATGTTAATAAAATTAACACTTTATGAAAAATAGCTCTGTTTCTAATAGCTTCCAACAAAACGATGTGGTTTGTTCCAAAACTGAAACAAAAGGCGAAATAATGGGACGCTTTTTGATGTTTGCCCGTCGCTTTAATTTCTGCCTTCAGAGGAGACAGCTTGATTCTCAAATATGCTCTGTGTCCGATGTGTTTCCATATGTTGCTTTGGTTAAAATATAGGCAGAAAACCCAGCCCCACACATTTCACAGCTGGAAAAGGAAAACGTATTTCAACACCCTCTTTAGATAGTGAGAGGTCGTGTGCTATGAAGCTACACCAAAGCTTGACAAGGTGTGGATTCTTAAGGTTAGTTGTACTGTGAGATCTGAAGCCGTATACCGAGCTTTTTCTTCTCTCTATACCTGTGGGCAGATGAGTGAGGAAAAAGGCATGCAGCGTCTGAGTGATACTCTGAACACTGTGTAGCTTCATGGGCACCTGGAAGGCTCGGAGTCGGCCCCGGATGCCTGGGCCACAGCTGGGGGACCAGATCGTAAAGGGCCGGAAAGAACGTGTGTCGCTCTGGGGCCTCGGCCTAGGACAGCTGCAGTGAGAGCTCCGCTTTTTTGTTTGTTTACTTCTGTTTGAACAGCTTTTGAATTACTTCACTTTCCCGGTGCATTTCAACTTTCCTCAGGTCATTAGCATAGATCAGTTCCCTGGGAGGCAGACTCAGAGACGATTTGCCTCCAGGGGGTTCACTGGGCTGCACGCCCATCAGCTAGGGCAGTGGGGGCGCGAATGGGGCGAGGCTGGGCAGAGCGGGGAGGGCACTCCCGTCCACCCGACAGGGGGGCTGAGCCCGCCTTTGGGGGCTGCCCCGCGGGGGCCAGGTGCCAGTCTGAGTATCTGTGCACGGCTCTCGCGTGGCGCGCTGATCCGTGGCGGGCAAGCTCCAGAGAGGGGCCCGCAGCTGGGGTGGAGCCCTCGGTCCTGGAGGGGGCGGTCTGAGCGGGCGCTGCGGCTCCCCCTGCTTCAGGGTCAGGGCTGCGCTTGAACCCCGTCCCTCCAGTTGACTCTGGGCCTCTGGCCTCTGTAAAGGGACCCCGAACACTTTCTTCCTGCGACGCAGACTCCACACGCCCATCCCTGTGGGTGGCTCACCCCTAAGCTCACGGCGCAAGACGCAGGGCGGGCTCTGCCCCCAGCCTGGCCATGAGGACGCTGGCTCCCTGCTGCCTGCTCCTCTCGCGGGGGACTTGCCCCACTCCCCAGTCACAAACACGACATGCAGGCCAACCTGCAGCTCGCTCTGGGCTCTCGCGGGCTGGGTTCTGCGAAAGTGGAGGCCTTTTTCTGCAGGTTCACACACTTCCCCATGGTGATGGGATAAGCTAACAGACCAGGAAGGGGAAAGGGAACTGTAGAAACCATGCCTTGAAAACTCCGAAGCGCTCACGTTGACACAGTGAAATAATCGATGTAGAAATGTGCACAAGCGCATCTGCACGCCTGCGCATGCTCAGTCACATCTGACTCTTCGTGACCCGGTAGACTAGCCCCCAGGCCCCTCTGTCCATGGGGACTCTCCAGGCAAGAACACTGGGCTGGGTTGCCCTTTCCTTCTCCAGGGCATCTTCCCTACCCAGGGATCAAGCCCACCTCTCCTGCATTGGCAGGTGGATTCTTTACCCGGCGGCACCTGGGAAGCCCAGAAATATCCGTGTCCGTCTGGAAAAGACCGCAGGGGGTGTCCCCAGCTACAGGGGCCACAGACGCCTCTGACAGCCACGTGGCCGTGAGGAACGCCGCGGTGGCCTGCACCTGTCTTTTCTCTGTTCCGGAAGCCCCCACAGAAAGAGATCTCTATGGGCCTCTGGGTCGTGGCTCACGTTTGCTGTCATGCAGACAGAGCCGAGGCGGCTTTCTGCACTCCTGCTCAGGAAGCCCCGTCCGCCTTCCTGACAACAGGAGAAGAAAACAAGGGGCCCCTGCTGCCCTGCAGTCTGTATTTTCTGCCTCTTCTTTCATTCACTGTGAGCAGGAAAACCCCGTGAGAATTCACACCAGGAGGGAAAATTATTAGCACCTCCTAATACCATACTTCCAGCTCGGCTTGCAGACGTATTTGCAGATGCTTCTAATGTAAAACAGCTTTCTGACTGAAACCTCTTACGCAGAGCACGCTGACAACAGTGCAATGTCGAGACAGCTTTAGCCCACGTTCACAGTGATGGAGTCTTGGAACCAGCGAGGAAGACGGGAGGAAGTCAGACCCTATCATCCCCAAGAACAGGGGCTAACCGGGAAGCCACTGATTCCAGCAGTGAGAAGGAAGAACCGGACGACCGAAGCTGGGGCTCTAGCGAGGCGGGAGGTGTCCAGGGCAGTCCGGGTGGATCTGAGCCCCTTCAAGGCGGCCTCCCCGAGCTGTGTGGTTCCTCCTGCGGCCTGTGTGTCCTTGCAGATTCTGAACAAGCAGGTGGGAACCACTGTGGAGCTGGTGTTGGAGACTGGTGTGCAAGACCAGGTGGGCTAGATTGTGGGGGCCCCCTCACCCTGTGCACGCTCAAAATCGAGTCCCCAGATCCAGAGTAAGGTGCATGATCTCCCTTCTCGTCAGCACGGTCACGTAGAAGCTAATAGCATCACTTTCTCAGCCGTGTCCAACTCTCTGCGACCCCATGGACTGTAGGCCGCCAGGCTCCTCTGTCCATGGGCTTTCCCAGGTGAGAATGCTGGAGTGGCTTGCCATTTCCTGCTCCAGGGGATCTTCCCAGCCTCCAGACCAAGACCCACACTTTGTGCCAGACACTGGGACGAAGTGTTTTCTGTGAATGATCTCATTTGATTCCCACAGCAAGTCTATGATGTGGTTGCTGCCAATACCCCCATTTCGCAGATGGTAAAACTGAAGCATGGAAAGGGCAAGCCACCTCCTCAAGGCCACACAGCTAGTCAGCCGCTAAAGCCAGGATTCTTTTGCAGACTGCATGGCTCCAGAGCCTGGGTTTTCCTGCAAGACTGGGCCCTGGGTTCTGCCCTTCACTATCTCCGAAATCAGTCCATGGTTTAATCTGGAGCAAGACATGTGTCTTCTTTGAAACTCTGTTTCCTCCTTACCCAAGTGAGTACTTCTTCTGTGTCACGGGATTTTACAAAGGAGCATATCAGGTAACGTGGCCTTTCCACGTGGCACTTGTGGTAAAGAACCCGCCTGCCAGCACAGGAGACGTTAAGAGACCTGGGTTCAGTCCTGGGTCGGGGAGCTCCCCTGGAGGAGGAAACGGCAGCCCACTCCAGCATTCTTGCCCGGAGAATCCCAGGGACAGAGGGGCCTGGCGGGCCACAGTCCACGGGGTTGCAGAGAGTCAGACACGGCTGAAGCAGCTCAGCGCACGCACAGAAACACCAGGTGGAAGAGAGTGGCCCGAAGCGCCCCCGTGGAGACCGGGCACAGAGCGGCAGGCTGTGTGCCGGACTCCCTGTCCAGCCCAAGCAGGACGGGCGCGGCGTGGCACTGCACTGCGATATCTGGGCCAGTCCCCTCTCAGGGCACCGATCAAAAGCACGACTGAAATTGACTCAGACTGAGTCGGGAGAGGCCTGCGTGCAGAAAGAAGTGTCTGCCTCTGGCCCAGGGAGGCCTGGAAAAGGTGTCAAAGAGTCCCCAGATTTCCAGTGACTCTTCAGCACAGGGACCACGCCCTGTCCACATTCCAGGGAAGCAACGTGATAAGAGGAGCTGACAGCTTCATGAGCGTGTCAATATTTGAGGAGGGGTGGAGAGCGTAAGAAAGAAAATTAGGAGGAGAACCCGGGTCGTGAGATGTGGCGGTGAGCGCCAGCTGAAGTGCGCGGGACTGGGAGCGACTCTCGCCAGGTGGACAGCAGAAGCCGACTCGTCCCCCAGAAGCCTGTGGACTCGCTGCTGCCTCCAGCCAGGGCCCTGAGCGGGGTTTAATGCTCGGCAGTCGCCTGCTTGGGCTCACTGACAGTTTTATCATTGAACTTGTGTTGTGGACGCAAAACAGCCTATAAGAAAAGACAAGTCAGAGCACCGCCGACATCAAATGCTGGGGAGGGTGCGGAGCAACGGGGCGCTCGCGGGTGGTCCCGGCACGGAAGGCGTCATGACCACCTTGGAAGGCGGTTTGGCGGTTTCGTATAAAATTAAACACGCTCATACCATGTGATGCAACAGTCACCCTCCTCGGCATTTTCCCAAAGGAATGGAAAACTTACGTTCACACAAATACCTGCACGTGGAAGTTTATAGCAGTTTTATCCATAACGACCAAAACTTGAAAGTCACTAAGATGTCCTTCAGAAGGTGAATGGATAAATAAACTGGCGTATCCAGACAATGGAATATTTAGTTCAGTTCAGTCGCTCAGTTGTGTCTGACTCTTTGCGACCCCATGAATCGCAGCACGCCAGGCCTTCCTATCCATCACCAACTCCCAGAGTTCACTCAGATTCACATCCATCGAGTCAGTGATGCCATCCAGCCATCTCATCCTTGATTGTGCCCTTCTCCTCCTGCCCCCAACCCCTCCCAGCATCAAAGTCTTTTCCAATGAGTCACCTCTTCTCATGAGGTGGCCAAAGTACTGGAGTTTCAGCTTTAGCATCATTCCTTCCAAAGAAATCCCAGGGCTGATCTCCTTCAGAATGGACTGGTTGGATCTCCTGGCAGTCCAAGGGACTCTCAAGAGTCTTCTCCAACACCACGGTTCAAAAGCATCACTTCTTCGGCGGTCAGCCTTCTTCACAGTCCAACTCTCACATCCATACATGACCACAGGAAAAACCATAGCCTTGAGGACCTTAGTCAGCAAAGTAACATCTCTGCTTTTGAATATGTTATCTAGGTTGGTCATAACTTTTCTTCCAAGAAGCAAGTGTCTTTTAATTTCATGGCTGCAGTCACCATCTGCAGTGATTTTGGAGCCCCCAAAAATAAGGTCTGACACTGTTTCCACTGTTTCCCCATCTATTTCCCATGAAGTGATGGGACCGGATGCCATGATTTTCATTTTCTGAATGTTGAGCTTTAAGCCAACTTTTCACTCTCCTCTTTCACTTTCATCAAGAGGCTTTTTAGTTCTTCCTCACTTTCTGCCATAAGGGTGGTGTCATCTGCATATCTGAGGTTATTGAGATTTCTCCCAGCAATCTTGATTCCAGCTTGTGTTTCTTCCAGTCCAGCGTTTCTCATGATGTACTCTGCATAGAAGTTAAATAAGCAGGGTGACAATAGACAGCCTTGACGCACTGCTTTCCTATTTGGAACAAGTCTGTTGTTCCATGTCCAATTCTAACTGCTGCTTACAGATTTCTTAAGAGGCAGGTCAAGTGGTCTGGTATTCCCATCTCTCTCAGAATTTTCCACAGTTTATTGTGATCCACACAGTCAAAGGCGTTGGCATAGTCAATAAAGCAGAAGTAGATGTTTTTCTGGAACTCCCTTGCTTTTTCCATGATCCAGCGGATGTTGGCAATTTGATCTCTGGTTCCTCTGCCTTTTCTAAAACCAGCTTGAACATCTGGGAGTTCACGGTTCACGTATTGCTGAAGTCTGGCTTGGAGAATTTTGAGCATTATTTTACTAGCATGTGAGATAGTGCAATTGTGCGGTAGTTTGAGCATTCTTTGGCATCGTCTTTCTTTGGGATTGGAATGAAAACTGACCTTTTCCAGTCCTGTGGCCACTGCTGAGTTTTCCAAATTTGCTGGCACATTGAGTGCAGCACTTTCACAGCATCATCTTCCAGGATTTAAAACAGCTCAACTGGAATTCCATCACCTCACTTGTTTGTAGTGATGCTTTCTAAGGCCCACTTGACTTCACATTCCAAGATGTCTGGCTCTAGATTAGTGATCACATCATCATGATTATCTGGGTCGTGAAGATCATTTTTGTACAGTTCTTCTGTGTATTCTTGCCACCTCTTCTTAATATCTTCTGCCTCTGTTAGGTCCATACCATTTCTGTCCCTTATTGAGCCCATCTTTGCATGAAATGTTCCCTTGGTATCTCTAATTTTATTGAAGAGATCTCTAGTCTTCCCATTCTGTTCTTTCCCTCTATTTCTTTGCATTGATCGCTGAAGAAGCCTTTCTTATCTCTTCTTGCTATTCTTTGGAACTCTGCATTCAGATGCTTATATCTTTCCTTTTCTCCTTTGCTTTTCGCCTCTCTTTTCACAGCTATTTGTAAGTCCTCCTCAGACAGCCATTTTGCTTTTTGCATTTCTTTTCCATGGAGATGGTCTTGATCCCTGTCTCCTGTACAGTATCACGAATCTCATTCCATAGTTCATTAGGCACTCCATCTATCAGATCTAGGCCCTTAAATCTATTTCTCACTTCCACTGTATAATCAGAAGGGATTTGATTTAGGTCATACCTGAATGGTCTAGCGGTTTTCCCTACTTTCTTCAATTTCAGTCTGAATTTGGCAATAAGGAATTCATGATCTGAGCCACAGTCAGCTCCTGATCTTGTCTCTGTTGACTGTATAGAGCTTCTCCATCTTTGGCTACAAAGAATATAATCAATCTGATTTTGGTGTTGACCATCTGGTGATGTCCATGTGTAGAGTCTTCTCTTGTGTTGTTGGAAGAGGGTGTTTGCTATGACCAGTGCATTTTCTTGGCAAAACTCTATTAGTCTTTGCCCTGCCTCATTCCGCATTCCAAGGCCAAATTTGCCTGTTACTCCAGGTGTTTCTTGACTTTCTACTTTAGCATTCCAGTCCCCTATAATGAAAAGGACATCTTTTGGGTGTTAGTTCTAAAAGGTCTTGTAGGTTTTCATAAAACCATTCAACTTCAGCTTCTTCAGCATTACTGGTTGGGGCATAGACTTGGATAACTGTGATACTGAATGGTTTGCTTTGGAAACGAACAGAGATCATTCTGTCGTTTTTGAGGTTGCATCCAAGTAATGCATTTCAGACTCTTTTGTTGACCATGATGGCTACTCCATTTCTTCAGAGGGATTCCTGCCCGCAGTAGTAGATATAATGGTCATCTGAATTAAATTCACCCATTCCGGTCCATCTTACTGATTCCTAGAATGTCGATGTTCACTCTGTTATACACAGCTAAAAAGAAATGAGCTAGCAAGCCGTGAAAAGACATGGAGGAAACTTACATGCGTGTTTCAAAGTGAAGGAAGCCTGTCTGAAAAAGGCTGCAAACCGTGTGGTCCCACCATGCGACGTCCTGGGAAAAGGAAAACTATGGGGACGTTAAAAGAGGAACTGTTTCCCAAGGCTTAGGGGGAAGGAAGGATGAAGAGGCAGAGCACGGAAGAGCTTTAGGACAGTGGCCGCATCCTGTGTGTCACTCCAGTGGCGGACATGTCACTGTGCATTCGCTGCACCCAGAGAGTGCATGCCATCGAGAGGGGACTGCAGCACAGAGAGAGGGCCTGTGGGCGCAGCAGGGGAAGGGGAGGGTGGAGGGACTGAGAGAGTGGCTTGACGTGTTCATTACCATGTGTAAAATAGACAGCTAGTGGGACGCTGCTCTACGAGGCAGGGAGCCCTGTTGGGGGGCCAGTGTGAGGAACTCCGCCCATGGCAAAGGTCATGAGGAAAAAGAAGCCTGGCATATGCAAAGGCGTGATCAAGCCTCAGGAGATCCCCTGTTCCCGAGCATCTACCCCCAAAACCAGAGTACTTTATGGGGAGCTCTCCCCCATAACCATTCCTCTCAGAGAAGGAGTTAACTTGCAGCCCCAGTTAATAAAAATTCCTGGGCGTGACAGGAGTGTTTCAACTTACAAACTCTGAAGGTTCTCTGGCCTGCCTGATCAGGTTCGTCCGGCCACATGTGATTGTTTACAGCCTCCCAACTGTGAGAGGCATGGGATGCTTTAAAACTTTCTAAATACAGACTCTTTTGAGAAGTTAGAAGATCATTAGCATAGTATTAGTGAGTTAATTAGGAATTATATTGGTGAAGGGTTTTTCATTTGTCATGCCAATAATTACTGCTAATTCCCTGCCCTGGGTGTGACAAGGGTGGCTCAGGTCAAACCTCTCTGCTGACAGACTAGCTTGTGTGACAACCTCTCAACCATAAACAGCACAGAGAGTTTGGAGTATTAGCATAGGGCTTTTCTCATTTGATTGCCCACAGGCCTTCATATCCTTAGGCACCTGAGAATATATTAATCAATGTATTAGGAATATAGAAAAGGAAACATAATAGTTTTTGATGTTAGCAATATTAGACCTTTTGAGTTAATGAATTTTCTCTTTTGTTATAGACTACTGTACTTTGTTATAAATCACTGTGTCCTTGCTATGCAAAATTGTAACCTTATCACTATCTTAAAACTAAATAGATTGTAAAGGGAACATTGGTGAAGGATTTTCATTTGTTGGACTGATGTTTGCTGCTAAATCTCCATATTCCCTGCCCTTATAATAAATATAGCTAGCATATAGGAGAAATAAGTATTAACCTTTAAGACTAATCATGTTAAACCTTAGGTTAAGTAAATTCCTTTCTTGATTGTAACTCACTACACCCCTCACCCTATAGGAATGCAACTTTATTTGGAGGGTGGTGCCTTGGAAAAATAAGCTTTCTGGTTAACTGACCAGTATCAGAAAGGGCCATAAAATGTCAGCGGACCTCATGGTCAGAAGATGATGTAAAAACTCATAAGACCTTTGTATAATTTTATATGAAACACCTGATTGTGACAAGGGTCAGGTCTGCTGACCCCCACGTGACTCTGTATTCATCCCTATGTGTAACAAAGGTATATAAACAAACCTGAAAAACAAAGAAATTGGATCAGTTCCAGAAAGGCTGATTCCCTCATGTCGTTGCTTCCTGCTCCCCAATTTTCTGGCTGAATTCCCATCTGGAGCATGGGTGCCCGCCATTCAGATGGTGCAAATTCCTTGTCCGGAATTTTATTGGTACCCCACGTAAGCCAAGTTATTCAGCCCCTTCTCTCTCTCTCTCTTACTATTTTCTGGCCTAATTTCCATCTGGTGCATAAGACCCACCAAGCCAACTAACTTTGCCTGGACCTCTAAGATCTGACCGGGGGCAGGGTGGGGGACGGGGTCCTCAGTGCCTCTTCTCCTTCGGGAGAACGGGAAGATGCCTGTGGCCTACATAGGTGGTGATTGGTACCCTGTGTTAACCAAGTTATTTGGCCTCTTTTTCTGTGCTAAATTCCTAATCCCTCTCTATCTGTAATTAAATAAGTTTTTCCTAGGATGCCTACTCCGTCCCCACCTTCGAATCACCCTGGATCCACCGGGGCTGGACCTCGGCAGAGCCCGGCCTAGCGCTCTGTGATGACTTAGAGGGTGGGATAGGGCTGGGTGGGAGGGAGACTCTCCAGGGAGGGGAGAGGAGATGTGTACATAGATATATAGAGATAACTATATATAGCTAGACCTATATATATCATGCTATTGTACAGAGGAAATCAGCACAACATTGTAAAGCAGTTGTCCTCTAGTTTAAAAAAAAATTAATTTTAAAAAATTCTAAAAGAGAGTGAACACAGAAGATCTTTAGGACAGTGACCTTATACTATCATTATCCCATATGATACGTCAATCCATCAAAACTATGGATTTTGAGTAGTTATAATGTAGGTTCATCGTCCCATTCTGGAGTGGGCCGCTGATAGTGGGGTAGAGTATAAACCTGTGGAAGCAGCTGGTATACAGGGAATCCCCACACCTTCCTCTCAATTTTGCTGTGAAGCTAAAAATTAGTCTTTTAAAAACCCTGATGGAAAGGGGGCGGGTGTGTGGACACAGGAAGGACATGTCGTCGCACGCCCACTGGCTGCTGCCAGTTCACAGGCCTCCATGGCGCCCACGGGCAGGAAACCCCCCGCGGGCCCTGGTGGGCGGGTGTCCAGCAAGCCTCAGGCGAGTGGAAGTGGAGTGTGTTTCCGCTGCAAGCGCGTGGGTAGGGCACTGGCAGCCCGGAGCAGCCTCGGTTTCCATTCATAATCAGAAACAGTCTCAGAGCAGAAAGAAGGCCGCGCATTCTAAGAAGCAGAGACAGCAGAAGGGCCCGCGGCGCCCCTTCCCCTCATGCCCGCTCCCTGCAGGGGCGGCTGAGAGCAGGAAGATGAAGCAGCCCGCAGCTGCTCCCCCTCAGCCTGCCCTTATTCCTCAGGCGGCTGGAGGCAGACAGCGCGGGTCCAACGCGTGAGCGCCTCGAAGCAACATCTGCGATCGAGTCAGTGTGTGTGGCACTTACTCTGTTTCAGTAAAAAGGGAATATAAGCTGTGTGAACTGGGTATTCCGAGAAGGAGTTCATTGCATTGAAAACCGATATTGCTTGCTAGAAAATTGAATGGCAAAACTCATGCTAATAACTGAAATTTTCCATTTTCTTTACTTAAAATGACTTAGAATAGTAAGTAAAATATATAACACATGGTGAGAGGCTGTGGGAGAAAGGAAAATGCTTTCTGCTTCAGAACCTCGGCATGTGTGCTCACACGTGCTCAGCTGTGTCCAACTCTGCGGCTCCATGGACTGTAGCCCGCCAGGCTCCTCCGTCCATGGGATTCCCCAGGCAAGAATCCTGGAGCGGCTGACATTTCGTCCTCCAAGGGATCTCTCCAGGGACCCAGGGATGAAACCCTAGTCTCTGTGGCTCCCGCATGGCGGGCGGATCTGGGAAGCCCTACAGGACCTCTCCCAGCACTATTTCCTGCTTTTAGAACAAGGGTCTCTGGATTTTCCTCTTGCACGAGGTCCTGTCCATCACTGAGCCAGCCCTGCCCGAGGGACCACTCCTCAGTAACCCTTGGGGAGGGTCTGTGATAGACCAGACAAGCTCCCTGCCGAGACGATGTTTCTTCTTGGTAAGACGCCATCCACAGGGTACTGCCTGTCGCAAATACTGACAGGGGAGCCGGTCCACTCAGGGAGGGCTTGCTGAGTCCTCCTCTAGGGCAGAGAGGCCATCCTGCTCTGCAGGGTTCTGGGCATCAGAGACACAGAACTCAGTGCAAGATAAATACAAAACACCCACAGCCGAGAGGGGTGGCAGAGACTGAGGGCTGGGGAGAGCGAACCACTGGCTCCCACTCAGCAGCTGGTCAGGCATAGGGTGAGCCTGGGGTCCGCTGTGGGCCTGGGGTCTGGGGAGCCTGGGGTCCGCTGTGGGCCTGGGGTCCGCTGTGGGCCTGGGGTCTGGGAGCCTGGGGTCCGCTGTGGGCCTGGGGTCCGCTGGGAGCCTGGGGTCCGCTGTGGGCCTGGGGTCTGCTGGGACATGGGGTCTGCTGTGGGCCTAGGGTCCACTGGGAGCCTGGGGGTCCGCTGTGGGCCTGGGGTCCTCTGGGACATAGGGTCCACTGTGGGCCTGGGGTCTGCTGTGGGCCTGGGGTCTGGGAGCCTGGGGTCTGCTGTGGGCCTGGGGTCCGCTGGGAGCCTGGGGTCTGCTGTGGGCGTGGGGTCCGCTGGGGGCCTGGGGTCCGCTGGAGGCCTGGGGTCCGCTGGGGGCCTGGGGTCTGCTGGGAGCCTGGGGTCCGTTGTGGGCCTGGAGTCTGCTGTGGGCCTGGGGTCCGCTGGGAGCTGGGGTCCGGGAGCCTGGGGTCCGCTGTGGGCCTGGGGTCCGGGAGCCTGGGGTCCGCTGGGACATGGGGTCTGTGGGCCTGGGGTCTGTGGGCCTGGGGTCTGCTGTGGGTTTGGGGTCCGCTGGGAGCCGGGGTCCAGGAGCCCAGGCCCTCGACCTGCAGGCCGCTGACCCCGGGCCTGTGTCTGTGTTGGCACGCTGTGCACGCCGGATGGCTGCTTAGCAATCGGGCTTGTTACATTCCCGATTTAAAGGCACAGTGCGGATCTGGAATCTGGGTCATAGACGTAGTTACGGAGCATCCCGTTGTGAGTTCAGTGCTTGTTTCAGCAGTGTCTCTGTCCCCTAAGCGGGGCTCTCCGGAGGGGCCTTCTCCAGCTCCCCCGCTTCTCCCGCCTAGCAGCCTCGGCTTTCGTTCCCTAATGAGGATCCCTCTCTGTGACCCTGTTTCCTTGCAGTGGTCTGTGTCTAATTATAATGGGCCTGGCCAGGGTGGGGGCAGGGCCTCTAAGCATAGGCCTGTATACAGCTGGTGCTTGACAAGTATTCATGACGGGGGGCTGGGATGCGTATATTAATGAACAAAGCCACAGTAATTACTGGTTTTATTTCTCTGGAATGTTTTCTCAAGAACACTGAATAACATAGCTCATCACGCTTCCCTTTTGCGGTGGCTGTTGGGAAGCTCAAAGCCACATCTGAGCAAGTTTATAAATCCACACATACACTCACCAGTGGTCTTACTCCCATTCAATGTACCCACTCCGATTTTTCTATCTTTTGTTCAGTTGAGTTCAGCTCAGTCGCTCAGTCGTGTCCGACTCTTTGCGACCCCATGGACTGCAGCAAGCCAGGCTTCCCTGTCCATCACCAACTCCCGGAGCTTGCTCAGACTCATGTCCATTGAGTCGGTGATGCCTTCTTTTGTTACCTTTTTAAAATATTTAAAAACTGACTTATAATTTACATACCATACAGTCCACTTGCTTTGCTTGCACAATTCAGTGGTTTTGGCGTGTTTAGAGTTCTGTGACTGTCAGCTCAGCTTCCTGGTTTTGTCTTGGCCATGTGGCCTGTGGGGTCTTAGTTCCTGGTCCAGGGATCAAACCTGTGCCCCTTCCTTGGACGTGTGGAGTCTTAACCACTGACCACCAGAAAGTCCCTCATTATCTTTCTGCTTATGCTCTCCTGCTGTATCACGCGTGTCTTCCCAAGATGCTGTAGTAAACATCCTTGCTGGAATTAAATACATTGAATGGCCTGTCTTGAATTTCTAGCTTGCAGAAAAGAAGAATGCCCTTTCCAGTGCCAGGCAGTAAATCACCCTGAGGTTACCCGCTTTCCAGTACCCACAGGCCTTTGGGAGGGATGTTTACGTGACCGGAGGCTGTGGGGGGTGAGATGGTGTTTCCTCCCTCTTCGGTGGTGTCTCAGAAAGAATGAAGGTGAAAGGTAGGCAGAACTGCGAAACCTCACGGAACGTGTTTCCCGGCTTTCCCCAGGCCCTGCGGTCACTGGGGAAGGGAGCTAGCTGCCTGGGGTCAGCCTGAGTGGACGCGGCCGGTGAGGACAGGATGCTCCTGGGGCCAGGGAGGCGTCAGCACAAGAGCAGCCGGGGCTCGGGTTCTCCAGGAGAGGCGAGGCCAGCCCCCGAGCCAGGAAGAGAAGCCGCTCCTGCAGGGCGGCCCGGGAGAGGCGAGCTCCACCCAGGCTTATGTTTGCCCTGCTCTGTGTATTCAGTCAGCAGGCTCCGGACGAGGAAGCAAAGGGCAAGGAGTCGGGCTCAGTTGGCAGCCTGGCACTGGGCAGCGCCAGCTGGACGCACGGCACTCCACGCAGAAGCAGCTCCAGGAGACTCCCGAGGACAGAAGACACTCCCACCGGGGGCTTGCAGGTAACTGCTTCCAGATCTTTCCAGCGAGGCCGGAGAGTTTGTTCTTTGTGGACGATGAACTGTAGAAGCCAGAGGCCAGAGAGGGTTGAGCTTGACCCTGGCTCTGCCAGTGAGTCACTGTGTGGTGTTGGGTCTGCGAGGGCCTCAGTTTCACCATCTGCGAAATGGACCCAAAGATAGCCCTACCTAAAAGGATACAATGATTACCTGATAATGTGGGCAGTGTTGAGTTCAAAACAGCAGAAACGACTCCTATTTGCATGGACCTGTTGCATGTGACTTCGAGTGTAAACATTAGGGGAGAGTTGGCGGATGGAGGGGCATGCTGTGTGCCTGGGGGACCACCGTCAGAACTGGAGTCCCCCAGTGCAGAGCCAGCTTTGAGTCTGGTCTAGGGCCAGTGCCTACGGAGGTGAAGGAGACGGGGGAGAAGGACTCTCCCGGGGACTTTTGTGAATCCGGCTCTTATTTAACATTCAAGACCTCCCCTGGAGGCCCCTGCAGGATTCAGATCCCAGCAGCAGACTCCAGAAATCTGCACTGCCCTCAGAAACTCCGCTTACTGCCTTGAACAGCCATGGTGATGAGACAGCAGGTGGTCTGGGGCCCTCCTGATGCCCGGTCCAGTCTCAGCCCCGCCACCTGCCGGCTGGGTGCCCTGGGGTGGGCGACTTCACTCTCCGAGCTTCAGCGTCTTTGTCTGTAAAATAGGCAGGTTAATAGTCTCAAGATCAAAGTGACATCCACCAGGACTGAGGGGCCAAGGCAGGGAATACCTACCGGCGTGCTTAATGAGCGCTAGCTGTTATTTTTATTGTTATCATCATCTCCATGTGATATCAGGAAAATGAGGTTGGGGACGGGTGGGGAGGGACCCCTGGATCTCTCAGAAGGGAAGCTGTGAAACTGGGCTCCTGTCAGAGCCGGCTTCAGCAGGACGAGCGAGGCTCTGTCCTCTCCTTGGGGGCAGCATTTAAGAGACACCAAAGAACTCCATCTTTGAGATAAATTATATTTTAAAGCAATATTTTTAAATTTTTCAATGAATGTGAAAACATCCACCACGAACCAAGTAACCACGCATTTTGTGAAGACTCAGTCCCAGCATTAATTCTGTTTTTTAAGATAATACATTGTTGAAATATATATATATATATATATTATTTATCTTGATGGCTGAGTTTTCTGGCACCCCATTAAATTTTGCACCAGGAGGCATCTGACCCCCTCTCATCATGCCCTGCTAGAGCTGAGCTGCCTTAGAGGCCTGGAGTGTATAGATCCTGGTGTGTGTGTGTGTGTGTGTGTGTGTGTGTGTGTGTGTGTGTGCTAGCGCATGCACACGCATGCTCTGTCACTCAGTCCTGTCCGACTCTTTGTGACCCCATGGACTGTACCCCCGCGAGGCTCCTCTGTCCATGGGATTTCCCAGGCAAGAATACTGGAGTGGGCTGCCCTTTCCTTCTCCAGGGGAATCTCTCAGACCCAGGGATTGAACCTGTGTCTCTTGCATTGGTAAGCAGATTCTTTACCAATGAGCCACCTGGGAAGCCGTATAGCTCTGCCCCTAAATAAAAACCAAGGGAGGGCCCTGCAAACATGGATTTTGATTGAAGGAGTCCCAAATCAGGATGGATGTTTTTCCCAAAGGGTTCTGAAACTCAAGAAGGGTTGTCTTTGTAGGGAAAGGCATGTGCTTCAGGAGAGAACCGGGCCTGGGTGAGCCCATCCTGGCTGGCTTCTGGTGGCAACGGGGACGCACAGGGAGGTTTGGGAAAGGCCCGGGAGGGCAGGGCCGCTCCTGCAGGCCCGCCCGAGCTGCTGGCAGCTCAAACATTCATGGAGAGTCACCGTGTCAGCAGCTCCTCCTGCTGCCCAGAGCTGGGCTGGGCTGGGCAGCCTGAAGGGTCTGAATGCCTTAGTCCTGTGGAACCAGGATCAACCTTAGCTCTGCCTCACCAGAACTTTCTATCTGATCAGGGTTACTTTACTCTTCTTTATCCATTAAATCTGCAGATATAACTTGAGGGCACACTCTGTGCAAGCAGGATAAGTGGGGTACCTGCCCCCAAGGAGTTTACATTCTCAGGGTGAAGGGCTTGCATCATTAAGCCTCAGTCTCTTAATTTGCATAATTTGCGGATAACAGGCTGCTGTAAGAGAAAACAGAAACAATGGAAGTCAAGTGCCCAGCACTGGGCACCTTGCAGGGGCAATGTGAGGAGGCACTCACTTTGAGGTGCCCACCGTACCTGCCCAACCTTGAAGGGGTCGCCTCCTTGCACTGTGGGCCCAGATGCCTCTCCTGCCCCAGCCCACTCCTGACCCTGCCAAGCTCATAGTGAGGCTGCAGCTAATGTTACTTGCCATCACTCTTAGCCTAAAGATGTTTGGGCAACACTCGGGATAAGATGCTGAAGTCCGAGCCTTCTAGGAACCGCGATGGGTAACAGCATGCAAATACAGGAAAGCATTCCAACAGCAGGACCTCAGTTCCCAGATCTCCTCAGACACTCAGCAGCGCTTTGATAAGGAGGCCCTCGCCCCAAACCCACACATACCAGGGCGTAGGGCTGGGGCGCAGAGAGGAGCGACCTTCAGCCCTCTCTGCACATGGCAGCCCGTGTCCCAGCCCGTGTCCCAGCAGTGCAGGACCGCGGGGCCCGGCACATCTGTTCTCGTCACTCTCCTTGACGCTGCCTTTGGAGTTGGGGGCAGAGGGCTTGTTCTGCTGGGTATGCCAGCCTGCTCCTGTTGGCACCGCCCTCAGTGGGTGGTGAGAAGGGCCCCCAGTTTGCCTACATTCCACTGCATTGATCAAAGGTGTTTCCGTTTACCCAGTGACTAATTCTGTCACCACGGCGCCCTTTGAGGACTTCCTCCTCCATCTGAGAGTCATTTAACCGCCAGCAAGGCTGCTGTAGAAACCCTCTTTCTCTGGGGCAGCTGGTACCACTTGGTGTTTGATCTGTTTGGAGAAGGACATAGCGTTAACTTGTAGCTCAGTGAAGAGTCAGTGGTGGGAGGAGAGGGCGGGGACAAGAGGAAGGGTGTTTAAGGGAAGGGACTTGTAAGGAGTAGCAGCATGGAGACTGAGGGCTCAGGAAACCAATGCAGACACTTAATTGCATCATATGGTAAATATTACTGTATTGGCAACCATATTACACTATACAAATGTATCAAAGTACAACATGTTGCACCTTAAGCTTATAAATGTTACATGTCAATGTCATTCAGTTAAAACCCTCTAAAATTGATTGATTAATTACATTAAAGGAGGCCGATGAACACCAATCCCTGAAGTAAACGAGGAGAGATGCAAAGGAAACTTCCTTGAATGGCCAGTTCACATGTGGATCAAAACAGAGCTGAAGTGATTACAGCAGTAATAGGAGAAATAAACGGTGAAAACTAACACTTTTCTCATCTGACTGCTGCCAAGCCCTCGGGCTAAACCTTCCCAAAGACTTTTCAATTTTTTATTCACTTTAGATCTGGCTATGTTCCTTGACTAGTTATGATTTTGATTTCTCATTGCAAAAACAGATACGCAATAAATATTTTATAGTCTGTTGTATTACATTATATGCAAATACTTAATAAAATTTAACATAACTTATATCGTAGAGGAGCCATTAAGAGTAAGAAAAAGTTTAGAGCTTGAGCTGTGGAGCCAGGCTGCTAAGGGTTAAGTCCTGATGCCCCCTCTTACTAGCTGATGATCTGAATTAGTCAGCTCAAGCAGTGTAACAAAAAAAAACAAACAACCCATAGACCGGGTGACTTGAACAACAGATATTTGTTTTCCCACAACCCTAGAGGCTAATCAATCCAAGATGAAGATCCTAGCTGATTCTGGTTTTGGTGGAAGTTCTTTTCCTCCCTTGCAGCCCTCACACCTCTGACCTCTTGTGGGGTCCTCACATGGTAGAGAGAGAAAGCAAGCTCCTGGGCGTTTTCTCTTATAAGGCTGCTAATCCTTAGGATTAGAGCCCCACCCTTATAACCTCCTCTAATCTGTCTCTAAATACAGTCATGCTGGGTTAGGGTTTCTACATGTGAATTTGTAGGGGAACATAATTCAGCTCAGACTTCCTGGTGGCTCAGACGGTAAAGCGTCTGTCTGCAATGCGGGAGACCTGGGTTCAAGCCCTGGGTTGGGAAGATCCCCTGGAGAAGGAAATGGCAATCCACTCCAGTACTATTGCCTGGAAAATCCCATGGACAGAGGATCCTGGCAGGGGGCAGTCTATGGGGTCACAAAGAGTCGGATACGGCTGAGCGACTTCACTTCACTTCATAATTCAGCTCACAGCATGGTCTTAGGCAAGGAATTCAGGCTCTCTGGACTCACGTGATGCATCTGTAAAATGGGGACACTAAGAACGCCTGCCTCGGGAGCCCCCCGCCGGCCTCGTAGTCAGGATTGTCATCATCGCTGCCATGGTCTGGGTTCGATCCTTGGTCAGGAAACTGAAATCCTGCATGCCACGTGGACAGTTCGGCAAAAAAAAAAAAAAAAAAATGAGTGCTTTGAAAGGGTTGCAGACATTTTCAGACTCACTGACATGGCTGTGATTTGTGGACGTTGAAAGCCAATGCCCTTCCTCTCTCTGAGAATCCGGACCTTGGTTCTATGTACCAGGGGAGCCAGCATCTGGGGGAGTCCCTGGCCCAAAATGTCCAGGATGGCACCTCTCAGCCCTCACTGTCGTGGAAGTCACCCAGAGATCCTGGAAATATTCTGATGCCCGGGCCCGGCCAGGGGCTCTGATGGGATGGGTCTGGCGGGTCCTGGATGTGGGGATTGAAATCTCCTGTGGGGGGTTGGAATGTGTAACAGTGTGAAGACTGGCCTCAATAACAGAGCTGGGAAATGGAAAGTAAGGAGACTTTCCCCTCTGAACAACCCCCAGCCAAAGACCTAGCCCACGTCCTCCAAATGCTAGGCCCCTGAGTCTAATTTCAAAAACAAACCTCTCGCCATATGGAGACTTGTGTTTAATGTCAGATTAAAGGAGAACATTCATAAGAACAAAACTACACACACCATCAGGTCATGAAAGGGCGTTTTGATACCACCTTGAATTTTTTTTTTTTTTTTTGGTGCAAAATGAAAAACGAGCTCTTTCAAAGAATATGTTTTTCTTGATGGAGAAAACTCATCATCTGATTTATTCTTCTCTGTTGGAGACTGGAGGAAGCTTCATCACAGACAGGAATGGTCCAGTCTGGATCACCTGCAGCCTCAGTTTTGCCGTCTGCTAAATGGGGATAAAAAGGGTTCCTGCCACACAGAGTCCCTGACACGGCTTTCAGGGTGATCAGCTCATCCTGGCTTGCCTGGGACTTCCCTGGCTGTAACAGGAAAGGTCCGCCTCCCCAGAAGGCCCTCATCCCCAGGACATCCTGGGGGTTGCTCTTCATCACAGGCCCCCATACCTGTGTGCACTTGCTGAAAATACAGATCCAGGATCCCAGCCCGACTGTGTGAGGTGATCACGGAAATCAGAAGCGCCACCAAGTTCTTTAGCTGCTTGTATCAGACAGCTCTGAAAGTATCAGTGATGACCGTGGTGATGCTTCTAATCACGAAGAACACCCTCAGGGCACCCCTTCACCACGTGCCACTCCCTGTTTGGGCACCTTCTACGTATTAGTGCCTTGAACTCTCACAGCAACCTCTGGCGTGTGTGCCCTTATTATCCCCATTTTACAGAAGAGGAAGCTGAGGCCCTGCGAGGCTAGGTAACTTGCCCGGTGTCGCTCATTCAGTAGGTGGCAGAGCGGGGACTCGCACCTGGGTGTTCAGCCCCCAGGACCCACCCCCTTATTTGATGGCACTGCTCTCTACCTAGAGGTCTCAGCACTGGCGCGTCCCCGGCCAGCTGGCATCAACATTACTTCCTTATCAGCTGCACCATCTTTGGGGCGGCGTCCCTGGTGGCTCAGATGGTAAAGAATCTGCCTGCACTGGGGAGACGCAGGCTCGATCCCTGGGTCGGGAAGATCCCCTGGAGGAGGGCACGGCAGTCCACTCCAGTATCGTGCCTGGAGAATCCCATGGACAGAGGAGCCTGGTGGGCTACAGTCCACGGGGTCGCAAAGAGTCAGACATGACTGAGCGACTAAAAACAGCAGCAACATCTTCGGGGCAGAAAAGGACTTGCCACGCTCACGCAAACCTTTAACGAAAGGTGCAGTTGCTAAACGTGAAAGCCTTTCCCCTGACGTCCGCAGACATTTTGGCCTGACTGGTGGGCTGCAGTCCACGGGGTCGCAGAGTCGGACAGAACTGAGCACACGGGCACCGCAGGCCCAACGCGTTTGTTTCGACCAATACTGACGTTGACCGATAGGTGGCAGTAACCGTTTGTTTTCGTCGCGTGGAAATCTGGCCCCTTGCGAAATTTGAAAGGCAGAATACATACAATACACACGTTGTAACCGCTGGCGGAAACCAGTGTTATCGGAGTCCAAGTTGTCCCTGCAAAAGACGTGCAAATGGATTTTCCTTCTTTCAGGCTATTTGGCCTCGACACTGCCGGACAGGCGTCTTAGAACCTGCAATGGTCGGGATACGGAACCCAGGCTCTTGCGGGTTGAAAGTTTCTGTCGGGTCTGCACGCACCACAGCTCTCTCAGGGCAAAAATTTTTCATAACCTCAAACATTTTAATTGACATTACCTCCCAAATTGGATTAAATGTGAATTGAAAAATAGGAGCTCTGAAAGTTTGTAAGCCCATTGGAAATTAATTTTGTTAAAAGCTAGATTTAGATGGAGACATCATCTACTGTGTTTACATTTTTGCAAGTGGCCTTGGTTGAGGCGTTTAACCTACGAATTTCAGTTTTCTCATCTGTAAAATTGGAACGATGACACCTCTGCCTTGTGGATTTGTTGTAAGGAGTAAACTGATTTACAGCACGTGGCGCTCTCAGGACAGTTTCCCGGCAGGTGATGAGCACACACTAAATCTGTTGTTATTATATCGGGGCATCCCTGGTGGCTCGGCAGTAAAGGATCCGCCTGCCAAAGCAAAAGACACAGGTTCGATCTCTGGGTCGGGAAGATCCCCTGGGGAAAGGCCTGGCTACCCACGGCAGTGTTCTTGCCTGGAGAATCCCGCGGACTGCGGAGCCTGGCGGCTGCAGTGCATGCGGTTACAAAGAGTCAGCCATGACTTGGCGACTAACACGTGATTTAGCAACTAAACTACAACGTTTTCCTATCGTTCAGACATAACGTTATTTGTTGAAGCTGTGCCGGGTGTCTCTTGCTGTGCGAAGCTTTTCTCAGGCTGCCGGAGGGGCCTGCTCTCCAGATGCGGCGCAGGCGCTCCTCGCTGCGGGGGCTCCCTGTTGCAGCGCACGGGCGCTCGGGCTGAGGGCTCCCGGGGCTGCAGCTCGTGGGCCCGGGAGTCGCTGCTCCCGGCGCCACAGCCCCTCCGCAGCAGCTGCGGCGCACGGGCCTAGCTGCTCCGAGGCGCGTGGGAGCTCCCTGGACCTGGGGTCAGATCCGTGTCTTCTGCACCGGCAGGCAGGCTCCTTACCCCCGAGCCACCAGAGAAGCCGCTGCTGTCGCTGTCTCGTCATTACTAAGGTCATTATCTTTATACACAGTGGGTTCAGTTCCTGGTCAGTCTTAATTTGGGCAACACTTAATCTCTCAGCTGCTTCAGTCTCATTATTTGCAAAATGAGTATATGTTACCGAGGCTGATGTTGAGCAAAACCTATAAACTTTCTAGAAAAGGCCAGACAGTAAATATCTTAGGCTTTGCAGCCCATATGGTCTCTGTTGAAACTCCTCAACTCTGCCTCAGAACATGAAAGCAGCTGTAGGTAGACTATAGATAAATGAATGGGCATGGCTGTCTTCCAATAGAATTTTATTTATGGATACCACAATTTGAATTTCATATAATTCTCATGTGTCACACTCTATGATTCTTCAGATATTTTTCCCCAACCCTTTATAAGTGTAAAATCCATTAGCACACAGGCCAGCCTGAAACAGGCCGTGGATTGGGTTTGTTCCCCAGCTGTCACTTGCTGGCCTTGGCCTTTAATATCCAATATTATTTTCGCAGTAGCCCATTTATAGATGAAGTGAAGGCCTCTTGGGAGTGTGGATATCTGGGACTTTATACAAGAAAATACTGCAGCGTAACTGGGGTCCTTTCTGTTTTAGCACCGCCCACCTTTATTACCTGTTGCAGTGACCTACTGTTCTTGCCTGGAGAATCCCATGGATGGAGAAGCCTAGTAGGTTACAGTCCACGGGGTCGCGAAGAGTCGGACACGACTGAGCGACTTCACCTTCCTTCACCTTCACCTTAATATATAAAATCCTGATTCTGATATCTACCAGGTTCCCCAAGAAAGCCCTTTTGTGGCCTCCCAAATTTCTGATTACTCAAGTCTTCTCCCGTGGATATCCTTGGAGGTCCATTGGCTGCGTTTGGCCAGGAATTAAAATCCTTGGCTGTTATTCCAAAAGCCAGCAGGCTGATGAGTTGGCAGCCAGGTCTTTGGAGAAGCGCTACATTGGAATCACTGTGTGCGTGAAAAAGCAGCCTTTCACTAGTCAGGCAGCGGAGAGGGACTGAAGGAGCCCCACCTCTGGAAGCAGACATCCTCTAGGCCAAGACCTCACGTGGCCCTGCTCTGGATGTGCCCTGGGCGCGTTCGGGAGACTCAGTTCCCTCCTTTCCAGGGAGAGGGAATTCTGCGGGGAACGTTCCAGAGGCTGGAGCAGCGGCAGCTATGGGGCATCTCCCTCTGCCGTCTCTAACCAGCTGGCCTGCGGAAGGTGATTTCGCCTCCTCGTGCCTCAGCTTCCTCTCGGCTAGAGTCACAGGACGGTGACGCCTGTTTCACGCGGGCACGCAGGGCCACGCAGGGCGCAGGACGCGCTCTGGGAAAGCAGCGCTTGGGGCTGAGGGCGTGTGAGCAGCTGTGCACTCTCCTCGTTGGTGCTGTCACGAGGCTCCTGAAGGGTTCAGGGAGCGTGGGAGAACGTGGCTTAGGGCCTAGTTCAGTGCTGCGGGGTGAGGGATGGTTACAAATAATTCTTCCCTCCGCCCAACTAATAAGTTACAATTTGACACCTGATCAGTGCAGGCGCAGTGCTGAGCTATGATGGTGGGTAAAGAGAGACAGTCCCTGCCCTCACGGGCCTTACAGCTAATGCGGAAGGGAGATGGAAGCTAAATGTGCTGTGTCGCCCTCAGAGGTAACTCTGAATCAGCTGTGCTTCGTTCCAGAACCATCCTACCCCGTGTTGCCGCTTCCTGCCCGCTTCTGTGCCCCAGTTAATGTTCATATATGATAATCGATATGTTACCTATTACCTTCTTGTTCGTAGCATTGAACCGTATGTGTTTGGATTAGCAAACACCTCTATATTGCTTATACAGAGCCACGCATCGTTCTAACCACCTTACAGGCATTAACTCGTGGTGTGCTTGTGGCAGCCCTGTGAGGCACAGAGAGGCTAATTAACTCATCCAAGGACACACAGCAGTGAGGGGCAGCATTCAAGCCCAGGTCATCCTGTTCCTGCCCTGTGCTCCCCACTACTGCACGTGCTGCCTTGAGCTATCAGACGCGGCCTGATGTGTGGATTTGCTGTCTGTTACTGACCGTCCACCCAACAGATTTCAACTCCATGAAGTCAAAGGGGCTCATCTGTTTAACTCACAGCTGCAACCCTGGTGTCTCCTTCAGCATATGGTGCAAAGCTGGTGCTCAGAATGAAAATATAGCCAAATAGGTATATAAAAATATAGATATCTATTATATACGATAGAGACATATGTAACACGTAGTGCTAAGTGCTATGAAAAAATGCCTGTGCTACAAGAGGTTTTAACAGAGGACTTAATTTAGTTTGAGGATCAGAGAATATTAAAAATTAGAAGTACCATTTTAACTGTCCCCATTCTAAAATCTCCTTGTTCTAATAGCTGTGACTGGCTAAGAAGGAAGAAAATGGTATCTACATGGAATATGCTTTTCACGATGATAATAATCCCCCAGAAATGAAAGACAGTTGAAAACTGGGACTGCATTTTAAAGAAATTTTAGGGATCTTCGCTAGCGGCTCAGTTGGTAAAGAACCCGCCTGCCAGTGCAGGAAACACAAGCCCCATCCCTGGTCCAGGCAGATCCCACACGCTCCAGAGCAGCTGAGCCCGTGTGCCACAGGTACTGAGCCTGGGCCCAGAGACAAGGAGCTGAAAGTACCCAGCCCCCCGAGCCACAGCTGCCGAAGCCTGCATGCGCCGGAGCCCACGCTTCGCCACACGAGACGTCTCTGCAGGGAGAAGCCACAACTGGAGAAATGCCCCTGCGGCAACAGAGGCCCAGCACAGCCAAAGACAGATACAGCTTGAGAACGTTGATGGGGCGCAGCTGGTTTACGAGGATGTGTTGCCTCTGCTGTGCATCAGTGAATCAGTCACACATGCGCACATACCCACTCTTGTTTAGGTTCCAAACTCTTCATTCTGGAGAAGGCAATGGCAACCCACTCCGTCTGGAGAATCCCGTGGACAGAGGAGCCTGGCGGGCTACAGTCCGTGAGGTCACAAGAGTCGGACTTAGCGACTAAAGCACCAAACTCTTTATTACACTTTTTTTTTTTTTTGGCCACACCATACAACTTGTGGGGTCTTAGTGCCCCGAGCAGGGACGGAACCTGTGCTCCCTGTGGCTCAGGTGTGGCGTTCTAACTGCTGCACCACCAGGGAAGCGCTGCATTTGACTTTAATGCTGCTGAATTCATAAGCCCCAAATCTCCCCTCATTCCTCAAAACAGACAGGAGCCATTGGTCGCCCTGGGCTTGTGATAATGCGCCCACAGTGACTGGGCAGGTCTCTGCCTCTTAGTTTTGCATGCAGACGTGACACTCCTGTTTCTCTTGGGTTTTAATTTTCTGAGTCTCTCTTTTTCTCTGTTGCAGGAACGATGGGTAACCAAATGAGTGTTCCGCAGAGAGCTGAAGACCACGAGAATGACCTGGAAGCAGACACTCACAAGGTGGTGCGGTTTCGGCCTCCGCGTCATTAGCGGCTGGTCGCGAGGGCCGGGCGGGGGCGGCGGAAGGAGGAGCCCGCCCGAGGCTCGCCGGGCGAGCGGAGCGGCGGCGGCGCTGCCGGGGGGTTGCTCAGTGGGACGCAACCTCCAGAACCCATCGGGGAGCTGTTAGACGTGCAGGCTCTTAGGGGCCCGAAATCGCAGGGAAGGGGGCCCATGGAGCCCGCGTCTCCATGGCGACTGCTCCCCATCTGTCGGTGCACGGGTGCAGGCGGGTCTGGACCAGTGGTTCTCAACTGCGGGTGGTTCTGCCTCGCCACTCGCAGTGTCCGGAGACGTTTCTTGGTTGTCACAACTCCGGTATCCAGGAAACTTCCAAACACAAGCTTCTTTTAAACAAAACTGCTACCAAAATATAAAGTCAAGTCTTCCAAAAGATGCGTAGTCTTTTAGCTTTTTTTCTCTCTGCACTTATTAACATATATCACACTACTAATAGTGTTAGCAAACTAAGACAAGATCTGCAGAGTACTTAGCATAATCAATATTCAGTTAATGCCGATTATGAGTGGGATCATTTATTACGAAAATGACATCGGGTAGCAAATATTCTCCTTGCGATCTTTTTTTCTTTCCATGTGAGTATACCTGTATGTGTATATATGTGTAACCTTTTTAAATGTCAGCAATAAATAACAGAAGAGAAAAAAATAATCCAGCAGTGACCTAAAATTCGAAAGGGGTTGCAACAGCTCAAGGAAGGGGGTGGGCGTGGAGCAGGAAAATGGCAACGGGCGACTTCCTGAGTCTGAGGAGAGTGTGGCCTGGAGGCTGTGCTCGCCTGCGGGACCCTGGGGTGTGGCTAACCTCCCAGCCCGCGTGCTCTCGTCCTCGCCAGTCGCACCAGCGCCCCCTTTGCCTGGGAATCCCATCTGTGCGGAGGGGTCGTCCTGCCCGGGCTCACCGGGCTTGCTGAGAGCAGGTGTAGACTGAGCAACGCTCTCGTCAACCCAGGAATCCTGTCCTTTAGATCGGGGCCTTAGTTTCTCTGAGGCGTCATAGAAAGCCGGGTGGGTTCTAGAAGTGGAGAGTTTAATTCGTGAGGCGCCCTTGCGGCCTTGAGTTTCTTTCCTGAGTTTTTCTGATTTTTCTCACCCGAAACTTGGCTAACAATGCCCCACATTCTGTTCCAGGTCACGTCTGGGGACACGTGTGGTCAAAGCGGCCTGCCGGCCATCATATCCACCCACACTGTTCAACTCTACGATGAAGGTGAGTGTCCCGGCGGCAGCTGGTCCTGAGCATGGGGATGAGGGTGGGGAAGGGCTGCCGGCCCTGCCGACGGGGACACAGGTGCCGGGGCTGAAGCCGCGTGGAAGGCACGCATGTCGTTCCTGGGGCTGCAAACGCCCAGCACCAGAGTGGACGGCTCTAGCGAATGGACTGTCTCGCTGTGCTGGGGCTGGGAGTGGAATTCAGGGCGTGGGCAAGGTCGGGATCTTCTGAGAGATCTGTGTGTGAAAAAATACGTTCCCTGGGGACTTCCTGGGGGTCCAATAGTTCAGACTTCACCTTCCAACGCAGGCGTGGCAGGTTCCATCCCTGGTCAGGGAGTGAAGACTCCTCCATGCCTCATGACCAAAAAACCAAAACAAGAAACAGAAACAATATTGTAACGAGTTCAATAAAGACTTAAACATTGGTCCACATCAATCAAAACAGTCTTAAAAAACAGAAAAAAAGACTGTCCCCTGCCTCTGCTTTGACTCCCGGGGGCCTCAGACTCTTGGGCTTCGACACAGCGCTCCTCCTTGGTTTTCCCAGCATCTTCCTTCTATGAGCATCTGTCTCTGGGTCCAAGCCTCTCCGTTTTGTACGGACACGGGCACGTGGGGCTGGGCACAGCCCCAGCCTCATCTTGACTTGGTCCCTGGCAGAGACCCTATTTCCAAATGAGGTCGTAGGAACTGGGGGTTGGGACTCCAGCATCTCAGCAATTCAGCGCTTACTAGCACTCGTCTCTCTGGGGGTGTGTGACGTCTGGAAGAGTCTGAGGGTTTACAGCAATAAATGAAAAGCAACAGAATGGAAACACTGGGAGGCTGGGTTCTTTGGAGTCCAACAGACCAAAGTTAAAACCCCCGCCCTGCAACTTACTGGCCGTGGGACCTGGAGCAAGTCACGTGGCTTTCTAAGCCTCAGTTTTCTCATCTGTAAAGTGGGGATAATGATACCTCTCTCATGGAACTGATGAGAGAACTCGAGGAGATCGAGCATTTTACTTATTACCCAGCACTTAGGAATTCCAAAGAAAGAAGTGAAATGCAGAGGGCGGCAGAGGGCGCTGTTGAAACTGGGCAGTGTGCTCATCTCTGATTTTATTCTGAGCATAAGGCTGCTGGGGCTTCCCGGGTGACTCAGCGGTAAAGAACCTGCCAGTGCAGGAGAGGCAGGAGGCGCAGGTTTGATCCCTGGGTCAGGAAGATCCCTGGAGAAGGAAATGGCACTCCCCCTCCAATATTCTTGCCTGGGAAACTCCATAGACAGGAGGCTGGTAGGCTGCAGTCCACGGGGTCACAAAGAGTCGGACGCGACTTCGCAACTAAAGAACAGCAAGGCTACAAATTCCAAGCATAAAAACTGACTGAGTTCTACTATGTGAAGAATATCAGTAAATTATGTAAGCGGCAGGGTGTCCCAGTGGTTGAGGGTAAGAACTCTGGAATCAGACTGCTGGTTCTGCCATCTGCTGGCTGTGTGACCTTGAGCCAGTTACTTAACCTCTCTGAACCTCAGCCTCCTTATCAGTGAAGTGGGATAACGGTGCCTAAACATAACTGTCAGATGTAAGAAGAGCACACACTTCAGTGGCGCGTAGTAAGTGCTCCGTACGTATTAGCTGCCACGACCCTGTGATGGTTATGCTTGCTGTGATTTGCATGTGAGTTTCCGGGCTTCGGTGCCCTTCCCTGAATAGAGAGGAGATGAATCGCAGCGCTGGTTCCAGAAGCTTTAGAATTTCCTAACCTAAGAGAAGAACTGCTCTCTGTTTCCCCTGCTATGCTCTGCTGCTCACCCCACATCTGACAGCAGTTATGTGGGCTTTCCATACCATGGGGTTCTGTGACACCAGCTGGGTGTTCCGCAGTTCAGTTCAGTTCTGACACCGTTTACCAAGAGTTAGCATCGGCTCCCACCGGCTATGAGCTCAGTATCATAAGACTACCTCCCACTAAAGTTGCCGATGGCAAGCGGGGAGTCCCCGGCGTACCCACAACTTCTGTCCTGCTCAGCTACACACCAGAGGTTCCCACGACCTCCCCCCTTGGGTTCAATCATTTGCCAGAACTGCTCACAGAGCACTGGAGAGCCATGCGCCTGCTGGATTGATGCTGCTCTGTCGCTCAGTCCTGCCCAGTCCTTTGCGGCCCCCTGGGCTGTAGCCCCCAGATTCCTCTGTGCATGGCGTTTCCCAGGCAAAAATGCTGGACTGGTTGCCCTTCCCTTCTTCGGGGATCTTCCTGACCCAGGGACTGCACCCACGTCTTTTGCATTGGCAGGCAGATTCTTTACGCTCAGCTACCAGGGAAGCCCCTTACCAAGTCACCAGTTCATTCTAAGAGGCCAGTGGAGGAGGTGATGGGAGAGGTGCAGGAGGGACTCTGGGCCAGGGAGCGTCCGTGCTTTCTCTGGACAAGCCACCATCCAGAACCTCAATGTGCCTATCAACCCAGAAGCAATCAGAACCCCGTTCTTCAGAGACGTTTGTGAACGTTTCATTACATAAGCGTGCTTGATTAGATCGATGGCTATTGACGGTAGAACTCAATTTTCAGCCGCTTTCCCCTCCTGGAAGATTGGCCGGGGTGGTGAAGCTGAAATCCTAGCTCTCTGATCACATGTCTTATTTCTCTGGCAACCGGGGCCCCCATCCTTAGAGGGGCTTTTCCAAAGTCACCTCACTAACATAAACTCACATGTGGTTAAAACGGGCTGGCTTGTTATCAATAACAAAGGTCATCTTGACTCTTTAAGTTTTGGGAGTACTGTGCCAGGAACAGGGATGAAGACCAAACATATATTTCTTATTATATGATGTCCCAGGATCTTACCTCGGTTGCTTATTAACAGTGTAGATGCCCAGGTCCCATCTTTCCAGAATACCCTCCAGTGGAGCCCTGGGGGTCTGAACTGTTGAACGTTTTCTGGAGGGTTGAGGCACAGGCAGGATTGGCAACCACAGGATGAGATAAAAGTCACAAGTCTCTTCCTGCCTTTCAACCTGTGAGTCAGCTTTCTGCTCTGATGTGGGTGCAATGGACTGAACGGGCAGCGGCAGCTTTGGTGAGAGTGGCGTAAAGCTGGCGGCTGAGATGCACACACTTGGAGAGAAGAATCGTATCATTTTTATAATTTGCAAGCTGTCGACATTCTCGACTGATCCAGAGGCCCTGCCTATCTAATATGTCCTTCAGAAGTGGTTTTCTTTGGCGTCATTCAATCACTGTTGTTGTTGAGGTTATGCCCCTATTTTTAATATGAGGCACAAGGGTGAGGAGTGTCAGAAGAAGAACATGGGAACAAAATGTTGGAAATCGAGACAGTCCCCTCTCTTGTTTTTTGCCTCTCCTCTTTTCTCTCCCCTTCCATACTTTCCTCTCTGCTCCCAGCAATTAAATATATATTATATATATATATATGTGATGCATATATTTATTACATGTAATATATATTATATATATATAAATTAGCAGGTCTTCCTGTAAAGAGGAAAATAAGTAACAGAAATATAGGGTAACAATCTGGGACAGTGTGTTGTTGTGGATACCTACATACCCAGGAAAAAAAAATCTCGTTTGAGTGACCCGTGGTTGGTTGTACCAGCTTTTGTATGACGCAGCCTTGCATCAGCACCCACTGAAGAATCTGTAGCAAGTTTAAGTCAATCCTCTGAAGCCAAAACCTCCGCCTGCGTCCACTGACAATGTGCCCTCTGCATCTCACTTTGGAGTGATTATCCCTTTGAATGGGGAAGGCAGCTTATCATCCTTGAGCTGTTTTCTCCAGGTTATTATCACTTTCAGTGCAGTTTTCAAAGGGCTACAAAAGTGGGATCCTGGGTGGCTTTTTATCCTTTGAACAAAATTCTCTGGCCACGTCTTCTGGTGCAAGTTCGTGCTCGTTTGGTGTATGTGTGTTTGTGTCTGCACAGAGAGAAAATCAGGCTTCCCTGGTGGCTCAGCGGTAAAGAATCCGCCTGCCAATGCAGGAGACACGGCTTAGGTCCCTGTGTTGGGAAGATCCCCTGGAGGAGGGCATGGCATCCCGCCCCAGTGTTCTTCCCTGAAAAATCCTGTGGACAGAGAGCCTGGTGGGCTACAGTCCACAGGGTCTCACAGAGCTGGGCATGTCTGAGAGACTGAACAGCAAAGAAAAGTGAGTAGAGAAACAGATATAAGGGCCCCTGGGTGACTGTTTTCCTTCTTTTTATCCATACTTTTCCTTTCCTTTTTCTCCTATTAAAGACGTTCACTGCCGCGCGGGAACATCTCGCATGAAGACCTACAGAGAAGCAGTGCCTGAGCACAGCCTCGGGAGCAGGGTCATGCATTCTCGTCGTGGCTTTGCTCTGTGACCTTAGGCGAATTGCTGAGTCTCTCTGGTCTCACGTCTGTAAAATGGGAATCATATTAACAGTAGGACAAAGCTTTGAAGATCGTTGGGAAGCTTAAGTGAGTTGATACACCTGCAGTACTTGGAAGAGCATCTGACATGTGGTCAACATGTGAGGAAAATTTATTTTTCTGTTTTGGATTTAATGTTAATAAAGGCCGTCATTCGGGTATGAAGTTAACTGTATTAGCTCCATCTAGATAGCTCTTGCAAATTTAAAATATAACCTTGAAACTTTTTTTCCCCCTGCACCCCTTATACTTCTTCAGTGTTTTATTTTTTGTCTTCTGGACACACTGTGGGAGAGATCAGTCAGGCACAACACTCCTTTACAATTGATCCATGAGATCACATTCTGTTTCCTTGTGGAAGAAAATCCGTCTTGCGCAGTACTTTTTCTTGGTGAGGGTAAGAGACGATGGGTCTTAGTATCCAGCCAGCATCACGCACTGCAGCTCGTGCAGATGAGGGTTTCTGTCGGAAGCTCGGCGTTATACTTCACCTTCAATGACAGCTTCTTGGAAAATCAAAATGTCTGATGTTTATTTCCATATTATCTCTAGCTTCAGTTGCCAATTTCAGATGCCATGTGAAAGTCTTGTTTCGGGGAAGCTGGTGATGGTGCCAAAGCCACGTGCCACATGACCTGCTGCTGTGCACAACCCCGTTTCTTGCACCTTTGGGTCAGAGGCTAATGTATTTGCTCTGCCAAAACGTGGTTGTTTAAATTTGTTTCTTCAGTTCTTCCCTTTCTTTTTCTGATACATGCTGATTTGAATCCCAGAGTAGCTGGGGAAGCACTTCCCAAAGAGCTACATGTCCGTCAGCAGAGTGGCTGCTTCAGTTAGAGCAGACTCACACGAGGCTACACCCCTGTGCAGAGAGAGGAATGAGCCACCCCGGCTACAAAGCGATCGCGCCAGAACAGGAGGCCAGATGTCCTCATCCGAATCTCCAGGGCCTGGAACTGCGTCACTTTGCATGTCAAAAGCAGGTTTTTGATGTGATTAAATTAAGGATCTTGAGGTGGGGAGCTGAGCCTGGATTTTTCAGGTAGACCCAATATAACCACAGGGTCCTTTTAAGAGGGGTATTACCAAATTGGTTGAAGGCAAAGAGATGTATAGTCGTCATTTTGTGGACAAAGGTCCATCTAGTCAAGGCTATGGTTTTTCCAGTAGTCACGTACGAATGTGAGAGTTGAACCATAAAGAAGGCTGAGTGCTGAAGAATTGCTGCTTTTGAACTGTGGTGTTGGAGAAGACTCTTGAGAGTCCGTTGGACTGCAAGGAGATCCAACCAGTCCATCCTAAAGGAAATCAGTCCTGAATAGTCATTGGAAGGACTGATGCTGAGGGTGAAACTCCAATACTTTGGCCACCTGATGCAAAGAACTGACTCGTTTGAAAAGACCCCAATACTGGGAAAGACTGAAGGCTGGAGGAGAAGGGGACAACAGCGGATGAGATGGTTGGATGGCATCACTGACTCAGTGGACATGAATTGGAGCAAACTCTGGAAGACGGTGAAGGACAGAGGAGCCTGCGGTTCTTGGGGTTACAAAAAGTCAGACACGACTTGGCAACTGAACAGCAGCATCTCCACTTAGCTCCTAGCCAGACTGAAGCCCTCTTCCTCGGTGGGGAAGCTTCTCTCTTCATTCAGATTCACACAATCAGAAAAGAAACTGATGCTGAGCCTGAAACAGCACAAGCTTTATTCAATGGCCAGAGAATGGAAAAGCGGGGACTCAGTTCAAAACCAGCTTCTCACCCTGACTTGGCCTGGGACACAATGTATACACGAAGGTCAAGGCAAAAGGGAGGGGGCTGAGTGAAAAGAGGGAGGAGTATTCATGACTTACCCGAGCACAGGGGTGTGATACGGGCACAGGGGTGTGATATGAGCACAGGGGTGTGATATGCCCAGGGCTGGGAGAGCACCCCTTTTCAGTCCTGTAGACAGGCTTTCAGCTGTTGCCATGGCAACTGCCAACTGTCATGGCGCTGGTGGTTGTGATGTAAGACTCTTGTGTTGTTTTAAGGCACAAAAATGGGGGTAGTTTGTTACAGCAGCAGCAAGAAACTAACGCGAGTGCTCCGAAGACTCGGAGGCTCGCAGACCAAGCGCTGGCTCTGTCACGCATGCGCGCTACGTGGCTTCAGTCCGCTCTCTCTGTGACCCCGTGGCCCATAGCCCGCCAGGCTCCTCTGTGCATGGGATTCTCCAGGCAAGGATACTGGAGTGGGTTGCTGTGCCCTCCTCCGAGGGATCTTCCCGACCCGGGGTCGGACCTGCGTCTCCTGCGTCTCCCGCATTTGCAAGCACATCCCTTATCGCTAGTGCCTCCTGGGAACCCGGCTCTGTCCGTCTGTAGCTATAGAACCCTGGCGAGAAATGTGTGCTCTCGGAGACTCTCCTGGAAAGTGGGAATAGTAATAACATGAGCTGTACAGAGCGACTGGTGCAGGATAAGTGGAGAAATAAACTCGACAGGGAAAACCACAGCCAGAGTCCACAGTCACAAGTGTCCTTTATCCCTGGCCTCTCCCCTGCTATATCGCCTGACCAAACTTTGCACCTGTGTATATACCTAAAACCTCACCAGATTTTAGGGAAATGACAGTACCTCCGTTTTCCTCCTCTGATTTCTTTCAGTTTTCCTTCTCCTTTGATTTCTTTCAATCAAATTTATCATGATAGTTCACCCTTTTAAGAAAGCTGTTCTCCCTGCTAATGAATGGCAGAGACTAAGGCATGATTTATGTCAGAAAACGTCATTTTTCAGAAACAGAAGACCATCTCTATATAAGAAGTTTCTTAAAAAAATTTGTCTTTCATTTTTGTTTGTCGTCAATTTTTTCCTAAAAAGAAAAATTGCCTAATTTTGATTTTTTTTTAAAGAAGTAAGTGGAATAATTTCTGGACTGAAAATCCTGACTTGCATAAATGATCTGCCTGCCAATGCTGTGCCATAACGAGTGAGAAGAGAAGCCAGTCAGGATGCCTGGGCAAAGTGTGCTGGGAGACACAATGTCAAAACTCAGCCACCTGATAGAGGGACAAGGCTGGGGCCAGCGTCGCTGGTTGGGAAGGGAGCAAATAGGTCTGTGCACGGCGCACTCAGTCTTCCTCCAATTGGCTGGCTTTTTATTTTTTTTTTTATTTTTCTTTTTGCCTGTTGCACTTTAATGTGCAATTGGCTGGCTTTTTAAATCTGTCTCCCGACTTGGATAAAGGTCCCCAGAACAGAATATTTTGATTGTTGTTGCAACGACCCTGGAGTTTACCCCAGGCCCTGAGATGCACAGAAAGCTTGAGAGGACTGATGGATTAACGATCCAGGACACAGCCCAGCGGCAGTGGAGGAGGAGGAGAAGCAGCTGAAGAGCAAGTCCTAGGCCCTGATGGATCCTCTGCAAGCAATGCAGCCCCAGGTGAACGGCACTTCTGGTTATGGAAAGGAGTCTGGGGGTCAGCCCTTCCCAGTGCGGTGCGGGGGCTCGCCAGCATTGTCAGATACCAGTGCGTGTGCTGAATACATACTGCGGCTCCAAGCTGTCCCTACCCATGCGCCCTGTCCTCGGGCGATGGGACCCAAAGGCAGGAAAGGCCACGATGCGCCGCCGTTTTTTCTCCCTTTACTGGGGACAAAAGGAGGGTCCTCGCCAGAAGCCCATTCCCCAAGCAGGCGCCCACTTAAACGTCACGGGCCAGCAGGAGGGCACGAGCGCACGCTAGTTGCGGGGTTCTGGGTGGCCGGGGACCACTCTGGGCGAAGAGGCGGCGCGGGCTGGCCCCTGCATCGGCCTGGTGTCCGCCGGTGCCGACTCCCGAGGACGCAGCTGAACCACAGAGGGCAGCGCATTTACCGGGCTCTAGCACCTTTCGTGGGCACCCGTCCTCTCTGCCCTTCCGCCCTCTCTCTGGATACACCTCCCCGAGTAGACAGTCTCCTGACCCTCAGCGCTGCCCCCTGCAGCCCCGCTGGACACGCCACTCACACAGACCCTGCGGCATCAGCCCGCTGCTTCAAGAGGTTGCAGATGGTTCTGAAAACGGGCCGCCAGGGCCCACCTCCGTGCCCCTCCGTGCCCCTCCGTGCAGCAGGCACATCCGCTGTGAAATCTCCTACTCCTCCGCCTCTTAGCACTTTTTCTCATCAGAAATTCTGGAGCATTTCTGTTTGATAGACGCATCCCATCCGTTTCTTCTCGTTGGCTTGAAAGTCACCTGCTTGACTGAATCCTCTGTGGATGCTCAGCGTTCACGCCGCGCCCCAGAGCTGCGCTGGTGTTTGTTGGTACACGGTCTTCATTTTCAGAACAGAGCCGTAGCTCAGATACCGTGGAATTCACCCTTTTCAAGTGTATCATGCGGTGCCGTCCTCTTTATTATATTCACACAGCCGTCTCCACTGTCTGATTCCACATTTCATCGAAGAAATTTCATCACATCCCTTGAGCACTTAATCTCTAGTTCCCCTCCCCCACCCTGGCGAACGTTCTTCCTGCCTCTGGATTTGCCTGCCCTGGGCAGTTTATCCACAGAGAATCGCACCATAGGCGGCATTTTGTACCTGGGCGCTCTCACTGAGCGTGGCGTTTCGAGGCTGGTCTGGGCTGCAGTGTCTGGCTGCGGCTGTCCCGGCGTGGGGAAGGAGCCGTGAGCTGGTAGCGCGGTGCGGTTTTGAGTGCGGTCCCCGGTGACTGAGGATACTGCGCGTCTTCTGTTGTGCTCGCTGATCATTGCATCTCCCGCTCTGGAGAATACGCCTTCTTTTTAAAGACTTTATTCACTTACTTGGCTGCGTTGGGTCCTAAGTGTGGCACAGGGGATCTGTGTGCATCGTGTGGGACCTTCCCATGCAGCCCCGGACCCTCTAGTTGGGGCGCTCGGGCTCAGTACTTGCAGCAGACGGGCTCAGTGGCTCCGCGCTATGTGGGATCTTAGCTCCCCAGCCAGGGCCCGAGGCCACGGCTCTGCATTGCAAGGCGGGGTCTTGGCCGCAGGGCCACCCGGGCAGGCCCTGTGAAGTCTTCCTGGTTGGGCTCTCCTCCCCGTCCTTTTCCTCTGAGCCCCGTCTCTGATCGCTTTCTGGCTGGTTCCTCTCAGTGTCTCACACTAGCACTTGCCACTGTTTAGCAGTGTGGGCTGAATTCAACCTGCTCCCACCTGCCATCTCCGAAGTTCAGCGCTCGTGTCCTGACAGCTGAGAGCACTAAGAGAATGCTGTATGATTTCCGCTGGTGGGCCTCTTTCTCAGCATTTAAGGTGTTGAATATTGTCTGTGTGGTCAGCGTTCCTGCTGCCTCTCTTGCCTGCCACCCTTGGGGGCAAGAGACACTTATCATATTGCTGTCGGAAATGCGAATCTCTGGAGCCTCTTTTCGGGAATTAATCTGGCAGTGTCTGTTTTTAAAAATTAAATGCACATTAGTTTGGGTGCAGCGATTCTACATCTGTAACTCTATTCTATAGAATAAAGCACTAGCTTAGGACTTTTGATCATAGATGTTTTCCCCAGCATTGTTTGTAATGAACATGGAAAAAAATATTTGGAAACTATCAGAATATTCATTGATCAGCCAATGACATAAATCTCCTTTGGTATATTCATATTAAGAAACATTTTACAGCTATTTTTAAAAGATAAGATAGATTTGGGATGTATTGATTGAGGAAGGGTAGAACTGAGGTTAACTCGGTCCATTTGGGTGGCTGTAACAAAAATACCAGAGACTTGGAGACTTAAACAATAACCATTTATTTCTCATGGTTCTAGAGGCTGAGAAGTCCAAGCTCAAGGTGCCAGCAGATTCCTTGCCTGGGGAGGGACAAGGACCTGGTTCACAGTCAGTCATCTCTTCACTGTATCCTCACATGGTGGAGGTGGGACCTCCTATATAAGGACACTAATCCTGTTGATGAGGGTTCCATCCTTATAACCTAATCCCCTCCCAAAAGCTCCACCTCCTAATACCATCACAGTGGAAGTTAGGATTTCAGCATATGAACTGTGGGGGACACAAACATTCAATCCATAACAATGATACATAAAAGCAATTAAAATGATATCTAATATAATTATTTTTTTGTAAAAACCAATAAGGACAAATACAGCCTCCTAGGAGGAGCCTGGTGGGCCGCAGTCCATGGGGTCGCTAAGAGTTGGACATGACTGAGCGACTTCACTTTCCCTTTTCACTTTCATGCATTGGAGAAGGAAATGGCAACCTACTCCAGTGTTCTTGCCTGGAGAATCCCAGGGACGGGGGAGCCTCATGGGCTGCTGTCTATGGGGTCGCACAGAGTCGAACACGACTGGAAGCGACTCAGCAGCAGCAGCAGTACTTGTAGCTGGGATGCTTGTATGTGTTTGTCTGAGCATGAACGAAGTCTGAGAAGCGACACCAGGCTGCAAAGATTCGTTATGTTGCAGTGAAGGTGAGGGACAGAGGCAGGGAAAGGGAAGCATTGAGAGATTAATCATATGGGAGGTAAGCATGTCTTAAATGCGTGTTACTAGTAAATTGAGAAAGAATAAAACATCTGTCTTTGAGTGGCAGTATTTGCTCATGTTGGGGCAAAGACTGGTTCTGCAGCAGGTAATCTCTGTGTGTTCCAGACTTTTATGAGCTCGTGACTGACAGGAGATGCATGCGGGGGGCGGGGGGGGTGGCACAGTGGGAAAGAATCCGCCTGCCAATGCAGGAGACACTGCAGGAGTTTGATCCACGATCCAGGAATATCCCACATGCCTTGGGACGACTAAGCCCGTGCCCCGCAACTGCTGAGCTGTGCTCAGCAAGAGAAGCTCGAGGGCTGCAACGAGGGAGTCGCCCCCGCTCAGCACAACCGCAGAAAAGCCTGCACAGCAATGGAGACCCAACAGCCAAAATAAACAAACGAACAGGGGGGAGATTCTGAGAGTCGCTGGTGCAGTCTGGCCCCCACAGCGACTAACAGTCACAGCTGACTCGAGAGGGTGCTTTCAAGAGAAAGTGTAGGGTAAGCCACCTTTTGCCCACATAACGTTTGAACCCAGCATTTTTGTCACCAAATGTTCAGACACGTTGTATTCAGCTGACAGTTGAAAATTCTTCCCTCCTGCCTCCCAGACCTATTCCTGTCTTTCATTTTTGCTAGACTCTTGGAGAGGACATCCTGCCCTGTTAATATGGAGATGGAAAGCATGAAATCTGATCATTCGGTGAAGGTTTCAAATCTACCATCTTCCTTCAAGCCACAAGCAGCTCACCCGTGAATCCTTATTTCAAGATCTTGAAAACAACAAACGCATTTACACAACACAGAAAGCCTTGGTTGTGTGAAGTGTCATGTGACACCCGCAGCCTGACCGCAGAGGGGTCATTCTTGCAAAACTGAGGTCTTCATCCGTCTGCCCCCGGGTCCGTGGTAATCCTTTGATGTCCACTAGAGCTCTCCTTTGAAGCCCTCCTCCTTTGGCGAGCTGCTCTCACTCCCGGGTCCTCACCCAACAATAACCGTGTGTGCGATCGTCACACTCTGAGCTCCGCCCTCACCTGCAGCTTCCCTTTGCGATTAGTCTGCGTTGCATTTCCTCTTAGCTTTCGCCCTGACGTCACCGTGGTGACTAATGCCAGTGTATGAGTGGGGAGTCGTGAGCGGACGCTTTGCTCATGATTGAAATTATGACGACAGCTTCTAGTTCCCTCTTTAGCCTTCAGCCCTAGAAATGTTTGGATACTGAGTTCTTAAGAGAAGAGAATTCTAGGGACTGCCCTGGTGGCCCAGTGGCTAAGGACTTGGGCTCCCAGTGCAGGGGGCCTGGGGTTCAACCCCTGGTCAGGGAACCACTAAGGCCTGGTGTAGCCAAACGCTTTTAAAAAGTGAGTCTGTTCTCAGAGCTGCAGTTTCTACGCCTATAAAAGGGGAGGGACCTTGGTACCTGGCTTGGATTGCTGAAATACAGAAACAAAACATTTCTTGTTGCTTCAGCATTTACTTCACCGCCTGATGTCAGGAAGCATCCAGTGAATGCCAGCTATTGTGTTTACAGTGGTATCAAGTGAAGATTGTAGCTCTGGCTCATGGAAAAAGCAAAGGAAAAGCAGCCCTTACTCAGAAATTCTGAAGTGTCATATGACCTTGTATGTGTGTGTGCTTTAAATAGGTAACAGGTTGCTGATGAAGCAGTTTGTCTTGACTAAATACCTGGTGCTTGGAAAAAGCATCCTTGAACCTTCCACGGCCCAGGCTCTCGGATTTCTGAAGATCCGTGAATTCATATCATTGCCCTTTAAATTGCACGTGTCGGTTTGGGCTGTGCGGCGTCTTCACGGCTGCTGGGCTTTTCTCTGGCTGCTGCCCACGGGGGCTGCCTGCAGCTGGGGTGTGGGCCCCCACCCCCGCCCCGTGCCGCGGCTCCTCTTGTTGCGGAGCCGGGGCTGGAGGGCGCCCAGGCCTCAGTGCCCGTGGCTCCCGGGCTCCAGAGCACAGGCCCAGCAGTCGGGACGCGCGGGCTTCGTTGCTGCTCAGCGTGTGGGATCTTCCCGGATCAGGGACCGAACAGACGCCTCCTAGGCTGGGAGGTGGATTCTTCACCCCTGAGCCACCAGGGAAACCCATATCGTTATTATTTTAAAGTCTTTCCAGACCCCCAAGTGCATAGGTTAAATCATTGGAAAAATTCCTTTCCTTAGGCTTCTGTTTAGCAAATGACATGGTCATTAGATTAATAACTTATAGATGTACTAAAACAACTAATGTTTATGAAATACCCACCTGTGTTAAGTACCTTGTAGGAAGCATTTGCTTAGTCCTCACAATTACCTTTTGAAGAAGACAGTTATTTTCCTGTCCGTTTCTTCTTTTAAAGAATACTGAGGAAACGTAAAGGGACTTGTCCAGGTCACGCATTTCACTTTTAGAGTTAACCCTAGGCTCCTCTGACCCACAGTCTAAGTACTTTTTAGTGACACTGAGGTGCCACGGGAAGTAAGTTCGGCATCACGTGTCTGGATAAAATGACTTTCTTAAGTAAGACACACACACACACACACACACACACACACACACAGACACGATACAAAAATGTCTTTCTGCACTAAGGAGATCAACATTTTCAACTCTCCTAAATAGTTGGGAGCCACCATTTGCATTCTTACATGATTTCTTTTTGTTGTCCTTAAACTCTTACACATTTATTACAGGGAAGTGAACCTCTTTGGTATGTCATCTGTCTGCTTTGTGAGAAAACTTTTTATTGAAACCAGATTCCAGATGGACTTCTCCCAAGGTTTTCATAGGAATGAAAAGCTTCATTCCGGTCACCCAGAAGGAACTTTTTATTCTTTCCATAATAATGTGAGGAAAGCGTGGAGGTCATCCCCATCTTTGCAAGACTATAAACCCTGGAACTCCAGTGAGTTTTCTTCCTAGTCGTTCACAAAAATTGTGCATGTGTAAGTTACTGTTTCAGAATATAATTTATTTGTGTTTTAATGCTTATCCAGGGTCTCAAGTGACTGTAATATCTTTCCCCACGTAAATTTTTTTTCCTTCCTTTTTGCTGAGAAAGCAAAGTGATGATGGGTTTGTTCTGTTTTGTCTTTTGTTTGTATCTGTCCAGTTCCTTACAACTTCCTTGCATTTCATTTTCTTTCCTCTCCTTCATCCCATATTAAATGCCTCCTAGATATATTTGAAGAGCCTGGAGACAACTTCTCAAGGAGAAGATTGATTGCTATTAATTAACAAGTGAAAGAGGTACTGACTAAGTCGCTGAAATTCTCTCCAAGTCACAGAGTATGCACTTAATTTAAAAATGGCATAAGTGGAAAAAAAAAAAAAGATCTACTGGCTGTGGAATGCTAAACCAGCTTCAGGGACAGCTGGATCCAGGTGTCCAAATGTGGCACGGGTCTCTTGGGGCTTTCTCAGGCAAGCACTCTCGAAGACCACCAGCTTCAGATGCACCCCCTCACTGGCTTGCCTACTCCAGTACAAAGATCACAACTTTGTTCTAGTAGGTTCAGCAAAAACCATAAGATTTATTTTTGTTAGTCTAGCTTAGGTCATGTGCCCACCTGAGAGGTGAGCATTTTGGCAGGAGAAGTAGAAGCTGCAGATGGTGGGGCTGGATATCACCCACCCAGGTTTGGGGGTGGGCAGAGCCTCGTAGTTACCGGTTGCCCTATCTAAGAAGTCCTAGGCCTCACAAGTTATCAAAACACTTAGCCCATCCTCTGATACCAGTGCTTATGACTGGCGTCTGCTGTAACCCTTGGTGCACTGAAATTCACTCTAGGTTCTTTATGTAAGCAATGGATCCTTTATCAGAGCAATGCATTGGCACTTTTAAAGGTCTGTCCCTGCAAAGGTTTTTGCCAAACACTTTTTCTCTTACCAAATGCTCTTACTTAGCACTAGGTCCTTGGGTTCCCAGCCAGAGAGTAAGGAAGCAAGGCAGAAAACTCAGAGGTCAGGCGATGTTCTTGGCCTTTGAAAAGCCCTCCCTCGTTTTGACTCTTCGGCTCCCCTTTCTCGTCAGCTGTGTCCTCTTCCCCCGGCGTGGGGCATCCCCACTAGTCATTCACGTTCACTCTGACATGTGGACTGCTTGACGTGCCTACTTGGCGTCCTGACATGTCCATCCGTCACTTTCTCATTCCCTCTCCCTCCCTCCCTCTTCCCTTCTGAGTATAATATTTACCACAACTATGAAGTCCAGGAGCACAGAAAAGTGATAAACCTGAGCTGTGTTCATGCAGAGTGGTTTCCCTGAGGCCCGAGTTTGTGGCGGCCCCTAGTGCCTGGCGCTGGTCCTCTGTGCCATTTCCACTCTGCTCTCAAAGCTGGAAGAGGAGGCCACCATCTGCCCAGGGGTCCAGTGTGCGCGCTCTCTCTCTCTGTTTCTCTCTCTCTCCTTTACTCTTTGTTCTTTACTTTAGACACTGTGAGATACTAGAGTTTGGCAAAAGTAATGGATGTGTGTATCTCTTACCACTTATGAGCAATGTATGCCTAAAGAAACCTCAGTTCTCTTCTTTTTTAAAAAATAACTTATTTATTTGGCTGCTCCAGGTCTCAGTTGCAACATGTGGAGTCTTCGATATTTGTTGGGGCATTGTTGCAATATGTGGAGTCTTTGCTCTTTGTTGGGGCATTGTGTAGTTACGACGACGTATGAGAAGCTTTTCACCTGGCATGTGGCTTCTGGTTCCCCCAGGGATGGAACCCGGCCCCCTGCAGTGGGAACGTGCCGTCTTAGCCACTGGACCACCGGGGAGCCTGTAGCTTCTCTTCTTTCTCTTTTCCTACAAACAGATTTTAAGACACAGTTGACTCCAAACTACACAGTCAGAGTTATCTGTCAATGATTAAGCAGCTACTATGGAAAGGCAGGGTTCCTGATACTTTGTATGAATTTTGTCCTTGAAACATCACAACAACTCTACATGGGAGCTTCTCTTTCTCCCGTTTTACACATAAAGAAACTCAGAGATTTGCAGTGACTTGCCCAAGGCCACTCGGCTTGTGGACAGAGAATCCTGATCTCTTAAGATGACTGACTGCCTCTGGCTGCCCTGCGTCTTTGCACGCACCCGTGCCTTCCCTGGCTGTGGCGGGCAGGGGCTGCCGCCTCGGTGCTGGCCTTTCCTGCTGCAGAGCACGGGCTCCTAGGCTGCACGGGCTTCAGTAGCTGCAGCCTGAGGGCTGCCTTGTGGCCTCTGGGGTCTTCCCAGGTCAGGGCTCCAACCTGTGTCCCCCCACGCTGGCAGGTGGACTCTCAACCCCTGCCTCCAGGGCAGCCCGAGGACCTTGATCTTCACCTGTGATACCCAGTTTTACAGTGCATCTTTCTCCTGAATATCGCACTGCTTTATAAAAGCGACCCAGAAAGTGAGGCGGTTCAGTGAGGTCTGTGCAGAGTTCAAGCAGAAACGGGTGGATTCTGGGAGGAGAGCCCTTCCCTGGAGGAGGCAGAACCCATATGCAGTCTTGTGGCCGGAGGTATAGCCCACCTGCTATACCTGCACTTCCAGACGTCAGAATGGAAGCGTCTGAGTAGTCCTTTTTAAAATCTGCCTGTATTCCCAGCAGCCGACGCTAATGCAGGTGAGATGGAGAGCGCGAGACCTCTGGAATAAGCTAACTGCTCTCTGGGAAGCTGGGAGAGGATGCCCCAGCTTCCCTGGCCGTCGCTTTTCTCCCTCAGCAACGATGACGCCTGATGCTGGTGCCGTTCATCAAGCGCTTGCTATATTCCAGGCACCGCTTGGCGTGCTTTGAGAATATTAACCCAGGGAATCTCCGTAACAAAATTATGGGGGTGGGTTCCACTGTTCTCCTCATTTTACCAGAAAGCTGAGGCAGAAAAAAGCTCAGTAACTCAGAGTCAAATAGTCTAGCTTTGCGCTTCTCAAATGCGTGTTTTGACAACACCCAGAGACATTTCTGGTGTTCCCACTCGGGGTGCTCTGGGGTGCTGGGGCACTCTGGGGTGCTCAGCGTCTCGTGGGGTGCTGCCCAACACCCTGTGGGGCACCAGGTGGACCCGGCAAAGAATTCTCCCAACCCAGACAGGAGGCCGAGGTCGGAAGATTGTTCTCCTAAGCCCGTGATGGATGGCCTACCTCCCAGGTGAAACCGTGATGACCTGCTTCTCGCAGGATCCATGGGTGTAAAAGCAGACAGTCAGTGTGTCCCTCTCATGGCCCCCCGGCGGGTGCTTTCCTGCTTGGCTTCCTCCCCCTGGCCTTGGTCGGAAGACACCTGGACAGCTGATCTCTGCCCCTCAGAGAGCCTAGGGCCGGGCAGGGTCCCCAGCCTGTCTCCCCGCCTCTGCGTGTGAAATGCAGGGAGTCCGTCCATGACCCTTCGATGTCCTCGCTGGGGTGAATGACCGCTGTTCATGTTTGCCTTTACAGTCGATCTGGGAATCAGCATCCAGGAGGATAATGTGGCCGCTTCTTCCCCTGAGACAATGGAGACCGGCGCGGCTGCGGGGCCAATGGCGAGAGTCTTGGGAAGGAGGCCAAACCCCAGGCACCAGCTGCTAAATCTCGTTTTTCTTGACACTCTCTCGGCCTGTACCAGGGCGTGCCGGAGACCAAGCCACGGATTCATCCAGTGGATCCGTGCGGCTTGATGTCAGCTCCGATAAAGCTCCAGGAAACAAAGACCCGAGTGAGCCCATGGCCCTTCCGGTGGCAGCTGCACCCGGGCATGGCCCGGATAAAACCCCGGGCAGACCCGGCCCAGGCGGAGGGCCTCCCTGCCACCCCTGGGCCGGGAGCACCCTCCGTCTGAGTCTGGGGCAGCAGCCCCCACCAAGCCCAAGGACTCCAGCTTCTTTGACAAATTCTTCAAGCTGGACAAGGGACGGGACAAAGCCCGCGTGGACCTCCCGCAGGAGGCTGAGTGCACGGAGCATCCTCACCCGGCCGCCGAGACTCCGGGGTCATCCACGCAGCCCGAGGATGGCCCTGCAGAGAGGGTGAGAAATCCGTTTTGCTCTTATGCAAGCTCGGGGTGGGGTGCCGGGGGGCACTTGTGGGGCAGAATGATCGCGCGTGTCTTGCTCTGCCATCACTGAGGGGTCCTGACAAGGTGACAGGCCGCAGGTCCCTCTAGAACAACCCGCACACTGTGCCCAGTGCCTGCCCGAGTTTCCGTGGGCAGGAACATCTGTTGCGAGAGCAATAACAGCTGTGGCATCTGTTTTATGTAACAGAAAAGAGGAGGTGACTAACATACGGATGAATCCGTCCTGCCATTTATCAAAGGCAGAGCTGGACAGGTTGCATTTATGATCAGTGGAGTCTGGAGGAAAGGCATTAGCAGAATAAAGACGGTTTCCAAAAGACTGAAATATCTGCCTGTCTCAGTAGCTGGCTTCATATACAGTGTGTTTATGGGCTTTTATTGGAATGCATTGGATTTCTTACTTTTAATAGCCTGGGCTAATCTTTAACTATCTTTTGCACTAAGAGGGTGTGTAAAGGGCTTTTACATCTGGGGCCAACTCTTTCGAGTACAAATTATTTTCCAACAAGCTGGGGTAATCCCTTTGTAAAAGCAAGATTTTTTTTTTTTCTATTAAGAGGCATCCAAATCAGTTGCTTTCTTTCCTGTGCAAAGAAAGGCCAGTTCTTTGACCTTAAAAAGAGCATTTACTTTTAACTTGGAGAGTTTGTTTGTATTGGGAACACAGAAAAGAACTCTTTGAGTGAAGAAGGAAATAAAAGTAGATACATTATGTTTTAAAGCACTTATTCCTTTAGTTAATGGATTTTTAAGCAACAGTATTTTCAAACTTTGGGAGTCAAGAATCTCTAGTTGAGATTAGAGCCAGGAAAGAATTGGGTGGGCTGGTCATTATTACGTGGTTGTCAATGTAACTGCCTTAATGGCAGCTGGCTCCCCCCGCCAGGTTGCTAATGGTGACTCTGTCATTTAGTTCCCGTTTACAATGTGCCAGGCACCGTCCGGATGTTATTCTTCTTCAGGAAAATAAGTACCGCATTAATCTGACACCAACAGGTGTCAGGAATGAAACTGTAAATACCAGACAGCAGCTGAAAACTCTGGACAGAGCTGGAGAGAAGATCATAACATTTGTATGTTAAGGCTCAGGCAATCAGCGTTCTTGTCCTTCCTGTAAATTTTTATTCCAAGAACTGCTCTTTCAATTTTCTTTCGAAAGTTAGAAGAATTGCCCTTTAAATGCCCCTTCCCTAAATGCAACAGTTCAGGAGCCTACTGAATAAACTTCCTGTTTAATTCAAAGTGAGTCTTCAAATACACGCTGGCATCAAATCTTTGGCCTTTCCTGGTGGCTCAGAGGGTGAAAGAATCTGCCTGCAGTGCAGGAGACTCAGGTTCAACCCCTGGGTTGGAAAGATCCCCTGGAGAAGGGAAGGGCACCCCCACTCCAGTGTTCGTGCCTGGAGAATCCCATGGGCGGAGGAGGCTGGCAGGCTTCAGTCCACGGGGTCACCAGAGTTGGATATGGCAGGAGCAGCTTAGCGTGCACACACACCTCAGGCCTTTACTGGGTGTGACGCTGCCGGACGCAGGTGAGGCGCGGCCACAGTGGCGGACAGCAGAAGGCCGCTGGCCTCGGAGTCTGTGGTCTAGAGAGAGAAGAGGTGCAGAAAACGTTACGATGCAAGCACCCAGGGCTCTAGCGGGGAGGCCAAGTGTTGGGGAAGTTGTCCAAACTCAAGGAGAACCAGTCTAGGTGGCCCAGGGAAGCGTCCATCCAGTCTTTGCGCCTGGAGCCCAGAGTCCTTGTCTCGGGTCAAGGACACCAGTATTCATGAATATCTGAAAGACTGCTGGCTTCCCTGAGTGGGCCTCTTGCGGCTTCTTGGTGTTGGTCATGGGCCCCCAGGCCATTCTGAGTTTTGCATGGTCGTTTCATTTCCATGGGCATCCAAAGCCAGCCAATTGCCCAAACTGATAGAAGACTGTGTTATTTATGGGAAGAGAATGAAGGGCTGAGTATCCCATCTCTGAATAGAAGTCTCTTGACACATCAAATCCCCAAAGTAGTCAAGTAAACCAGTTCCGTCTCTGATAACTGACCCTTGAACATATTTAACCATAAAAACTTAAGGCAGTCAGTCCGTTCCTATCCTTAAAAAAGGGCAGGAAAGTTTAAGAATTGTGCTTGATCAACTCTATATGTATTTTTTTAAATTGCATGCTCTTTGGGACAGCACCTCAGTTGGAGTGGGATGAGTTCCAAAATCAAATTTGACCCAAGAGATGGGGTCTGTGTTGGCAACATAGCAGGTATTTAATATAGCCAGGCCCGTGGGTGATATTTTGAACTTACAGTAACCACTCAGAAGATCTAAAAATTGTCACTTATCGTCCATTTGGAATGAAGCGCATTTGTTTCCTTAGACTCAGCCACGAAGTTTTCATCTGTGTTTGTTACACAGCAAATTTCCATTTTCGGTTGGTTGTACCACTGGAATTTGAAATATGGAGTGCTTACCCTGCCTGTCTGCCGGCATGCATGCTCAGTCGTGTCCTTTGCGATCCCACAGACTGCAGCCCGCCAGGTTCCTCTGTCCATAGATTCTCCAGGCACGAACGCTGGAGCGGACTGCCGTGCCCTCCTCCAGCGGGTCTTCCTGACCCAGGAATCGAACCTGTGCTGGCCTAATGTGCTGATGAAAATGGGAAAGCTGTGAAATAGCCGCTGATGTCTCTGCTAGTCTTTAACTTGTGGATATTCAGATACGTATATTTGCAAAGATTTTTAACAACAACAGAACAGCCTTCTGATTATTAAGAGTTCTGACCTGCTCTCTGGCTGTACAGCCTGTATTTAGGGGAGAAAGCAATTGTCTTGGAAGTGGAATGAAAGAGGACGGCCCTCAGAAAGTAACAGGAATAAAGCGTATCAATCAATGGCTTTCTTGGTGGGAAGAGCCCGTTATGCGTCCGTGGCCATCAATGTATCGATTCAGAACTCTGAGGGTGAATTATGCCCTGGGCTCAGCTGTCCCTCCTCGCCCGCCCACACAGACCCTTCCCCCAGTTTCACTGCTGTGTCCCTTGCTGGATTGGAATTCCAACTGCAAACCCACAGAGCTGTGAACTGGGAAAAAGATACCACCATTTCATTCTGGGGAAACACACAAATCTTCTGTGTTTTCAGAACGACAGTCTTATTTTTGTGCCTCATAAAACTACATTCAGAGCATAGCATAATTAAGACAAGGCCAGAATTCATGAGCGAATGAAGCGTTCACTGCATAGGCCAAAGAAGAGATAAATTATATGCCTGAAAGCTCTCACTGAGCTGTGATTCACACAAACCAGTGTGCTGGCAGGGGGGCATTTTTTCTTTCTCCCCAACAGTTGAACCAGAACTTGAAGATCAGCATTTACTTAGGAGCTTCATTCCCCTGAAAACTGATCACATCATGGAAACTTGACCTTTTTGGTTAAAAAGAAAAACACTAAATTTCTGTTGTCACTGGCAATTCCAGAGGTGTCTTTGTGTTGGGAGTAGAGGGGTGTTTTAAGTGTTGCCAAACACAGATTCAGGAGATTTAAACAAGGATATTCTTTTTCTTTTAAAGTTGAAGTAAATTTTGTGATTGTTTTTTAAACCCCAAATTTGTGCAAGGCATCTGAAACAAAAAAAATTATGCTCCTGGACCTTCAAAGATTGTATAATCTAATAAGAGACACACATTTTTAAGGGAGGTTGTGATAAAGACACTGATCCACAAATTTGTTCAAGCTACAGATATGAACAGAGCACCAGATATTTAGCTGCAGATATGAAGAGAGCACCAGATATTTAGCTGCAGATGTTAAGAGCGCGTCAGATATTTAGCTGCCAATATGAAGAGATGCGCTGATCATCTCAGTCTCAGTATGTCCCAAACTGAGCTGTTCATCCACACCCCACAACGATGGCAACAAAACGCCTGCTCACTTAACCCACAGGCTTCTCGCCTCGGTTAATGGCAACTCCATCTTACAGCACTGCTTTCCAGGGGCAGAACTGCAATGGAAGAGCCAGGGTCTCCAGAGTCCTGCTCTGTGGTGTAAAGCAGCGAACTGACACGTAAGCATCAGCCTCAGGCAGCGTGGATTCTAAGTCTGCCTCTTGTCACCTGTTGGCTCTGCGACCTTGGGCAAGTTACACAACTACTCTGAGCCTCAGTTTCTCCGTCTGTACAATGGGGATGATAATCATATCAAGTACGTTTCTACAGTATTCACACCTATGAGAGCTGAGTCTTGAAAGTACTTAACACAGAGATATTACATTTTGAGAAAAATAAAATTTAACTGCTCTTATGGTTTTTCTTCCTATTACTTCACAGTTTCAGTCTTTTACTCTTCCCTTCCGTAGTCTTCAACTGAAACTTGCAGAGATAGCACAATTGAATCTGACCTGAAAGCTACATAAGCTAAGGCCTGCGTCCTAATCTGGGTTGGAAAAAAAAGATGCAGAAGCAGTGAAATTATTTTAGAAAGGATAGAACTTCAGTGCTTATGCACACAAGTTTCCTAGTCTGACATTCAGGGTCTCTGCCAGCTGTCTTCTGTCCGTCTTCCTAACTGTATCTTCTCCTAGTCCCTTAAATTCACCTGCTCAAAACTGCCAACATGTGACTTGTACAGACACCACCTGCTCCCCAGGCCTCTCTCTGCCTTCATCTCCTTCTCTCTCTCTGTTTATCAGAAATTAACTTTACCTTCAAGGGCCAAATTCTCCATGAAGCTGACCAGATGTCCCCCATCCTGGGTGGTTTCTGAGGACATGAATTCCTCTAGTATTTTGGGGGTATTCTATATATTCAGTGAAATTCTGCAATAAAATCTCTTTGAAGGAATCATCTCATTGAAACATCAAAATGGCCAAGAGAATTTTAATATCTTCATCATTTTACAGATTAAGAAATCAAACCTTTAGTGAAACCAAGCCACTTACCCCAATTATGCAGCAAAAAACAATTGTCCATCTCCAAAACCCTGCTTCTCATTCTCAATGTTATATTTTTACCAGTTATTTGAAACTGCAGTAACACCGTGACTACGGAAAACTGAATGGTAATGAGAGGAAGTGCTATTCAAAAATGTTAGTACATGCAAATATGGAAATACCAGGTTAACCTCAAATCAAAAGCAAATAAAAACACCCCACCTACCTCCCACACTGGAAAGGCCAAGTAAATTATGAGGCGTGTTTCTATTTCATGCTGTTTACCTCTGGTGATAAGGTCATGACTTAAGAGAAGTATCTACCCGAAAGATTGTCAGATCAGAGGGAAAACTCACCTGTAATTACCAAGTTATGAAATAAGCAAGGCTTTTAGCTACGGTTGTTCAGTCGCAAAGTCATGTCCGACTCGCGACCCCGTGGACGGCAGCACTCCAGGCTTTCCTGTCCTTCACTGTCTCACGGAGCTTTCTCAGGCTCGTGTCCATGGCGTCATGCTGCCATCGACCGTCTTATCCTCTGTTGCCCCCTTTTCCCCTGTCCTAAGTCTTTCCCAGCATCAGGGTCTTTTCCAATGAGTTGGCTCTTTTGAATCAGGTGGCCAAAGTATTGGAGCTTCAGTTTCCGCTTCAGCATCAGTCCTTCCAATGAATATTCAGGACTGATTTCCCTTAGGAGTCACTGGTTTAATCCTTGCTGTTCAAGGGACTGTCAAGAGTCTTCTACAGCACCACAATTCAGATTTTAGCTATAACACAGTTTTAGCTATAGCAGTGTAATTTTATGAACTTTATAAATTAGCACTAAGAAACATTTGATAAGACACATTCACAGTAGCCGGGGTAATGTGTAAGTGATAGGAGCCTGAACGGATGTGGACGTGAGTGCAGGCCCGACCCCTCACCAGCTGTTTGGTGAAGTCAAATAACGGCAGTTGCCCCAGTTTTTAAAAGCTTGTTATTCCTAGGCCAGGTAGTAAGCATTTGACACACCTTATCTGCTTTGATTCTTATGACAACACCACAAGGTAGACTCTTTTGTTGCCCTTTAACAGATGAGGAAACTGAGGCTCAGAGAAGTCAAGTTTCTGGTTCCAGGCCGCACAAGTGCATTGCAGGCAGAGCTGGACTTGAGCCCGGCAGTGAGCCAAGCCCGTGCCACTCTGTCATTCCCGAGCCTGAGTCTCATCCACAAGAGGCAGACACTGCCTGCCCCAGAGGCTGCCGAGAGGACAGAAGCTGACCTACGCCATCAGTAGTAAGGAGGCTAAATAAAAGGGCGGTCTTTGGTAAACTGTCAGAAACTTAGAAATAAAGAACTATGAGACAGAGCAGACGGCCTTCCAGCTTGATGGAGTTTGGAGTGGCTGATCATCTAGGGTACCTTTGGCTGCAATTTAAAAAAAATAACAAAGCTGCTGACTCACCAGCAGCTGAGTTCATGTGGGAAGTGTACATTCCTTGTACATAATATATGAGAATTCGACAAGTGAAGGGTTCCGTCCAGTTGAGCATCTTCATGGCCCCAGGATGCATCTCCAGCACCCTCTGGGCATCAGCTTGGTTCACAGGCTTGGTCCCTTGTGGGTGTTCATTTTCTTTTTTTGTGGTACAGTTAATGTACAATATTCTATAGTTTTCAGGCATATAACGTACTGATTCACAATTTTTAATATATATACTATTTATTATATACTCCATTTACAGTTGCTATAAAATATTGGTTTTGTGGTTTTAAGAAGGCTGCCACAGTTCTAAGCAGTGTGTAGAGTCATAATGTCCTACCAGATGAAAGACTGACTTTCCTAAAATTTACCCATTGGAGGAACTGAGTCACATGTTTGGTTGGAGGTGCAAGGTGGGGGAAGAATGGAAAGTTCCTTCAACAGAAAGCAGGCTCTGCCAGCAAAGGTGATATGCCACAGGCAGAAGGCAGATACGTTATTTTCTATCCAACTTCACGCCAGAAATTCACTAAGTAGATGGAGCCGATAGATGCTACTGCGGTATCTCCCAGCGGTCATTTATTTAAATATGCTCGTTGCAGTAGCTCTTTAACTTGACTGTGACCCACAGAAAAAGACGGATGAGACGAAGAAGCCACAAGATAGCGCCACTCTTACAGCGAGTAACCTGGGCTGGTATTTTCTGCTCTTTCCAGCCTACTGGTTCCAGATAGGCAAAGGGGGTCATGTCAAGGCTGTATACTGTCACCCCGCTTATTTAACTTCTGTGCAGAGTACATCATGAGAAACGCTGGGCTGGAAGAAACACAAGCTGGAATCAAGATTGCCGGGAGAAATATCAATAACCTCAGATATCCAGATGACACCACCTTTATGGCAGAAAGTGAAGAGGAGCTAAAAGCCTTTTGATGAAAGTGAAAGAGGAGAGCGAAAAAGTTGGCCTAAAGCTCAATATTCAGAAAATGAAAATCATGGCATCCGGTCTCATCACTTCATGGGAAATAGATGGGGAAACAGTGGAAACAGTGTCAGACTTTATTTTGGGGGCTCCAAAATCACTGCAGATGGTGACTGCAGCCATGAAATTAAAAGACACTTACTCCTTGGAAGAAAAGTTATGACCAACCTAGATAGTATATTCAAAAGCAGAGACATTACTTTTCTGACTAAGGTCCGTCTAGTCAAGGCTATGGTTTTTCCTGTGGTCATGTATGGATGTGAGAGTTGGACTGTGAAGAAGGCTGAGTGCCGAAGAATTGATGTTTTTTGAACTGTGGTGTTGGAGAAGACTCTTGAGAGTCCCTTGGACTGCAAGGAGATCCAACCAGTCCATTCTGAGGGAGATCAACCCTGGGATTTCTTTGGAAGGACTGATGCTAAAGGTGAAACTCCAGTACTTTGGCCACCTCATGCAAAGAGCTGACTCATTGGAAAAGACTCTGATGCTGGGAGGGATTGGGGGCAGGAGGAGAAGGGGACGACAGAGGATGAGATGGCTGGATGGCATCATGGACTCGATGGACCTGAGTCTGAGTGAACTCTGGGAGTTGGTGATGGACAGGGAGGCCTGGCGTGCTGCGATTCACGGGGTCGCAGAGTCGGACACAACTGAGTGACCGAACTGAACTGAGTGCTAATTTCGGGCTTCCCTGGTGTCTCTGCAGTAAGGAATCCACCTGCCAGTACAGGAGACACAGGTTCCATCCCCGGGTCAGGAAGATCCCCTGGAGGAGGGCAAGGCAACCCACTCCAGTTTTCGTGCCTGAGGAATCGGTGGACAAAGGAGCCTGGTGGGCTACAGTCCATGGGGTTGCAAAGCCTCAGACACAATTTAGTAATTTCACAACAACAGGAACAACGCTGGTTTTGACCCACTAACTGATGTTCCATTCCCCGCATAGTCACAATCTGAAGTTGGAAGGACTCTTCTACCACCATCATCCTTTTCACACAGGGAGACAGTGATCCTGAAGGATGTGACTGCTGCTTGTGCACCTCCAGGCGGTCCTGCCTGGCATGCCTCGGCAGGCAGTGATGTTCTTTAGAGGAATCTGACAAGGATAAAGACTGTACCCATCATGTTCCGATTTTTCAAAGCGTGTTAGAGGACGTTGTTGTAATCTCATGATTAGTTCTGCCGAACACAGCTTTCAAGAAAAAAATGGTTTCAAAATATTTATATACTGGGCTGTCGTCGTTATTTAGTTGCTGAGTCACGTCCGGCTCTTTTGTGACCCCCGTGGACTGTAGTCCACCAGGCCGTTCTGTCCTTGGGATTTCCCAGGCAAGAATACTGGAGCGGGTTGCCACTTCCTTCTCCAACCCAGGGACTGAATCAACATCTCCTGCATTGACGAGCAGATTCTTTGCCACTGAGCCACTGAGTCCCTTGGACGGCAAGAGATCCAACCAGTCCATCTTAAAGGAAATCAGTCCTGGATATTCGTTGAAAGAACTGTGCTGAAGCTGAAGCTCCAATACTTTGGCCACCTGATGCAAAGAGCTGACTCACTGGAAAAGACCCTGATCTGGGAAAGATTGAAGGCAGGAGGAGAAGGGGACGAGAGGATGAGATGGTGGATGGCATCACTGACTTGATGGAGATGAGTTTGAGCAGGCTCCAGGAGTTGCTGACGGACAGGGAGGCCTCAGCACGCTGCGGTCCATGGGGTCGCAGGGTCGGATGCGCCTGAGTGACTGAACTGAACTGAGCCCCTAGGGGAGCCATATGCATGCTACAGATGCTTTAATAAACGGTGCGGAATCATAGATCTCTCCTATTTATTTGACATTTTCATTCAGTCTTTAATATGTTATGGTGCTAATCCTCATGGTTGAATATTAAGTGAATTGTGTTTTGCAGTGAACTTGCAAGCTATGTTTTGAGTTTGCTTACCCTTAGGCATTTTCCAGTCTGATTCTCTTCTTCAAGGTTATCACAGCAGCCCTGATTCGGTGAGCATTTACTAACTCAGAAGAGCCAGAGATGACTGAGAGACTAACACAGCAGTAGCACACAGAGGGGTGAACCGGCTTGGCTGAGATCACACAGCTGGAAAGCGGCGGATTCCAGTCGGTCAGCTACGTGGTTGACCGCTGTGCACGTGAGCTCAAAAAGAGGGAGCATTTTGGACTTTTACAGACCTCTTATATCTTGTTTAAATTCCTGAAGCTAGTGTTTCCCAAGCTGATCTTCTGTAGACCCACCCGTTCAATGGGATCAGCCTGGAATAGAGAGCCACCATCAGATAGTTTCGGGAAATAGCAGTCGGTCTGTCGTCTCTCGCGGAGATTCACCGTGGACACCGGCCTACTAAAGGCTCTGAGAAGTCCTGCGGCAGGCAGCCCTGCTTCGCTCTGTTCACCCGAGTGTCTCCCAGGCTTCAGTCTGCATAGAGCCAGCATTTGTCCAACCAGCTGGGTATGTCTCCCAAGGAATAGTTCTAGAAAATGCTGAGCTAGGCACATAGGCCAAAGTTGGAAAATGGGCTCTTATGGGGTGTATGCAGCCGCACAGGCCGGAATCCTGGAGCAGGTAGCCCTTCTCTTCTCCAGGCGGTCTTCGTGACCCAGAGGTGGAACCCAGGTCTCCCTCCTCGCAGGTGGATTCTTTACTGTCTGAGCCTCCAGGGAAGCCCATTTGGCCCATGTGGTGTTTTATAATAGTATTTTGGTCCATTGGTAACAGTTTGCAATTGACAAAGTTGACAGCAGTTTCGGAGTGTGAAATTTCAGCAGAAGCGCTGTTTCGTGCGTTTCTGGAGTAGGAAGGCCGTCCGGTCGGCTGCGCGGTGCTGGCCGCGGGCGGGGCGCTCCTCCAGTTTGCCCGCGCCCCCGCCTCCCCATCGGCCCCCAGAGCGCAGCTCGTGCGCTGCTCTTCACGGCAACACTTGGCCACTCTGTTCTCTGGCAGAGCTGGGAGCGCAGTAACGTATCTCCAGCAGAGACCACTTTTCATCCTTCGTAGCGTGGAAGACAATTTGAAGCAATTTAGGCGGCGGCTGCTGCTGCTGCTAAGTCGCGGCAGTCGTGTCCGACTCTGTGCAACCCCATAGACGGAAGCCCATTAGGCTAAGAAGCTGTAAATCCAGCCTTAGGGTCAGTTCGTAAGCGGGTGTTGAACAGCGAATCGGAAGGATCAGTACATTTCCTTTATCCATTTATCAAACATCTGAGTGCTTTCTTTGTGCCAGGAGTGATTTTAGGATGAACAGAATGTTATACCCCATATACTTTCATTATAGCATAAAGAAAAACAATTTTGCTGTTGTTCAGCTGCTCAGTCGTATCCGACTCTCACAGCCCCATGGACTGCAGCCCACCAGGCCTCCCTGTCCACCCTCTCCCGGAGTTCACTCACGCTCATGTCCATTAAGTTGATGCTGCCGTCCAGCCACCTCATCCTCTGCCGCCCTCTCCTCCTTCGCCTCTGCTCTTTCCCAGCATCAGGGTCTCTTCCAGTGAGTCTCCTCTTGGCATCAGGTGCCAGAGCATTGGAGCTGCAGCAGCAGCCTCAGTCCTTCCAGTGAATATTCAGGGTTGATGACCAGTTGATTGACTGGTTTGATCTCCTTGCTGTCCAAGAGACTCTCTAGCGTCTTCTCCAGCACCAAATTCGAAAGCATCAATTCTTCGGCGCTCAGCCTTCTTTATGGTCCAGCTCTCATATCTGTACATGACTACTGGAAAAACCATAGCTTTGACTGTACAGACCTTTGTTGGCAAAGTGATGTCTTTGCTTTTTATGCTGTCAAGGCTCTGATCCATGAAGGAGGAGACCAATAACCAAGAAAATAAGCAGTTCCAGTGTATGAAAAGGGTTACAAATGAAATAAGCAGAGTTTTGAGATAGAAAGCAGAGGAGAGAGGAAGCCGATATTTAGGACTGGATAGAGGGTAGGGTCAGGAAAGATTCGGTCTAATGCAAAAATTCAGGGAAAAAATGTGATTTTTCTTTTCCTGAATAAGTCCAAACAATTCTTAGAAAATATGCATAATTTTCCAGCATTCAAAATAGTTTTCTCACTTTCGGGAAGAGTTTGTTAAACAGATGACGAACTTGTTCTAGGCTATGGGTTATTTGCTTTTGTATTTTACAGTTTTTTTAATGTTGGATCTTTCTCCTCTCTGATAAATGTGAGCTGTTGTTAGCGGTCTCGGGTTGTCCATGTCAGGACTAATCGCAGCACAGAAGCATCTGCCACAGATTCTTGTTTGCCCGGCGTGACCTGGGGTCGCACTGCGCCCACTCTTCACCCGCTGTAATCGTATTTTTCAATTTTATATCATACACAGCGGACTTTATTTAAGGATATGCCAACTCCTGTGTCCTTAGGAATATCCCCAAAGTAATTACTGCTGCCAGAAAAAGAAGCAAGGAGAGAACATTTTATTGCTTAATTCTCTACCCGCATTTCACTTGCCATCAGAAATCAAGTTGAAAAATTCACTTACCCCTCAAGTGGAGGAGTTGCTGAGAGAGAAAATGGAAAACCCTTATTTATAGGAAGAAAGTGTGAATTGCTTTCTCTGATAGATTTCTTTCCACCTTCCACCTATGACTAAAATGGACAGCGGGTTTGTTTAATCTCATAAATATAACATCTCTGCCTCAGTCAGTACCATGGGCTAATGAGGCTCTATCGTGTCAAGGTGCTATGTTACACTTTTGCTGCCAAAGGTGTAAGATGAGCTATTAATAACCTGAGGTTATGTCTACAGAGTATTAAAACAGGTGGTGAGCTTGTGATTTGTAATAAAGTGTATCATACTGGATAATTGGTCCAGCCTGGCTTGATTCAATCAGGATAAGCAGCTAAAATGAACAGGGTTGCCTCTCTCCTTCCAAAAAAAAGAGAAAATGGGTCAGTGGAGAATTTTAGATCTGCGTCATGAAGATCCTCCCACCTAGAAAACACGCCAGAAGACGATGAAAAGTCTAGATTTCAGGAACTTCCCTGGTGCCCCAGTGGTTAAGAACCTGCCTCCCAGTGCGGGGGACAGAGGCTCAGTCCCTGCTTGGGGAACTAAGGCCCCACGTCTGGACGCTGCAGGGCAGCTAAGCCCACGGGCCATCCCGGAGGGCCCGAGCCCAGCAACACCGACCCTGCGAGACACAGTGAAGGCCACGTGTGCTGCAGCTAAGTCCTAAATACATTTTAAAAATACATGCATTTTTTTAAAGTTGCCAGTGTGAATTTTTTTTTAATCTAGATTTTACAGTTCAATACTTTTATGTTATTTTTATTGCCCTCTGAAGTGTCTGGTAATTTGTTAATCAACTACTTGGCTCACTAGGAAATTTATTTCAACTGTGGCACTCTGGCAGTACACAATTTTTAAGTCTTAAGAAATCTGAAAGGACAATATGACATCTAGGAATTTATTGAGAAAATGCATAACATTTCATCCGGAAGGTCTTGTGTTTTTGAAGTCCCACATTATTTGTAAAAGTTCAGTCGCTCAGTCGTGTCCCACTCTTTGCGACCCCATGAACTGCAGCACGCCAGGCCGCCCTGTCCATCACCATCTCCCAGAGCTCACTCAGACCCATGTCCGTTGAATTGGTGATGCCATCCAGCCACCTCACCCTCTGTCGTCCCCTTCTCCTCCTGCCCTCAATCTTTCCCAGCATCAGGGTCTTTTCAAGTGAGTCAGTATTTGGCCAATACTTATCATGTGGCCAAAGTATTGGAGTTCCAGCTTCAGCATCAGTCCTTCCAATGAACACCCAGGACTGATCTCCTTCAGAATGGACTGGTTGGATCTCCTTGCAGTCCAAGGGACTCTCAAGAGTCTTCTCCAACACCACAGTTCAAAAGCATCAAAGCTCAGCTTTCTTCACAGTCCAACTCTCACATCCATACATGACCACAGGAAAAACCATAGCCTTGACTAGACGGACCTTTGCCAGCAAAGTAAGGTCTCTGCTTTTAATACGCTGTCTAGGTTGGTCATCGCTTTTCAGGCTGGGAAGATCTAAAAGATCTAACTAGAGAGACTTTGCACTGACTGGTCTACCCTTACACTGGAGATCATGGACAAGATGACATGGAAACAGAATCACTGATTGTGAAGACAGAACATAATGCTAAATAAGAAAATCAAGTTTCAAAGTCATATATACAGAAATATCCCTTCAGGATAAATATCCTGTTTCCCTTGCCTGTCAATGTGTACATTCATCCTTCTACCCAAAGAGGGACTTGAAATGCAAAACTGCAAATTGTTGGCAGTAGTTATTTGCTGTGATGGGATAGTGGGTGCAGTTAATACTTTTATTCTTTGCTCATGTAAATTTTCTCTTTTTCATAAATGAAGCAAGGACGGAGTACTGCCTAAGTGTAAGGAAAATATTGCAATCTAGGTAGTTTCCCAGTTCCTCCACTAGACGGCGCTATGAAGCTTGCGCCGTCCTGAGCTGTAATTGAAACTGCAGCGGTCACCAGAGGTTTACCAGGGCTTATTAGCTCTTAGAGTCATTCTGGAACTGTGCAATCCAGAGGTGGCGTGGCAACTTCTTGTTCAGAAATAGCACTGGCTTTTACAGCGCACAGCCAATGTGTGTTTTGGAAAGAGAAAACACTGGATGGGCAGTTTTCCAAGTCCTTTCATAACTATTTTACGGTTGTGCTATTCGAGTTCTTTCCTTGTTTTTGCCATGACCTTAGAAGATGTGGATTCATTTCTACCTGTTGATGTGAACTGGGCAAGAATAATGGGAAAGGGCTTCCCTGGTAGTCCAGTGGCTGAGAATCCAGAATACAGGGGACACAGGTTCGATCCCTGGTCTGAGAAGGCCGCACAGGCCTCAGAGCAGCTGAGCCTGGGGGCCACAGCTGCTGAAGCCCGGCTACCCCAGAGGCCGTGCTCGGCACAGGAGACGCCACTGCAACGAGAAGCCCGTGCACAGCTGGAGAGGAGCCCTGCTCCACAAAGCTGGGGCAAGCCTGCGCAGAGCAGAGAAGACCCAGAGCAGCCGAGAAATACGCATAGAAATCTTAAAAAGAACAGAGGCAAAAAGTAAAAATGCAAAATGAACTCCCGGGATAGATCCTCCTTCGGTGGTTTTGAGCTTTGTAGTAAAACGAGGTGTTAAAGAAAAATTCCCAAATTACTTCAAAAATGTTAAATTTCCACTGAACGTTTTTAGTAGACTTTGGTCTTGGAATCCCTTCCTGCTTATTTGATTGATTTTTTTCCCTTCTAGGAAAACTGAAGGGTGAATGTTTAGCTTTGAGCATGAACGGAATGCCATTTTTCACCCTCGGTGTGACAGTGGGTGTGTGCAGGTGCTGTGCTCTTGGAGGGAGAAGAGCGGAGCCTGGGTGTTGTCTGGAGCCGTTGTTGCTGAGCCGGTGATGGCCTTTGTGCGTCTGGGGCAACTGCGTGGGAGAGGAAGCGTAGCTCTCCCTTTTATCCCAGACAGCATGTGGCTCGAATTTCTAACAGATGGAAGAGTGGGGTACTGGGTTTCTGTACCAGCCGACATTGCTTAGACAAATCTTCCCGTGTTAAGCAGCATGTTGGACCGTGATTCTTGGTACAAAAATTCAGAATGAACCCAGTGCTGCCCGATCGGTGGGGCCTCTAGTTGAGGCAGACGTTCATCACAAATAGTGCCCGGCGAGGCTCTTTTTAGCCCTGATCATCCTGCCTTCACTTATATTCTCACTTGGACAATGCAGACCTTGCTTTGAGGGAGAAGGAACCCAGCTGGCAATTTACAGCGGAAGGGAGGCGCCAGAAGCCCCATGTGGGTTTGATCATAGACAATCAAGTTAGGATAAGGCAGCAGTTTCTCAACATGACAAACTGTGGTCCGTTAACTAGTGTTTCAATCTGTTTGCCCTTTGAAGCCAACTGAAAGGGAAAATATATATGTAGGTCTCTTCTGCACAGATGAAAACAAGCTGACCCCATGGACACCTGTTTGCTTAAGAAGAAGTTTCCAGATATTTCCTGGAGAGTGCCTGTGTTTCTGTCTAAAATTTCTGTTTGCTCAGAATGATACGGAGGCCTGATGAAAATAGCAAAGATATATTTGTAGTTAAGGACAGTTCAGTTCAGTTCAGTTCAGTTCAGTCGCTCAGTCGTGTCTGACTCTTTGCAACCCCATGAATCGCAGCACGCCAGGCCTCCCTGTCCATCACCAACTCCTGGAGTTCACTCAGACTCACGTCCATCAAGTCCGTGATGCCATCCAGCCATCTCATCCTCTGTCGTCCCCTTCTCCTCCTGCCCTCAATCCCTCCCAGCATCAGAGGCCTTTCCAATGAGACAACTCTTCGCATGAGGTGGCCAAAGTACTGGAGTTTCAGCTTTAGCATCATTCCTTCCAAAGAAATCCCAGGGCTGATCTCCTTCAGAATGGACTGGTTGGATCTCCTTGCAGTCCAAGGGACTCTCAAGAGTCTTCTCCAATACCACAGTTCAAAAGCATCAATTCTTCGGCACTCAGCCTTCTTCACAGTCCAACTCTCACATCCATACATGACCACAGGAAAAACCATAGCCTTGACTAGACGAACCTTAGTCGGCAAGTAATGTCTCTGCTTTTGAATATACTATCTAGGTTGGTCATAACTTTCCTTCCAAGGAGGAAGCGTGTTTTAATTTCATGGCTGCAGTCACCATCTGCAGTGATTTTGGAGCCCAAGAAAATAAAGTCTGACACTGTTCCCACTGTTTCCCATCTATTTCCCATGAAGTGATGGGACCAGATGCCATGATCTTCGTTTTCTGAATGTTGAGCTTTAAGCCAACTTTTTCACTCTCCTTTCACTTTAATCAAGAGGCTTTTTAGTTCTTCTTCACTTTCTGCCATAAGGGTGGTGTCATCTGCATATCTGAGGTTATTGATATTTCTCCCAGCAATCTTGATGCCAGCTAGTATTTCTTCCAGCCCAGCGTTTCTCATGATGTACTCTGCATAGAAGTTAAATAAGCAGGGTGACAATATATAGCCTTGACATACTCCTTTTCCTATTTGGAACCAGTCTGTTGTTCCATGTCCAGTTCTAACTGTTGCTTCCTGACCTGCATACAGGTTTCTCAAGAGGCAGGTCAGGTGGTCTGGTATTCCCATATCTTTTAAAATTTTCCACAGTTTATTGTGATCCACACAGTCAAAGGCTTTGGCATAGTCAATAAAGCAGAAATAGATGTTTTTCTGGAATGCTCTTGCTTTTTCCATGATCCAGCAGATGTTGGCAATTTGATCTCTGGTTCCTCTGCCTTTTCTAAAACCAGCTTGAACATCAGGAAGTTCATAGTTCACGTATTGCTGAAGCCTGGCTTGGAGAATTTTGAGCATTACTTTACTAGCGTGTGAGATGCGTGCAATAGTGCGGTAGTTTGAGCATTCTTTGGCACTGCCTTTCTTTGGGATTGGAATGAAAACTGACCTTTTCCAGTCCTGTGGGCACTGCTGAGTTTTCCAAATTTGCACAAATAACCCGATAGTTCAGGTGTCAGCCAGAAGCTGGTGGCCGTGGGCTGGATGGCCTTGCCCGCGGTGCTGGCTGGCTCTCTGGATGCCTCCTGTAAATCTGGACTCAGCCGCCCCATTCTGCTGCATTTATCCAGGTCTGTTCGTGCTGGGTCTCCACTGCGGTGCGGGCTCTTCTGTAGTTGTGGTGTCTTCCCTTGCTGCGGAGCAGGGCTCAGTCCTTGCGGCTCCGGCTCCAGAGCGCCCGGCTCGGTAGTTGGTGTGTGATCTTCCCAGACGGGGGTTGAAACTGCGTCCCCTGCAGGTGGACTCTCCACCACTGAGCCACCAGGGAAGCCACACATTTTGTTTTAATTTTAATTTTTAAAACATAATGCATTCACATGGCTCAAAATAAGAAATTATTAAATGGCGTACTAGTCTAGAAATGCCGCTCCCTATAGATAATCACTGTTTGTATTTTTAAATGAATCTTTCCTGAGCATATGCAAGCAAAAGACAAGCATAAGTTCACTCTCCTTCTTGCTTAAGCAGACGGCGACATACTACACACTGTTTTCTAGCCCGTGCTTTCTTTCCCCAGCTAACACCACTGTCTATGTCCAGACAGCTTCCAAATCTGGGACACATAGTTTTCCAATGAATGGATGTACCATGAGTTATTTACCCAGGACTTTATTAATGACATTTGGCAAGTTTCCAAGCATTTGCTATGACCTCGTTGTAGTAAATAAGCTTGTGAATTTGTTATTTCATACTTACATGAGTTGAGTTTTAAACTCAACTCTTAGGAGCGGAATCACTGGGTAAAGGAATATATGCTTTTTACAGTACCCTTCATCTGTCATTCCTTTGGCTGCAGCACGCAGGGTCTGCATCACAGGGCATGGCCTCGCTTGTTTCCGCTCAAGGAGTTTAGTTGGTCCACAGTGTTTGGGATCTCAAGTTCCTCGATCAGGGATCGACCCACATCCCCTGCATTGCAAGACAGATTCTTAACCACAGGACCACCAGGGAACGCCTTAAAAGAATATATATGTTTTTAATTTTAGTTGATGGTGCCAAAATTCCGACTCTCCCTCCATCGGGACTGAAGTTACTTGCACTCTACTTAGTAAAACATGAGGGCGCCTGCTTCCCACACCAGCCTCCTCACAGAACGTCTTCAGACATTCTGACTTTTGACTCTCCACCAGTCCTTTCACGACTTTTGGAGTTTCAGTCAAAGTTACAAAAGCTCTTTCAATCCAAAATTATGGACGTTTTTCCCAGCTGCTCTTCTAGTGTGTTTATCCACCTAGATTTTCCCTGGAGTAGGAATATGGCACTGGAGAAGGAATTGGCAGCACACTCCAGCATTCTTGCCTGGAGAATCCCATGGACACAGGAGCCTGGTGGGCTACAGTCCATGGGGCCGCAAAGAGTCGGACACGACTGAGCAACTTCACACACACATACATACACACACACACACACTCAGGATTATGGCGCTGTGTTAACTTTTTAGATGGCCACCCAGGTGTCCCTACATCTTCAATATAAAAAGTCCTTTAATATAAAAAGCCTGTATCACACACTAAACTCACGTGTGTCTTTGGTCGAAGTGTGTTACACGTTGTTGCTGTTGTGTGTGCTCCGTTGGGTCTGACTCTTTGTGAGCCCATGGACTCTATCCCGCCAGGCTCCTTGTCCAGGGGACTTCCCAGGCAAGAACACTGGAGTGGCTTGCCATTTCCTACCCAGGGGATCTCTCCCGACCCAGGGATCGAACCTGTGTTATATGTGAATGATGACAAATGTGGGGAAAATCGCAGGGCAGAGGAATAGAGACAGGGGAGATTAAAACAGGATAACTCTTTGTACAAAGCTGATATTTGGGTAAACCCCTGAAGGAAGGGAGGTGTGAGCCAGTGTAGATGGTACTTAAAAGCTTTTTGCTTCTGAAATCATTTGGGCCTAGGGTTAAATCCTAGCTTCAGTCTAAGATCAAAGGCAAGTTATTTATTCTTTTCATGAATCAATGTATTCATCAATAAAAATGGAGTTACAAATCGTTAAAAGAACTAAATGAGATCTTTTTAACTAGCCTAGCATTGGGCCTGACATATAAAGGCTGATCATTATCATTATAATGATATTACCCTGGACATTTTTCCTTCTCATTCCACATTCCTCAAAGAATGTATGGCTGCAAAATATCCCATCACGTGGTCCATAGGTAAATCCCACATGCTGCTTTATTTACTTGTCCTAGGATTGTGGAGACTTTTGAGTGCTCTTCATTCCTGCTTTTTCATTCCTCTCCTGTAATGCTTGTATAAACTTTTTAACCTTTTTAAACTTTCCGTTTGTTTATTTTACTCCTGCCGCTCAGGGTCTTCACTGCTGCGCGCAGGCCTTCTCGAGCTGTGGCGAGTGGGGGCTCCTCTCGTCCGGTTCCCGGGCTTCTCACTGCGGCGGCTTCTCTTGCGCGGGCTCTAGCGCACGTGGGCACGCGGGGTCTTCCTGGACCAGCAGTCAAACCTGCGCCTTCCGTTCAGCAGGTGGACTCTCTACCACTGGACCACCAGTGAGAGAAAGTGAAAGTCATTCAGTCGTATCCACCTCTTTGCAACCCTATGAACTATAAGGCCATGGAATTCTCCAGGCCAGAATACTGGAGAGGGTAGCCTATCCTTTTCCAGCAGATCTTCCCGGCCCAGGAATTGAACTGGGATCTCCTGCATTGCAGGTGGGTTCTTTACTGTTGAGCTGCCTGGGAAGCCCTCTTGCCCCTGGATCTCAGTCGAACTGAATAACCTGGCCCTGAAGCCCTTCCTGCCCAGGCTCCCACCACATCCTTCCCTTTCATGTCCGTCCCGCCGTCTGAAACTCCCCTCCACCCCAGCCCTCCCCACCCCACATGTCCGCCCTCAGCTCAGGCTCCAGGCCGAGGGCAGGCGCTGCTCCACCTTCAACCCTTCCTCCTGCCTCTAGCTCAGCTGTTCTCAACCTTGATGCACACTGGAATCACCCAGAGGCTCTGAAAATGATGATGCCTGGGCCTCACCTCCAGACATTCTGAGCAGATTGGTTGAGGGAGTGTCTGGGTGTTAACGCTGGTGTAAAATGCTGCCCAGCTGGCTCTGAATGGCAGCCTAGTGGGCTCGTGGGACTCACGCATCCCTTTACCCAAGTTCCTCTCCTTCTCTGCCGGCCTTTACCCACTGTGAGCCTGTAAGCACTTGGAGGCAGGGACGTGTCTGGTTCAGTCTTGTCAGTCTCACCAGGCTCAGGGTGAGGCTCAGTAACCCAGCAGTAGCGATGATAGCAACAGCGTTTGTTGAATGTTTACTGTGTGCTTGATGCTTTCAAACTGCGGTGCTGGAGAATGTTCTTGAGAGTCCCTTGGACTGCAAGGAGATCCAACCAGTCCATCCTAAAGGAGATCAGTCCTGAATATTCATTACGAAGACTGACTTTGAAGCTGAAGCTCCAATACTTTGGCCACCTGATGTGAAGAACTGACTTATTTGGGAAGACTCTGATGCTGGGAGAGATTGAAGGTGGGAGGAGAAGGGGACGACAGAGGATGAGATGGTTAGACGGCATCCTCGACTCAAAGGACGTGAGTTTGAGCAATAGATGAGGACAGGGGAGCCTGGCTTGCTGCATCCGTGGAGTCATGAAGAGTCAGACAAGACTGAGCGACTGAACAGCAAAACGACACTGTGTGCCACACACGCGCTGAACCCTCTAGACGGATCGTCCCCCTGACGACCCTCAGAGGCAAGGACTGCTCTTTTGTCCCACGAGCACTCTGGGCACAGACATCAGGGAACACGGCCGCGAAGGCAGGGGTGTGACCGGAGCAGAGGGCGGAGTCTGGGCGGGCTGGCTCCGGGCGGCACTCACACCGGGGTGCTCTACAGTTTGCGCGTGGTCAGGATTCCCCGCCACGTTACTGAACGAAGGTGCATGAATGAGTGGGTGGAAATAAGTAACTCTTTCCAAGGATCAGCTCCAGCAGGCCTGGTGGGGCACTTCGTTAGATTTAGTGCTGGTATCACGTCCATGCTGGCTCATCTTACACACATCTGTCTGATAATTAATGTTTTTGATTTAGTACTTCATCTAAAGTTCTTCTACTCAATTCTATCCAAGCAAAACTGTTCATTGTACCAAAGACGTATCTTTCCAAACAAACACTCCTAAAGAATAACTTCATGCGTCTGTATGTGTCCATGTATATGCACCACCTAAAATCAAATCATAGCCCACAGGTGCACCGCATGCTAACGCCAAGGTGCTCAGGCATGTCTGGCTCTTTGCAACACCATGGGCTGTAGCCCACCAGGCTCCTCTGTCCGTGGGTTTTCCTAGGCAAGAACACTGGAGTGGGTTGCCATTACCTTTCCAGGGGATCTTCCTGACCCAGGGATTGAACCCCTGTCTCTTGCATTGGCAGGTGAGTTCTTTGTCCCTAGCATGCACCTGGGAAGCCACTCATCTGCTAGACACAAAATTTTCAACCATCCTCTTTATCAACCTACTCAACCACCTGGATCCGAATTATACCTTGGAATTATCAAAATTCAACTCATATTAGGCTTCTAATATGAACAGGAAAGGGCTTCCCAGGTGGCACCAATGGTAAAGAACCCGCCTGCCAGTGCAGGGGATGTAAGAGACATAGGTTCAGCCCCTGGGTCAGGAAGATGCCCTGGAGGAGGGCATGGCAACCCACTCTAGTATTTTTGCCTGGAGAATTCCGTGGACAGAGGAGCCTGACGGGCTACAGTCCATGGGGTCACAAAGAGTCGGACACGACTGAAGGGACTTAGCACAGCACAGCACACAGCATGAACAAGAAGTTATATTAGAACCTGTTTAACAGGGCATCTCTTCCCAGGTAAAACTCGTTTTGCCTGGAATGAACTAGAAAAGCTGAGAACTTAGAGCTGTGGCTCTGATCTGAGTTGGGTTTTATGAAGTTCCAGCTCTTTCAGAGGCATTTCACAAGAAGCGCTGCTCCGTTTAGAGAGAACTCTGGAACTGAGGAAAACTCTGTGGAATACACACATGATTGTTACCTTTTAAAATATCCACCAAGATGTGTTTATATATTTTCATAGCTGTTCACAAAACAGCAGCCCCATTCTCTGCTTGGCCACGCCATGCGGCATGCGGGGTCTTAGCTCCCCAAACAGGAGTTGAGCCCATGCCCGCTGTGTTGGCAGTGCTGAGTCTTAACCACTGGGCCACGAGGGAAGTGCCAAAGACAGCCCCGTTGCTGATGCGGACTCGTCCGGCTTGGGCCTTGGCACTAGGCTAACCTGTGTGCCAAGTGATTCAGCACGGGGAGGCGATCTAGACACCCGAAGAAGGGAACAGGTCCTGTGGGTGCTGTGGCCCAGAAAGACTTCAGCGAAGGATGTAAACTTGAGCCCAAGCCTGCAGAATGGATGGGTTTGAGGTAGCCTGGCTTGGCCCAAGGTCATGGGAGTGAAGAGAACAAAAGAGGCCACTTTGGCAAGCATCCTGCCATCCTGGGTGGGTTAGAAGAGGAAGTCCATCCCTGTACCCCAGCTTTTCACCAATAAACTCCCAGATCCTGAAAACGGGATTATTATTCTAAAACATCAGTGCGTTTCTTAGTTGGTACAATCTACCACCGTGGGGACAGTGGGAAACCAAATAGAAGGATCTCCCACAATCAGACTGGGGGCCACAGAGCGCTGGCATCCTGCACAGCCTTTCTCCAGAGCTGGGAGAAAAGGGTTTTGTTTGGGACGCACCGCACCCCACTGTGTTTGCGCGCCTCTGGCTCCGGACATTGTCCCTCTGACTGACTGCAGATGCTGATTCTGTTAGAAAGAGGGGGCGGGGAAGGAAGAGTGACTCTCATAAACCCCTGATTGTTCTACACCACCGTGGGCAGAAGAAGTATGGCTGGAATTAGCGGGTAAGGGAGAAAGAGGCGGGAAGCAAAAATATTACTTTGAGAGTCCACATTCAACAAGTTGCAACCGTGAAAACTCTGTCTCGATCCTAGGACTTAGTTGACGACAAGGGAAAGGGAGGACAGGAAGTCCCAACTGTGAGCCACTCTGTCCCCGGGGACCCTGAGCAACTGGAGATTGCAAAGGAGGACGCCCAGGCAGAGAACAGTTCCATCATGAGCTTCTTTAAAACCCTGGTGAGTAATTTCAACTCTTTCTCTGCTCTATCCCTACGTTCTATTGCGAGGAAGTTTTGCTGGTTCTAAGAAGGACACAGGCTTGAATGGCACTGCTCTAAACAGGGTGAAGCCGGACCCTGGGGAACAGGGGAAGGTGTTTCGTAAGGAAATTGACTTTCAGCGAAGGAGTCTTCACTGCTGGCAACTGTGAGGAGCATGGCAGGTGACCAAACTATAGCCACGCTGTTGTTCGTGGTGAAGTCGTGCCCGACTCTCTGCGGCCCCGTGGGCTGCAGCGCGCCAGGCTCCCTGTCCTTCACTTTCCTGGGGTTTGCTCAGATTGACGTCCGTGGAGTCAGTGACGCTCCTTAGCCGTCTCATCCTCGGCTGCCCCTCTCCTTTTGCTTTCAGTACAGCGTGGGCCACGTGGTCATGGGACTCTACCGCAGTTGGTGTCTTATGGTCATTGACCATAAAAATAATTGGAAGAAACTTCCTTGAGTTGCTGACGTGTCAAAGCCGTTTTTGCCACTCAAATGGCAAATGGAACTGTAGAAGTCACTTTCTGTCTTGTTACGTCTAAAGCTCTCATCAGGTCGAGGCAAGGACCCACGCCTTCCATTGCTCGCTCATCTCTGACTCTTCAGGGCCCACAGTGTGGCACGTGCCAGACACTCAGAAAAGGGCTGAGTGAGTGCATGCATAATTCAACAGACAGCTTCAAGCATTTGGACTATTTCCAAAGACCAAGGCCAGCTTCGAAAGATAAAGTAGAAAAAAAATCAACAGCATGTGCGACAAACACCAAAGGGCTGTATGTTTGTTTGGATCAGCAGTAGCCTTGCTGGAAAGCCTGTGGCCTTACAGGAGACAGTCTTGAATGCGATCAAGCTCTCGGTGACTATATAAGATCTGATGCATTTCACTATAAAATATTAATTTCATTAACTTTTCTATACCTAGGCATTACCAGGATTTCTTATTATATTCCTTACCTATAGAGTAAACAAGACTGTGTTAAATAAAAATATGAAATAAGGACTTCCCTGGGAGTCCAGCATTTAGGATTTGATGCTTTCACTGTGGGCCCCTGGGTTCAGTACCTGGTTGGGGAACTATGATTCTGCGGCAAGGCCAAAAAAGAAAGGAAAGAGAGAGAGAGAGAAAAAAAGAAAGAAAGAAATAAAATCACCTTAAAGAGCTATGGTTTGTAACATCTGTTTTTTTCAAACTTTTAAGGTTTCGCCTAACAAAGCTGAAACAAAAAAAGATTCGGAAGACACGGTAGGTAGCCTGAAGCACGTTTATATTTGGGTTTGTGTGGAGCTGCATTTGGGTTATGTCCTCTTTGTTTTTGAATTTCATGTGTGTGTATAGATACATATATGCGTATTTAGCAATTTAATAATGCCATTAGGTTGTCCTTAAAATGTTCCATTTACGTTAATGGTATTTTAACAAAAATTTTGGTGGAAAATTTGAAATATGTGCAAATTGTAGCTAAATAATGTCACAGAAGCCAATTTCTTACACAGAATTAGAGCAGACTACTAATAATTATATATCATCTTAGTCTTTTTCGTTGTGCGAGGAGAGACCCAGGGAATGGAGTAAAACCCCTGGAAATGAGACCACGGTGGGACTCAATTTAAAGCAGGTGAAAACCTCTGGGCTTTTGGTTTTTAAAAACTACGTCCCACTTTGCTTTTCATGTCATCTGAAAAAAATTAATCTCTACTGCAATGGCAGTCACCTGGTGGCATGAAACAGTCACAAATTGACACTTGCCAAATGGAGGGGTTGGGATGCCCTGGAGAGCGCGCCCTTTTTCACTGTCATCCTAGAAATTCAGCTGGTTCCCCTCCAAGTACATTTTGTCTGGAACAGCAACTTTCTACTGATGTTTTCCCTTTACACTAGACAGAGCCAGTTTTCTTTAGTAGGACACGTGGTTTGAATTTCCGGGAATGACGAGGAAAACTTCACTTGGTGACAGAGAAGTGTCTTGCGTCCTCCTCTTGGCGACTGAAAGTGCTTTGAAGGACACTGGGGCCAAACGGCTTGGCCACCTTGGTCCATCTGCTCCCCATGTTTGAAGGGGCTGAGCTATGGAAAAGATCCTAGAATTTGTCTCAGACCTGTGTTCAAGCCACAGCCCTGCCACTCGAAGGCTGTGTGATCCTAACCTGTCTGAACCCAAACTTCCACATCTGTAAAGCCGAGGCAATGAAACTTCCATCTCCCCACCCCCAGGACTGAAGGTGTGGCCATGCCTGGTAAGCCCAGGAAGCTCTGTTCAAATGTAGGAGATTCCTATTTCCCCAATCCCTGCAGGACAGCTTGAACACCATGCATTGAAAATGCATCTACGTGCATGTTCCTATAAAGTTATTTATTTGCTGCAAGGCTGCTAGGGTCAAGTTCAGTGAATGGTTGGGTCCATGGGTTTCTCTTTGGGTTCTCCATCTTGCATTGTTTGAGAACAGTAGGGTGTGTGGGTGTGACATGTGGCTTTCCGAGTGACCTGGGGCCTTCCCTCTCATCAGCTGCTCCCACCTCACCTAGAAAGTGGTCCCAGCAGAAAGTACCTAGAGATAAGAATCTCATGCTTCTGCCCAGAGAGGGATGGGTTCATTACTGAGGCAACTGGACCTCAAAAGAGGGTTTTGTGAATGTAGGTTGCCTGTGACACCCACAAACAGACCTCCCAACCTGGTTCTCACGCTTGCCTCCTGGACATGTTTTCTACTGAAGTTCTTAGATTTGTGCCTTTGAAACCTTTGTCCATCTTCTCATTTGGCCCTGGGCAAACTTCAGCACGCTCAGCATCCCCAGCACTTGTGACTTGAGTCAGCAATTCTGAATAATTGTAACTGGGCTATTTTAGTCCCGATTTCGTCTCATTTTGGCTCAGAGGATTGGCCCATTCTAGAAACATCTTTTGCCCAGGAGATCTGCCCATCTAGGAATCAGTTGCATCTTTTGTGGGTAATACTATTCCCCTGAGGTTTCTAATACCAAAAAAGGGGAGATCAGTTTGAGAATGAAAGCCACTCAGTGGCAGGATTTGCCTTGAGTCCAGGATGCAAAAACAAGTTGCTTATCTTCAGGTATATATTTTTTTCTTTTTCACGTGACAGTAGCATTTAGATATTTAAAGCCATCCAGTAGGGACTTCACTCCTTCATTTAAAAAAAATTTTCACCTGGTTATTTCATGACCTATAGACAAAGCTTAAAAATTCTGTCAGTATCTTCAGCAGATGGAGTTGTGCTGATCTGGGTCATTTAAACAGGTTACCATGTTGAAAATCAATGTGTCACAAAAACAGACAGTGACAATGCTCTTTAGCCGTGTCTGAGAGTTTGACAAAGATAAGAGTTCACATGACACCTTGTAATTGGAAGATGGGGGTGATGTATCAGTAGATAATTGACAACCTGGATTACCGCACTTAAAAACAAAAGAGAAAAATGGGTTTTGTTTAAAAACAAAGTTCTGAGCTGTGACTGCTGTTGCCCGAAAGGCATCTAAGGGAGAAAGTGTCTCTGATGGACAAGCCGGGCAGAAGACATCCGACGTCCAGGCTAAAGGCGCCAAGAAAAAGCACCTGCATAGCCCCAGGCTAGGACTCGCCTTCAGAAAATTCTTTAGGCATAAGGTCTGTATCTCATTAAACTAGGAGGGAAAAAACAGAACCCTGGTCTTCATTCTGTGGCTTACCTGCACATCCTGTGTCCACCCAGCTCCCTTTTCAGTGAAAACAGAGCCTTGGGTGGTGGGGTTCATTAGAGGGAAATTAAATACTATGTGAGACAATTTCCAGTGATTTTTTTTTAAGTCCTCGTAGTTATAAATGTCTCAGATTACTAGTGTCGACCAGGGTTCTGAGATTCTTCTAACCCAGTGTTTCCCAAATGTTGACTGTTTGCACACCTGCCCCATCACTTTTGAGATATACCACTATTTACCTGGGGCTTCCCTGGTGGCTCAGCTGGTAAAGAATCCACCTGCAATGTGGGAGACCTGGGTTCGATCCCTGGGTTGGGAAGATCCCCTGAAGAAGGGAACGGCTACCCACTCCAGTGTTCTGGCCTGGAGAATTCCATGGACTGTATAGTCCGTGGGGTTGCAGAGAGTCAGACACAACTGAAAGACTCTCATATCTATTAAATATTTTGTATTGAAATTGACATACTCCTTATTTAAAGTTATCTTGAAAAGAAACTTGACATTACATCACACTTAGAAAAGCAGAATCAGTTTTCATAAGAAGAAGGTACCGTTATATAAGCAATAAAAAAGATATTACCTTCTGGCTACCTGGCTCTTGTTAAGCTCTGGACCGTTGGCCTTTCTAACTTTATGGAAAGGCACTTAGCCAATGGTAGGGAAATGTTAAAAAGATTTCTCTACCAGAACCAGACTGAGATTTCCTCCTGAATTGTGTTACAAAGATGAGAATTGAAAAAAGAGGAGTATTTTCACAGTTTTAATATTATTTAATATCGAATCTTGGCTCAACCTAAAGCCGTCTCTCGTCCCACCAATGGTCTGCTTTCTGCACTTTGGGAAACACTTTTCTAACCTTGAGATTTTATCGCCTCGCTCTGCTCCATCTCTTCCCTGTATTAACCTATACTGAACCAACCGGAAGCCCAGGCACCGCAAAACAATGAATGAAGGCGGAACAAACTCTGCCTCCACGTTCTTGACAAGTGAGGACAACAGAGAAGTCAGCTTTGGAGATTTCATTCTTCTCATGTCTAAGAAAATGCCAGTATTTGTCTAAAGCCATCGTCAATTAAAAGGACCCCTGACTTGGGCCAGGATGCTTCTAAAGTTGTTTGAAATGTCCACCCTTCTCCACTAAGTTGAATGAACTTATTTTAAAAAACACCCCCAGGTGGATATTAGAGTCCCTGGACTGTGTATGCAGAAAGCTCTGCATACACAGAAAGCTCTCCTGGCTGAATCTATATTTGCATAAACAAACTATTATGAAGCCACCCTTCGATTTCCTTACAGGGTCATTTTGTTCTGTAAAGAGAAGGGGGCGGATGAGAGATTCTGCAGTAGGGGAGGGGAAATTAAAAGGCGGTACTACCGGATGCGGTAGCCAATTTGGTAACTGCTGGTGGAACGGGTCAGAGGCTGGGGCAAAGGAATCTAGCTGAATTCCCAAACAGGGAGCTTCTGTGAGGAGGGAGCTTTGGAACTTTAAGACGCCTATGACTGCCCACCTCCCCCCACCGCCCCTGCCCCCGCCCCACCCGGCAGATCTGCGGGTCTGGTGACATTGATTTAATGCTAATTTCCGAGTCGCTTCCTCTCCCACAAGTGGACCACCCAAGTTCAGTATTCCCAAGGCTTCCCCAAACCCTTGGTCTCGCTTCCTGCCCCTCAGGTGCCTGTGGGGAAGGAGAGGACTCTGGGACTCCTGGGTGATGTGGGAGTGACCCTTTCTGGGGTTCTTATAGCAGATGGAAGCTTTTGCCTGGAGTCACGTTCAGTCTCTTGCTTTACATCATTTAAGGGGACAAGCCCCAGACATTCTTTACTCTCATTTATACGGCAGTTTGGTGGGCCTCCTTGGCTTTTACCTTCCTGCCTCAGAAAGTGTTCGTCTTTTCCTCAATGGATTGTTCGGTCATCCAAAAAGATAGGGGGAAGGGCCATTAAAACAGACCAGCCAGCGTCTGTCAGTGAACCTTGGTGCCTGGCTCTGGGAGGTGTGATACGCCTCCTCCTTGAGTTCATTGTGACCCAGGACCAAAAAGGAGACCAAAAGGAGACCTCATCCAAGCAAACTCAAGGATCAAACATTGTCTTCTGGTTTTGCTCTAAAAGAATATAAGGGCCACCAATCCTGGTTAACTCCTAGGTTCGTTCGTTTATAGATCAATTGTCCTTCTTATAAAAAGGATTTTCTTGGTTTAAAAGAATGGAAAAGCCTGGAGTTAATCAATGGAATCTATTTGTTGTTATAAATAATAAAGAGGTCAGCATTTCTTTGCTGAATCTGAATCTTTTTCTCTTGGCTTAACCACACATGATGCTTCAGCATAAGACTTGGTCACACGCCCTGCAGACATTGAACAGGGCCGTGCACACAAAGGACGTGGATTTAGAGTGTCTTTGCTATGCCCAGAAATGCTCCCTTCCGTGCTCTGGTTTGCTCAGTGCCTCCTCTGTTGGTTAGACAGTAAAGTATCAGCAGCTACCTCATGGGATTCATAAGCTTCTGCCACACGTTCATTGTTTTTCGGTTCTTGGTACAGTGTTTATATCTTACTAACACTTCCCCTCTTCCACACCCAAATGTGAAAAGAAGATGAAAACTTACTGCAGAGGAAGGTAAGGTCCTCTGATACGCAACCTCCAATTCTAATACATTAGATTTCACGGGTAGGTTTGTCAGATAAATAACAGGTACCCAGTTCAACTCAGTTTCATATAAATGGCAGCTGATTTTTAGTATAAAAATAAGTATGTCCCAGGCAATATTTGGGACATCCTTAGGCAAAAAAATTGTCCTTTGTTGATCTTAAATTCAGATTTAATAGGACATCTTGTGGTCTCACTGTTATTTGCTAAATCTGGCAACCCTACTCAGGAGATTTTCTCCAAAAAACATGGATAGAACTTCCGTAGTCTCCACCGTAATGCAAACAAAGAATATGAATTCAGTTGATGCTGGCAGAACACCATTTGGACCACTTCTCTGGGAAGCAAGGAGGTGTGTGGGCAGGGAGAGGACGACTCATGGCAATCTGTGACTCCACAGCCCTGTTCAAGGGGGGTGGATGGGCAGAAACATGACATGGCAGGATCCTGCGTGAGTCTCTCCCTGTGGTCCCCATCATCAGTTAATTTGGGGTTTATTTAACGCGCATTTTGAGCCACATACAGGATCTGATGGGGTTAGGGATGTAACGGTGCCAAAGACGCAGCAGCTCGCACCTTTGAGAGCTCAGCCTGGTCAGAGAGACACACAGCAGTGACATCAACACACCGGCCACACCGCTGTGCGCCTGCTAGGAGTCTCCCTGGTAGCTCAGTGGTAAAGAACCTGTCTACAGTGCAGGGGACCCGGGACTGAATGTCCAGGTGTGAGCATCACCGCCCTGGATTCAGAGGTCACCTCTGTCCCCTCATCAGTGCGGTCGCAAGCAAACTGTTTAACCAGCCGGGACCAAAACTTCCCTGTCTGCAATGCATGCTTGCCCACTCAGTTGCTTCGTCACGTCCAACTGTTACAACCCTGCGGACTGTAGCCCACCAGCCTCCTCTCTCCATGGAATTTCCCAGGCAAGAATGCGGGAGTGGGTTGCCATTTCCTTCTCCAGGGGATCTTCCTGACTCAGGGATCGAACCTGCGTCTCCTGTGTCTCCCACATCAGCAAGTGGGTTCTTTACCGCTAGTATGGACACAGTCTCTCATTCCTTCCTCTTCAGACTGTCGTTACAACATTCATTGGCTGAGAATGGTGCTGGGCACTGGCGCCTTCCATCGCTGTTACATCAGAGCTCAGAGTTGGACATCTCTTTGCCCAGTTCCCTAGGACATAGTTCTTTCTTCAGGGGGCTGAGGGAGATAGGAGGCTGAGGGGAAGAGGCAGAACCGGCCAAACCAGAGGTGCCTTGTGGGCTTAGCAACTGGACCTGCCCCGGTAGAAGGCTAGAGCTCCAGAACCAAGCTTTTTCTTATAACTCTCATACACCTTTGGCTGAGCAGGCTGAGCACCTGTGAAGGGACAGCCCTGAGCTGGTAACACAGGCTCCTAGTAGAGGAAGCAAAGCAGCAGAAATTAAATGAAAACAGTGTGGGGCCCAGTGAGCAATGGAGCATCTCCTGTATGACGTGAGCAGGACCAGTGACTGACTTACGCCAACAACAGTGCTTGCTAAGAGAGGGGAGTGAGGCCAGCCCCGCCCCCAGCCCAGATTCTGGCCTAAAACGGACCCCTCGAGCCAGTGGGGATTTTCCCAGGAAAGCAGAAGTGAGGTTGATGCTGGGGACCGTGCCCGGGCCTCCTGCTGCTCCTACTTCTGTCCTGGCCCCCTGGCGCTTGCTGAGGGCTCTGGGCACGCGCCGACCCCTGGGCCGGGGGCCCTCCTCTGCGCGGTTAGCTTCTAGCCGCCCCCTCAGATCACAGCATAGTCTCCCTTCCTCTGTCAAGCCTCCTGCCTGTCATGGTGGATCTGGTCTAGCGCCCTCCTTCTCTCAGCACCGAATCCTTCCCTCTGCCCTGTGGCACTCATCATAGCTGGCGTTTCACACTCACCTGCGGGACTATTTGTTTGGCATCTCTGTCTCTTCATGAGAACACGTCACCCCAGCACTCAGTATCCGTCACAGGTCATAGAAGGCAGTTGGTCGAATTTTTCCCGAGTAAATGCACACATCAGCATACCTCCCTCCTATTCTCTGAAAAAGACAGCAAGCTGGTTGGTGGACGGCACTTCCCCTTCAACCAGCCCTCGTTAATTTAGTTACCATTTAGAGCTAAAACAGCACCAGGTGTCCCAGAACGTCTGGAACGTGCATAAATGCAGGATCATCTGAGCCTAACCAGTTTGATCACACTGTTGATACAAGGCAGAGGCTATTTTAAACCCCAGCATTATGCAGTTTTATACATTTTTTAAATGGAACTGGGTGTATTCCAGGATCACCTGTCTCAAAAGTCATTTCTATACATTGGCCCTTTAGCTCCTGATTCAAATGTAGAATCTGCTCCATAAATGACTCCCTTTTAGTATCAAAAGGTCAGCACGGAAGATATTGTGTCTTGTATCAGACAGTGAATTTCAGTGATCCGTGAGCTTCCTTGGGAGAGGTAGTGTGCAGTGTGGGGAGAGCGCCAGGTCAGAAGGGAAAGTCTGGGTCTGAGGCCACACCCGTCCGTGCCGGGCGGGTCACAGACCTCAGTTTCCCCTTTCATGAAAATTCGGGCATGGGGCTAGATGGCCTCTCAGACTCTTTCCAACACCAGAAATACTCTGAAATTTTGAGTGTTTCCACACCCTGTTTTTACTCTCAGACTTTTTTTTTCCTCTTAATCAGAAAATGTAGTCAAAGATCTGACATCCTTGGGGATTTAAAAGGTTGTGTCACAAGTCCCTGGACCAGGGATCGTTAAAATGGAGATGCGTAAGACGACGAGGTTAGGCCAGACGCGCCCGGTGTTAGAGCTTTTCACACGGTGCTCAGTTGTGCAGAGACACAGAGACTGTAAGCCTCCCGCTCTCCCCTGCCCCGGGAGAGCGCGGGAGTAGGCGCCTCGCTGAGAGGGCAGATGGCCCTGGCTGCCCAGCCTCGGGCTGATCGGAGAGCCGAGCCGGGAGGCGGAGGCGGGCTGGGGAGCCCAGGGCCTGCGGGAGCGGCGGGAGCGCGGCCATCCACTCATTCGCATCTGCTTTAGGGGGAGGCTGCGTCTACAAGTGGAGGCGTGGGGCTTGTGGATGGCTCGTCACACCCGAACCTCTGTCCCGCGTGCCTCACACAGTCTGCAGATGTCAGACCTTTAGATCTCTGTAGACTACAGATGGCTGTAGTCAGGGGCGCCTAGCCGCCAGGCCGAGGGCCGGACTGTCCGGGCCGGGTAAGAACTGAGCTGCGCAGCAGGAGCGGGTGGCCCGGGCGAGCGAAGCGCCACCTGCTTCCACCGCTGCACGGCTTCTCAGCTCAGCAGCCGTGGAGGCTCTCGTGGAAGCTAGAGCCCCGCTGTGAACCAAGCCCACCAGGGTCTGGGCGGTGTTCCTTGTGAGAGAGCCTAATGCCCGATGGCCTGGGGGCTGAGCCGGGGGGCTGAGCAGGAAGCAGCTGCAGATGCCCGTGGCCCTTGGCAGAGAGGACTGGCTGCACAGCGGCCGCAGCAGATGAGTCTCTCAGACACTTACCAGAGCCCTGTGAGTGAGCAACAAGCGAGCTGTGTAATTATTTTATCATATATCACAACGTCACAGCAATAGAAATGAAGCCCAGAGTAAACGTAACGCACCGGAACCGTCCCAAAACCCTTCCCTCAACCCCAGTCTGCGGGCAGATTGTCTTCCACAAACCAGTGCTTGGGGCCAGGGAGGCTGGGACCCACTGACTGCAGTGACCTCTCAGGCCGAGTGAGAGCAGGGCTGACGATCTCTTCTAAAGCAGATGTGTTAGAACCCATCTTTCAGTGCAGATTGTGGATCAGTAAGACAATACATCTTTATCATGTAGACAAACACGAGTGTGTTGGAGATGCACGTTCAGAACACTGTCCTGCGGAGACCACAGTCTAAAGAAGACCCGTGGCCTCAGCACACACTAACATTCTAACAGCCAAGAGCCCCTTTCTGTCACCTTGAGCCCTAATGTGTTACTTACATAAATATGATACATAATGGTTCTATATATTTTTGCAGAAGAGAAGTATCTGGACTTTTCCCAAGATTTTAACACAAATCCACAACCACATGGAATATTTGGAAAATACAGAAAGTTGTAAAAGGAAACTTACCATGCATAACCTCAGCCCACATTTGTAAAGAAAAGCCCTTTCACTTTTGAAATCCTGCGATGATTAACATTTTTGTAACTTTCATAGGGAGAGGAAAAGCCAGCCGCCTCTTCAGCCAACCTCAACTCAGACAAAGCCAGCGCTACGCTCCAGGAGCCCCAGGGGGCCGCCAGGAATTCTACACCCACTGAGACAGCAAAGGATGGTGCCAAGGAAAAGGGGGCCCCAGCTCTCTGCCTCTGGGCAAGCTGTTCTGGAAAAAGGTAAGTCCTGGTCTCTAGATTTGGAGAGTCTCTGGGGCCAGGATGACTTGAGAAATGGTTTCTGGTGGGCCAGCCACGGTATTCAATGATGCATGGAGTTTCTTCTTCAAGCTGACTCAACTCACCACTAAGCTGAAGACTTGTAACTCACCCCGTGAGAAAAATGCAATGTCTGTCATGTTACAACCATGTGTTTTGTGGGAAAGAAAAGGAAATGAGCAAGTAGAGTTTTCCGTCTTGGAATCACTCCGCTTCGGGACAGAGGGCGGTGGTGTTCTGTGGGTTGCCTTCTTCTAGTGCGGGGGCGGGTGGGGGGTGGTCCTCTGGCTCCTCCCGCCCTGGCGCCGTGGACCCCCCTTGGGCTGCTCCGTCCCTCCTCCCCCAGCCGCAGAGCCTCCTGTGGCAGCAGCCCTGAGACCTCGCTCTCCTGTTGGAGAACCACAGCCGCCAACCAGTTCACCACCAGGGCAGGCGCACAGCGCGCCCTGCGAGGGGAACACGCAAGCCGCTGTCTGAGTTTTCCCTGTAGAGTGAAGGTGCCGAGCGAGGGAGCCAGGTGGGCGCACTGACTGATGCTGAGAGCTGTTCTGTGATCCTCCTGCCGAGCAAGCCTCAGCTGCCACACGTGTTCAGAGCTCCTGCCTGCTTTAAATGTGGCCAGAGAGGAGCAAGGAGTCATGGGAGGGGGAGCTGGAAACACCAGTTGAGCAATTCCAGTGGCACATCCGTGCGTCTTGGTGCACGGTGCCAGGAAGGCGGTGAACGCAGATGCCGCTGGGTGTTCGGTTTCTTCTCTTGTCCAGAATCCAGCAGGATTTCGGAAACCTTTTCCCGTTTATTTTCCATTGTACAGAAATCTCCCTTCTGGGTTCTTCCCAGAACACAAGCACTAATACTTAATGAAAACCTTGGGCGACGTCTCTTGGCAGATCCATCCTAATTCTCCTTCCTCATCAATTTCTCTTTTTTTTTCTTTAACAAAATATTTTATCAGCACTATAACGAAGGGAACAGTTTCCAAGTAAGTTACATCCATATACTGGTGGCAAGGGATAGATTTAAGTGGCTCATATTCAAACATTTTTTCTTCAATAATCATATGTGTTATTCAAAATGTATTAGGAAAAATAAAACTAGCACATTAAATAAGCTCAAGATTTAGCATATGTTTTGCTCAAGGTGAGGTTACATGTATTTAGTTTAGAAAAGTAATCCAAGGAGGAGGCCCTCCCTAGCGTCCAGAGGCTAAGACTCTGCACTTCCAGTGTGGGGGTGAGGGTTCAATCCCTGGTTAGGGAACAAGGATCCCACATGCCACGGGCTGCAGCTGGGAAAAAAAAAGTTATCCCAAGAAAGAGTTATGTAGTTAATGTACTAATACTAATAAGGAAATCAACCCTGAATATTCATTGGAAGGACTAATGCTGAAGCTCCAAAACTTTGGCCACCTGATGGGAAGAGTCAACTCTTTGGAAAGAAAACCCTGATGCTGGGAAAGATTGAAGGCAAGAGGAGAAGGGGACGACAGAGGATGAGATGGTTGGATGGCATCACCGACTCAATGGACATGAGTTTGAGCAAGCTCCAGGAGACGGTGATGGACAGGGAGGCCTGGCGTGCTGCAGGCCGTGGGGTCACAGAGATGGACATGACTTAGCGACTGAACAGTTAACAATGCTGAGTAAATAGTGGTAAATTGGGGTCCCCCAGGAGGCTGACATGAAAACAGAGCTGATGTGTAGAATATCTCTTGGAGGAGAACCGCTGTGGAGGATGAAGGTGTGGGAGGGGAGAAGCTGCGGGGCCCAGGAGGGGCAGAGCGGCAGGAGGAGAGGGCCGGAGGGCCTCTGGCTGGGGCTGCTGCTGAGCGGGGCCCAAGCTGAGCTCACGCGAGGGGTCCTGCGTCGGGCTTCCAGCACTCTCTGCGCTCGGTCACTGCCAAGGAGCAGCGGGGGCAGCGCAGAGGTGGTGGGCGCTGAAGTCGTGGCCCTCAGAGGCTGCCCTGCTCACAGCGAGGTGGGAGCCGCTCTCGGCCACAGCTGCCACAGGGGGCGTTGTTCAGTCGCTCAGCAGTGTCCGAGTCTTGTGACCCCAGGGACTGTAGCCCGCCAGGCTCCTCTGTCCGTGAGATTTCCCAGGGAAGAATACAGGAGTGGGATGCCAGGGGATCTTTCCCACCCAGGGATCGAACCCGCGTCTCCTGCACTGGGAGGCAGCTTCTTTACCGCTGAGCCACCAGGGGAGCCCCACAGGGTATGTGCAGCGTGGCCAAAGCTACCCAGGAGGTGGGCAAACAGTGGAAGTTTGAGGAGCACTGACGTACAGATCGGACTCCGAGTCCCGGTCCACCGCCATGAGCCTCGGCTTCCTCACCTGAGAAATGCAGACAGTATAGCCCCGTGTCATGGAAGTGAGTGAGGACTGAGGAACCTGGGCAAAACCCCCTGCCCCGTGGGTCGCACGGCAGCGGCCGAGGAGCCTGCATCTCGCCCACGTGCTCGGAGGGCTGCGCCGTGAGTCAGGCCCCCTGTGGCATCTCTCTGCGCCGGCCAGTCTGGGGAAGCTTCTGAATGTAAAACCTTCCCATGCTCTATGAGAGATGTGTCAGTTCCTCTTTGAAATTTCGGCTCTTCCCTTTGAAAATAAAAGTCAGGACCACTTGGCACTCAGGTACTCATTTATTTCAGTCTCACTGGTTCTTGCACCGGCATCTGTTTTATTTCTTCAGTAGGTTATACAGACAATGAAGAGAAACTGAAACCCACATCACCTCTCGTCTTGTCTTTTCTTCTTGCATGCAGAGAAAACAGATCTGTATGGAAGTGAGGGGGAGGCTCACTCATCCCACAGCAGTTTTAATCACCCTCTTTGTGCTATTTTTTTTTCAGTGTGCGTGTGTGTGTGTGTGTGTGCGTGTGTGTGTGTGTGCAGGTCCTAGGCACTGAAAAATATCAGTGAACAGATTGCTGCCCCCTAGTAGCTTCCGTTCTCTTAGAATAGCTTATTTCTTGTAGGAAGCAAAATGGCAGTCTTTGTCTTTTTTTAATTAGAATAAGATTTGGTTATAAAACCATTCTTGTAAAATTTTTGAGAGCAAAGAGAAACACTAGAAAATTCTGATATTTTCACTAACTCTAAGCTCGCTTCCTTTTAATTGAGAAGCTTTTAAATAAACAAATTTCGAAGTCTCTAAGTCTGCAATTAGGAACATCAGAAATGAAATTTTCCCCTAAAGGTTAATATGAAATTATACATTATTTTGATTTATAGTCTTGATTGCTAAAGTAGTACTTATTATAAACAAAAATAACCTTCGAGAAAATTAATTTCACATTTTGTTATGCTTGTCAAAAAGATGTGTAAGCCCAGTGATGTGGACTAACTGCACCCTTTCAGAGTAATTGGGATACCATTTGCTCTGTGACCTTGCAAAAGTTACTTACTCTGTTTGGGTTTCTTTTTCCTCATTTGTTGAATGAATGGAATAGCTGATCTTAAAAACCTTGGGGATGGCAAGCTGGCATAACAGCCAGAATCAGAAAGATGGGGTTCTGTAACTTTAGGCAAATTATTTAACCCTTCCGAGCATTTAGTTTGTTACCTGTAATATAGGGACCATGTCTGTCTCATGGTGCTGTTAGGAGAGTCCGTCATTTACCTGGAGGGCATCCGGGACAGAGTAAGTGCTCCGTGAGCAGGGCTCCTCCCATTTTTTTCAAGTGCGACATCGCTGGTTACAAACTAAATATCCCAGTGCCGCTTCTGGGGCCCACAGCCCGTGCGGTGCAAAGGGAATGTTGGACTCATCTGCTGCCGTCGAAAGGCTGGAAATCCTCTTGGAGGGACTGCGTACGTACGAACACATGCACGCCTGTGTGTGTGCCTGTATGCGGCTGGTAAATGATGCATTTATTTGGAGTATCTTCAAAATGGCTCTTTTCCTACTTTCCTTTGGGGGAGACAAATGATGAAATAGAAAAACAATGTGAGCTCTGAAGCCAAAGAGACACACAATCAAATCTCTGCTCTGACAGTGACTGTCTATTTGAACATGAGCAAAGAATTTAAAGCCTCACTTTCCTCACCTCTGAAAATAGGAAGTGACGCCTGCCTTTCATGATCTGGGGGAGGAGCTGGACAGTGGGCACAGAGTGACTGGCATCTGAGGAGCGACAGCTTCATTCTCAGACAGTCAGGGGTGGAGCCTGGTATTAATCCGTGGAGCGCAGGCCACCGGTGCCGCGGCTGTGTAGACAAGGGGGCAGCCAGGCTGGGTCAAAGTAGACTAAGAGAATTTAAACATCCCTCTGGCTCGTATGGCTTATTTGCTCAGAAGCGAATCCCAGAGTCCACTGGGATCCGGTTAGACAGCCCAGCACAGGGACTTCCCTGCTGGTCCCAAGGCTAAGACTCCACACTCCCGAGGCCGGCGCCAGGGTGTTGATACTTGGTCCTGGAACTCAGATCCCGCCTGCTTGCATGGTGCAGCCAAAAAAATACATAAATAAACCAAGAAAAGGCTGGCCTAGGTCTGGATAGCTATGGAAGCACTTGAAAGACAGGCTTAAGCATTCAGACCTGATAGAAAAGGTCTTCCTTCAGATCCACGGTGAAGCCAGTGAACTCAGAGCAGCTGCCGCCTGATCCACACGGTGCTCCTGGAAGACCCGGTAGCAACAGGGTGTCTGCTGGCCGAAGTGCTACCATCTGACAGCATTTTAAAGAAACATTCCTTTAAGAACTGCAGTGCTCTTTAAAGGAGAGGCGCTCTTGTAAATCAAGTTTATATGATAAGTACATGTGCCGTTTAGATCCTTATTCTCAGCAATATAAATGTCCAAACCAGATCCTTTGGATTTCAAACTGGGTTTTTGTCACTGTTAACAAAGCTGGACAACTTTAAACTCACTAGATAACAGCCAGATGTCCAGTTTGTTGAAAAGGATTGAAGCGTTTCTGGTTTTGAGGTTTGAATGAGAATCCCACCCTCGATGTGTTTGCTTATCACACCTCATCGTGTTCCTCTGACTGAGGGACTTGACGACCCAGGTGTGCCGAGATCGACCTTGCATTCTAGAATCATTCTGTCTTCGTTCATTTTGAAGTGAGTTGTGGTGCCCTCCGATTCTCCTTCCTGTCTGAATTCCCTTCCTGCACATATTCCCAATGTGGAAGAGTTAGTCGTCTCTCCTCTTCCTCAAAGATTAGCCACCAGAGCGTACTCCCTGGCAATGGAAATGATGAATTGGAATCTGGTCCTGCTGGGTCCTCAACTTGTAGGCTTTTGCCATGTGGGGAAGAGGAGGAGAAATAGCAGAAGTTGTTGGATGACTTTGTCATTGTGTACTGAGCATGGAAACCATGCTGGTTACAGATATACATTAAATGTGAGCTCCAGGATGTCAGCTTTGAAGGAGAATTAGAGACACACCTCAGACTTCAAAGAGAGGCATAGTTTTAGAATAAAAGCTACAGTTTAATAGGTATTGGAACAGAGACCTAGAAATTACAGAGAGTCTGCTTCCATTTTGCAAACTGACATGGAATACTAATGTAAAAATATATATGTTAGCCTGTGCCTAACACATAGCCCAATAATGTGGGGTTTTATTCTTATCTTTGCTAGTATTACTATTTTTCTTCAGTTCTATAGAGTTGCAGCCGAGGCAAGTTCACAAGATAGGGAGAAGCAGGCCAACAAAGAACGTTTATTAGAGGATCAGAACCACATGTAAGAAGCTGTCTTCCGGGGCGGCATCTGGAATCTGGCCTCAGGCCTGTTTATTCAGAGTTTTTATTTGTAACTTGGTCAATAAACTGTGAAGGACATTTATCAAGTTTATGAGTTGGGTGGGCTCATTAATGCATTCCAAAATATAAGCAATACGGATCTCAAAATACTGGCATGATGGGCTGAAGTTGGGATGTCCTGGGCTTTTGTGTAATGAAGTTCACTGTGCCACGTCCTAATGGGAGCAGCTCATCACATATTCTAACAGAGCCACGCCATCCGGTCACCCTTCCAATGCTAGAGCTTAATATGATCAAGAGCAGTGTTAGAAATGTCTCTTCCGAAGGGATTCAGGAACAGCCATGTGTCTAGGCAAGACATAAGGGACTTTTAAAAGCAACATGATATTAATCAAGAAAAGTTATTTAAAATGTATTTTATTAAAATTAATTTCTGCTAAACGGCAAAGTAGCTCAATTAGACACGTGTCCTTGGTGTCTCAGATGGTAAAGAATCTGCCCACAATATGGAAGACCCAGATTCAATCCCTGGGTCAGAAAGATCCCCTGGAGAAGGGAATGGCTACGCACTCCAGTATTCTTGCCTGGAGAATCCCATGGACCGAGGAGCCTGGTGGGCTCCCGTGGGGTTGCAAGGAGTTGCACGCAGCTGAGCGACTAACATTTTCACTTTCACGTTATACGTTCTTTATCATATTCTTTTCCGATACAGTTCATCACAGGATATAGAATATAGTCCCCTGTGCAACACAGTAGGACCTCATTGCTTAGCTGTTCTCTGTGTAATCGTCTCCATCTACTAATCCCAAGCTTCTCATCCATCCCTCCGTGCCCCTTCTCCCTCTTGGCAACCACAAATTCTTCTCTGTGTCTGTGAGTCTGTTTCTGTTTCACTGATAAATTCATCTGTGTCATATTTTAGAGCCCACATATAAGTGATATCATATGATGTTTACCTTTGTCCGACTCACTTCACTTAGTGTGATAATCTCTAGGTCCATCTGTCTGGTTGCAGATGGCAATATTTCTTTTCTTTATTTGACTGAGTGGCATTTCAGCGTGTGTGTATGAGCATGTGGCTGTGTGGGTGTGAGTGTGTGTGTGAGTGTGTGTGACTGTTTGTGTGTGTATGTGTGTGTGAGTGTGGTATGTGCATGTGTGTGGGTGTGCGTGTGTGTACATGTGTAGGTGTGTGTGAGTGGGTGTGTGCGTGTGTGTGTGTGTGAGTGGGTGTGTCTGTGTGTGGGTGGGTGTGAGAGTGTGTGAGTGTGTGTATATGGGGGGTGTGAATGTGACTGTGAGCGTGTGTCTGTGTATGTTGTGTGTGTGTGGGTGTGTGGTGTGTCTGAGTGTGTGTGGGTGTGAGTGTGTCAGAGTGTGAGTGTATGTGTGTCTGAATGTAAGTGTGTGTGTGTGTGTGTGCGCATGTGGGTGTGAGGGGGGGGTGTGTGAGTGTGGGTAGGGGGTGAGAGTGTGTGGGTGTGTGTGCTAGTGTGAGTGTGTGTGTATGTGTGTGTGACAGTGTGTGAATGTGTCTGAGTGTATGTGTATGTGGGTGTGTGTGCTAGTGTGTGTGTGTGTGTGACAGTGTATGTGTGAATGTGTCTGAGTGTGTGTGTGGGTGTGTGTGGGTGTGTCTGAGTGTGTGTGAGGGTGTGCGTGGGTGTATGTATCTGAGTGTGAGTGTGTGCGAGTGTGTGTGTCTGTGTGTGAGTGTGTGGTGTGTGTGCGTGAGTGTAGTGTGTGTGTGAATGTGTCTGGGTGTGTGTGGGGGGTGTGTGAGTGTGTGAGTGGTGTGTGGGGGTGTGTGGGGGTGTGTGCACTGCATCTTCTTTATCCACTCATCTGTTGATGGACATTTAGATTTCTTCCACGTCTTGACTATTGTGAACAGTGCTTCTGTGAATTAGGGTGCTCCATCTTTTGGAATTAGAATTTTGTCTGCATACGTGCCCAGGAGCGGGACTCCTGGATCATATAGCAGCCCTGTTTTTAGTGTTTGAGGAAGCTCCGCACTATTTTCCACAGAGGTTGCACCAGTGTGCATTCCCATCAACAGTGTAGGGGTTCCCTAAGGAAAGCCCGAAGTGGGTCAGGAAGGCCTAGACGGTGCCCCTCCCCCAGCATGCGCGGGGATCCCTCCCACTCGTCGAGCGTGCACTCTGTGCAGGCGCTGTGCCAGGCGCTTGACACACCTCGCCTTCGCACCAGCCATTTCCACACACTGAAGCACGCAAACACACATGCCGACTCAGCCCATCCAGATAGTTCTAGGACCGTAAGAAAGGTGATCATGGCTCAGCTGAGGCCTCTCTGTGCTCCTCCTGGTGATCACTCACAAACCACACCTCCGCCCCCAGAGCCACCAAGGAGGAGGTCCCCGCCAGCGACCCGATGCTTTGCTGATGTCGGGCCTGCCGCCGCTCCCCCTGCCACTCGAGAGGCGGTGGAGAAAACTCTCTTTGGGAAGCTCAGCTCTGGGAGCAGCTGCTCGGGGCAGAGAGACACGCTTGGCACCCAGGCAGCCCTCTTTTCCCCAGGGCACACCAAGCTCGAGGGCAGCTAAGCTGGGTTGGATAAGGGGCTCTCCAACCACCGGCATCCTCCCAAACTACCCTTGCAGGATGCTGGCTCCCCAGAGTCCTTACTTCCACGGATGAGTTGCCTTCCCATTTCTAAAAATTTTTATTTCTGCTCCTCCCGTACCCCCTCACTTCTAGAAAAGACTGTAGACACCTGATCCCTCATTGCAACATAGTTGAAGTTGTTCTTACCCACCTACATACACCTCGCAGTGTCTCTGACGCCCGTGGAAAGGAAGGCCCTGGCATCTGCGCGGGGAGCCCCAGCCCCCAGAGGCCCTGGCATCTGCACGGGGGAGCCCCAGCCCCCAGAGGCCCTGGCATCTGCACGGGGAGCCCCAGCCCCCAGAGGCCCTGGCATCTGCACGGGGAGCCCCAGCCCCCAGAGGCCCTGGCATCTGCACGGGGAGCCCCAGCCCCCAGAGGCCCTGGCATCTGCACGGGGAGCCCCAGCCCCCAGAGGCCCTGGCATCTGCACGGGGAGCCCCAGCCCCCAGAGGCCCTGGCATCTGCGCGGGGAGCCCCAGCCCCCAGAGGCCCTGGCATCTGCACGGGGGAGCCCCAGCCCCCAGAGGCCCTGGCATCTGCGCGGGAGCCCCAGCCCCCAGACGTGGATGAGTCTCAGCTCCGCCTCAGGCGTGACTCTCCCTTCACAAGCTTTATTGTGTGTATTCCTCAGAACCACCATCGAAGCGCCCGCTTTTGGTGTGTGAACTGAGGTTCAGAGAGACACAGTTGACTTGCCCGAGGATGCACAGCCACAGCAGTGAATTTGAACCTGACTCCACAGTCCAAGACGCTCAGGACTTGGGTTCTGAGCAGGTTGCCATACGTGTGTCAGACCCTAAAGGGCAACAAGAACCCGGTGTCTCATTACCCGATCTGGGGTCCTTCTAACCGTCTGCTTCAACCTTCGCCAACCTGAAGGTTATGCCCGTGAGCCAGTGTGCAGATGTACAGGAAAGTGCAAGGTGGCTTTGAATGGCTCCTGGAGACAGCTGTAAACATCTAATCCATCAGGTAGTGCAAAGTCATCTTCCTTCCATTCTACTCCATCTCCTCTGGTGACATATAAGATCTCTTACACTTGATCTCTCTTTATAACAAAGACTTAAAAATGATTAGAATTTGATGAGCACCAGTACGCAGTGCAGTGATTTTAATACGTTCTTCTGGTTACGGGGAGGACATTGATATGGCGTTCATGTCAAGCTGTTTTCTTTTAAAATACATTTGTTTAAATGAAAAGATGGTCAACTTAAAGAAAAATATCAAGTAAATACAGATGGTACATGGACAGGTCAAGAATTGTGAAAGCAGTATGCAGATTACTTTGAGAAATGGTCCACTGGACTAATGCCCAACATCAGGAGTGTTTTGCTGGGTAGTGTAGCTTGAAAGTAAGAGACGATACTTACAACGCCAACTCCCGAAACATTAGCAGGATCAGGACAAGCGGAGCCGCAATGAAGATGACGGAAACCTCGCTGTCCGGGAGGCGTCCCTTCCGCATCTCAGCCTCACCTGCACTCAGCTCTCAGCTTTCTCTGGAAAACAGTGAGCCACCAAGGCCAAGAGCTTTCCCAACACAGGAAATCAGCGCTCAAACCAGTCTCCTTCCAACGCCCGGGCAGCAGAGAGAGCCTGGCAAGCCAGCAGTGCTGTTCTTGCATGGAGGCAGGGTTTTTCAGCTCAGTGTACACAGTATTTGACTCTTGAAACTTTTGTGGGTCAGGGTGAAGGCAGTCTGCTTAAAATGTCATTTAATTCTTTGCCTTTCCATAGGATTAAACAGTACCCGAGTGGTCTCGGGAAGAAGGGGTGTGGTTCCAAGGCAGCTATACTGCTTGCCATTGCTTCTGAATGCTCTATGATTTTCCAACAATCAGAAGCTTCCAGAAAACCCACAATCCATTTTAGGGACATTTTTCTGTGCTCAGGTAAGCTTCAGTGTGAGAAGAAGATAAGTAAAAATTAGTGGTCAAATCTGAAGATCTCATCTAGAGAGAAAGCTCTGGTAGAAGAGAAAGCAGCTCACACAGTTACCAGAAAATGTTTCTGATCCTTCAAATCATCGTGACGGGGGAAAACTGGCTTTTGGAACCATTTCCATCATTTTCTGGTTTTATCATCCTAAACAAGTGACTCCAGCTCTCTGAACTTTGTTTCTTGCTGTGTAAGTGAAGATCCGCATACTGACTGCTGGGGACTGCTTTAAGTCAGATAATGTTTACAAAGCGCCAAATAAAGAGGATACGTCTGTAAATGTCAGGTCCCTTCTCTCTCGCACACTGCATGTTTTCAAGGTAAAAATAAAGGCAGGGCTTGGGACAGAATCGACATAGATGGTACCTCCTTGATGGCTCAGTGGTAAAGAATCCCCCTGCCAATGCAGGAGACGTGGGTTCAGTCCCTGAAGATTTCACAGGCCTCGGAGCAGCTAAGCCCATGCATCACAACTGCTGAGCCTGTGAGCTGGAGCCCAGGAGCCAGGCCTCTGAGCTCACGTCCCACAGCTGCTGAAGCTCACGATCCGCAACAAGAGAAGCCACCGCAATGAGAAGTCCTGGTCCAGCAACTTGAGAGCAGCCCCTGCTCGCCATGGCTGGAGAGAAGCCGGGGCAGCAACGGAGACCCAGCACAGGCAAAGAGAAATAAACACACACCGACATAGAAAGAGTTCTTGCCCTGGCGTCCAACAGAAGAGATGCGAGGGTCTATGAAGACCCTGGAGTTCTTTGTAAAATATTTTGTTCAAGCTTACTTTTCTGGGAAGAGAATCCAGCTCTGACAAGTGAGTCTCGCAGTGGCCTGTAACCACCACCCACCCACCTCAAAATGCATCAGAACAACTGCAAGAAATATGCAAAGATGAACTCTCGAGTTGGAGCTTGGCAAACCTATAGGGGTGATTGTGACGCTGGCCTTTGATAGAATTTGGTAATGCCTCTCATATCTGGGGCAGGACCGAGATGCTGGACCTGCTGCAGGAATTTACAGGACTGGAAGCTGGATGTGTTGGGCCCCAGGCCTCTGGCCCTCCAGAGAGCATTTTAGCCAGACTATCCTTTGGCACAATGACCTTGGCCCACGTCGAAGGCGGGTAAGAAGCAGCTTCAGATGTTGGCCACTGCCTGACCGTCAGGCTCAGGCTGAGGACCTGCTTAGGACATCAGAGCCTGCTTCCTCTCAGAGGCTCACAGGATGGGTTGCTCTGGACACATCACCAGAATTTTCCTGAGCAGTTGGTGCATCTTACCTAACAGTGACTGTCTCGTGTGACAGATCGTAGGTCCCTCTTCAACAGCTACCAGGAACTGTCAAGGCAAACGTGTTACTAATTCTTGCCCGCAGCCAACGCTGCCGTTTGTGTTTTCTGTAGCATCCCCTCGTCACTCATTTGTATTCAGGTTGCGTCTGTATGTTTACTGTTCCTTCATTGCACGTTAAAATACATCATTTAATTTACACTGTTTATATTTGTATAAACCTCGTTTGAGTTCATCTTGGAACAAGGTGTGCATAAGCAATGTCCAAGAATGGCACCAGCAGGCTGTTAGCCTGGTTGTGGCAACATCCTAACTCTTGCTTTGTTTTTATCTTCCCTTTAGTCAGTTAAAGAGGATTCAGTCCCCACAGGTGCAGAGGAGAATGTAAGTTACACACGAAATGACAGAATCATCCCATTTCGCCTCTGGCGTGCTGGACCCCTGGGCACGTCAGCTCTGGGGTTGTGGGTTCTTGCATGCTCAAGTGTGATTCACCCACTGTAGACTCTTTCAGCCTTTCCCGTGATTAGTGACCATGGGGGAGTGACTTTGCATCAATAGTTGGAACACCCATTGAATCAATGCAGATGAAATGCAGAATCAGAGCACACATTTTTAGCCTTTGTTACCATTTAGGGGCTGGAAGAGTCTACTCAACCTAAGAGCATCTTGCTCCTTCCTTAAGGGACAGGATGCTGCACCCTCTGCTTCATTTTACTCTGATTGCTCTTTTGCTTTTATTTCCATGGCAACCTAGATCCTCTACTAACCGTGGGTGGTACCCAGGACAGGTAGTTGCACCAGGCATCAGAGCATATCGCTGCAGTAGATGCTGTGAGACATTCTCTCGGGCAGGAGAGCTGACTCCATGGGTCTACACTTGACAAACACAAGTTGAGCCTCACTCTCTCTGGGGGCTTTAATTTCCAAGAGTGATGGTCAAGACTTTCAAGACAGTGCATTGATGTCTAAGAAGATGGCTCCGTGTAAGCCATCACACAAGTGTATCATTCCAAAACATCTTCCAGGGAGATGAACACATTGGCCTCAGGAGTGTCAGACCCAAAGCAGCAGCTGTCTGCTCTAAACGAAGTACAGTCTCTGGGAAAAATGTTATAAGTAAGCTCACAACTCCTTAAGGTAGAAACTGATTGCTGTCATTTTACCAAAGCAAAATATGTTTGGCTCTTCCGAGATGTCTCTTGTGTGCTTGCCATGGACAGGGCTTGTGTTTTCACTTTTATTTGATTGCTGGAACTGAGCAGAAGTCGAAAATCCAAATATGTCCAGAAATGTTGACTGTGATGTGGAGTAAAAATCGGAATGGCTATGTCGTAATTCTTGCTGGGAGAGCGAGCTTTGGAATCTGCTTTGTTGCTGCTGTTGCTTCTTTCTCTTTCCTCCTCCCTCCTTCCTGCCTTCCTTCTCCCTTCCTTCTCTCTCCCTCCCTTCCGCTTCTCCCTCCCCTTTTTGGAGCCAAACTTACTAGCTTGTAAATCTCAGGACTCTGGTAGTTCCAGAAAATTCTCATGAGTTTACTGGCTATTTTCTAGAAAATCTAACTCTCCATTTCAGCACCCTGCAAGGGGGAACTCCATGAGTCTTCTTCCCAGGAACTTTAAGTTTAAAAGCTGCAGGTTAAATCCAAAGCATCTGTTAGCTTCCAAGTTCCATGTTTTTTTGAAGTGAAACGTCTTTTTGATGCCTGTGTGTAGGAATCCCATCCAGGGAATCCTGTGTCTCTTGCAGCTTGCATATGCAAACACAGAGTAGATCTCTAACTGGGAAACGTAAAGTGTCTCATCTTCTACTGTGAAATTTAGAACACAAAAATAACATGAGTTAGAGTTAAATGACTGATACCAGAAGATAACACTAAATCAGACAGAGATGCAAGGAGATGCAAGGCGTTTCATCAAGAAAATAAAAAGCATTTTAAATGCTTTCAGTTGCTCAGCCCTGCCAGTGATGTTCTCATTTTAAGATTCCACATTTCATCTCCTAATTGACTACTAGTTGAAAAGAATATGGTAAATACGTTGTGATCTTGGCCCCATCACCCCCAGGCTGTGCTACCTTTTGGACCTCAGTTTACTCATCTCTTAAATGGCCATAATAATATGACTCACTCCTTGTAAGGATGCTTGTGAGGATTATATAAATAATGCCTGAAACACAAAATAACTCAGTAATTCAGAGGTTGGCAAACTGCAGTTCACGGGCCAAATCTAGCCCATCACCTGTGTTTGAATGACCCACACGCTAAGTAAGAATGGTTCTTACATTTTGAATGGTTGGAAAAGAAAAATCAGAAGAATAATATTTTGTGATATATGAAAATTATACAAAATTCAAATTTCCGCATTTTTAGATAAAGTTCTATTAGAGCACAGACACCTTCCTTCCTTTGCCCAGTCTACGGCTGCTTTCAGGCCGCGAGGGCAGAGTGGGGTCATCTCAGGGCCTTCCGCAGGAGTTTGTCGCCCCTGCAGGAGCGTCAGTGCACATGCGGCGCAACATGGGCAAGTGGGCACTTCCCAGTGGCCAGGGTTTCGGTCTCCTTGTGAAGTTACACACCTCCCAGCTGACTCAGCGTCCACATGGAGGGAACACGTATGAAAAACCGTTAATCAGTTTAGTCTCCTTCTCCTGAGTAAAAGAGGTGGCGTGAGTCAAAGCAATGGACTGTACTCTAGACTTTCAGAATGGGACACATTACAAGAGCCCTTTCACTCGCAACTTCTTATGGCTAAAATGTGGTTGAATTCACTTTTAAAAAACATCTCCACCATGAGTTCCCAAAACTGATCTATCAACCAGCGCAAATCAAAGAGTAGAGTGATTTCAAATTGTTTCATGGAAAGAAAAATAAGGTTTTTGAAACCAATGAACTCTTTTCATAGAATAAACCTCTGGTTCTATCATGGGAAAGTTTTTATTCATCCCAATTACAGAGAATATTGAATCCTTTCATTATCATCTGAAAACATCGGGAACACTGGTTAACCTGAGGTTGTGTTCTAACTCATGAGGGGAAGAAAGCTTTCCTTCCCAAGAAGTTCCACGATCAGGGGAACAGGCAGTTCCACTGCTTTTCTCTTAGTGAGGAGCCTGTCAGCTGCAAGTGAGAGCACACCCAGCTCTACCTGGAGAAAAAGAAAGTAGAATTTGTTGGCCCTCACGCTCTCCCCTGGCTCAGCCTTCCTGGCCTGGCTACTTTCTCAGATTCTCATCAGCACGTCAGCCAGTGCAGGATAAAGGAGAGACCCGTCCAGCAGCAGCCCTACGTGTCCTGGAATTTGTTCTTTTCATTGACTTAAATGGGTTCACATGCTTTATTAGTCAGCATCTGCCAGGTTGTGTTGCAATAACAACCAAGCCCCAGTGCCAGGGGTTTTCAATAGCAAAAATCCCTTTCCCCCTCACTTATGAGGTGTATCACCTGTGAGTTAGATATAAAAGTAAAAATCACTACAATATCTTTGCCATCAAATAACAGGTTGTAAATGACAGGTTATAAGTCAAATCAGAAAGAATCTTAAAAAATTCTAAAATAAAAATTATCAATATTATCATGGCATAGGTGAAGTTTAAGTGGAGGTAACCTATTTTGCTATCAATCACTTTCTGAAACTCATAGCTCTAGTGAAAACTGTATAAACCAAATGTCAAGGGTGAATATGGTGTCATATTAGGGGCAAAAGCGAGACCTCTGGCTGGAAGGTGCACCGTCTGTGTCGGTTGCACTAGCATCTTCATGCAACATGTCACACGCGCTGCTGAAACCAGGGGCTTCCCTGGCAGCACAGTGGTGAGGAACCCACCTGCCAGTGCCGACGATGAGGGCTCAGTCCCTGGTCTTGGAAGATCCCGGGCAGAAGGAAATGCAGCCCTCACCAGTGTGCCTGCCTGGACATGACCCTGTGGACAGGGAAGCCTGGTGAGCTGCAGACCACGGGTTGCAAAACACTGGACATGCCTTAGCAACTGAACAGCAGCTGAAACCAAGCAAAGGAGATTTAATCCTAAAATATAGTGCAAATCTGATTTTCACTATGGCCATCACACCCAAAGTTAAAATGTTCAGAGGCAGTCATATATTCTGAATAAGGAATAGCATTTTTTCCAAAGCTCTGGCCTGGAAAGAAATCAGAAAACTATCCAAATAAAAATCAAATTCTCATGTCTGTATATGTAAATAAGATCCTCACTTAGCTCAAATCCTAGATTTCCACACTGGATGTTAATAGATCTTTTTTTTCCCCTTGGCTGCTGAAAGCCAACTTCTTGGCCTGACTTCAAAGCTAATGAGAGTTCTCTAGAAGTCTCTTTTTTTTCCCTACTGAAATAGTTGTGTGTTGAAGAATGGACTGTGGGCTAGGATTTATAAGTTGACACCTCTTGACATTTGAAAAGGCCCAGCAAGAAACCATTGCCACTCAAAGTTGATTTACAAAGTTACTGCCGTATGGTCATTTTATCATATGAGTAATTGCCCCTCTCGTCCCTACACACACACACACACACACACACACACACACACAGAGGTAACTTGCTGCTTCAACCACACAAAAATTCTAAACCCAGAGTCAGTGAGTTAGTCTCTGCTCATTACCTACCTAACGGCCATTTCTCATTCCTGCACCTTTTCCCCTTGATCTTAGGTAAGGTTGGTTACTACCACAGCCCCAAGTATTTGGTTGTGATTTGTCTAAACCAAATGCCCATTTTCTTCAACAATAATTAATCTAGGGATAAGGATGTGACCTACGTTTGGCCCATGAGATGTACTCTGAGTTAGAGGATAAAAATACAGAAATTCACTTGGAGAAAAGTTTTGGTTGTGACCTTCCTTCCTTCTTAGGACATTGGGTTGAGGATGTGATGCCTGAGACTGTGGCAGCTACTTTAGGTAGCAAATAAAAGGGTGGAAAGCCAAGAATGGCAGAGTCAGAGGGCAGCAAGAGCCCAGGCTCTTAGAAACTTTGTGGAGCCACCAAGCCAGCCCCATAGCATCCTGTTCCATACTGTAATCTGTTAAGACACTTAGATATTTGGTTCCTGGTAAACAGCTCCATCCTCATGGAAATGGCTAATTACCTGTTGGTATGATATTGGCTCTATCATTCACTCATTTAGATGCTTCATCTGTAGACTAGACTGAGCTTTCTTGAGAAACTCAGTAATCCTTTACTGAGGTAACATATTAAAAATACCTTGCACATCTGACATAACAAGAGATAGTTGTTGATATCTTCTCTAAACAGTGGATTCGTGCACGGGGGGCGAGTCCAGATAATTCACGCCCACACTCTCAAAGTGACGACCACCGGCATTAACTGAACGCTTACTGTGCGTCAGGCACAGCTCTACGGACTTTAAATATGTTGCCTGATTTAATTCTCGAAACAACTTCCGATGTGGTGTACTCTCTCCATCAAGAAATGAGAAAAGCGAGGTGCGGAGACGTTGAGTGGGAACCTTGGACTAGAGCCCCTGGGAGGGGCAGAGTCTGGATTTAGGCCCAGGCTGGCTGGCGCTGGGCGCTGCACTCACAGTCACGATAGCGGACTGCCAGCGCCTCAGCTGGAACTTGTCTGACAGAAGTGAAAGCGGATTAAACCAGTCCCGGATGTAGAAATCCAGGACCGCACTGGACCGCCAATTCAGTCTCTTATCTGGCCCTGTCCAATGCCTGGCTTCCCAAAGACAGGCCTGGGTCAAAGTTCAGCACCCCAGCAGCAGAAACCTCGTTACAAACACGCTTTGTTGGCCAGCTCAGGACCTTCAGTCTCTTAACAGCTTTTGATGGGACAGCTTAACTTTGGTTGGCCACAGCCCCTCCTTTTGTCTTACACCTGGTCAGTCCATGCTGACGTCACCTACCTTGCATTCTGGGACTTTTGCCTTTATAATTTCCCAACCTAGATCTTAGATTACAAAGAGGAAATGCTGGAACTTGTCAATACCTTAAGAAATGGAAGGTGGGGAGAGTGCTATGATTTAATTGCCCTGTTTTAGGATGTGTCTGTGTGTTGATTTGTTGATGGGTGCCTTCTTGCTTCAACTGACAGTATAGAATGAAGGGTCCTTCTCAATTCAAATCGTTTGGGTTATTTACAAACCAGTGATAGTTTCTGCGTGAAGAAAGGAAAATATTTTCTCCACAATCATGCTGTTTCTGGAAATGACTTTATTCCCACCCCCACCACACACACACACACACACACACACACACACACACACACGCCCCGCCCCAACCCTAACAGCAAGAAAAGAATCTGCAGGAGCTAGGGGTCTGGTGCCAGCCAAAACAAATGCAGAGATGCCGTTGGCTCTGGAGACTCCTCTCTGAGGCAGAGATGGCACGCGCTTGTGGAAAGGGCCAGATAGGGGATGTTTCAGATTTTGCCGGCTACATAGGGTTTCTGTTGCCAATTTTTTCATCTTTTTAAACAATTTTTCCAACCCTTTAAAAATGTAGAACCTAGCCTTAGCTCAGGGGCCATCCCCAAGCAGACTCTGGGAAGCATTTGGTAGAAGTTTGCCAACCCCTGCCTGCGGAAGCGAGAAAGAAGCTATAAAACTCTCCAGGCCAGCTAGCCCCGTCCTGTTGCCAGGACGAATGCAACCCAAAGGCCGCCCTGGGCGGGAGGCGCACGGCGCAGAGGGGTGAGGCGAGGCAGAGGGCAGGGCAGGAGTCGGCTCGGGGGCGTCTAAGGGCGGGCTCCTGTCTCAGCCCCACTGCGGGCCCGCTCAGCCAGCTCGCGGCACCGCGCGGAGCCCCGCGTTCCCCTGGTGGCGCTCACCCGCGTCTAGCGCAGGCACCAGTTCAGCAGCAGGAGCGAATGGCTGTCTGGGGGAGCAGTGGGAAACGGCCCTGAGGAAGCCCAGGCCTGGAGAGGGCGGGTTCCCGCCGCCTTTCCGCAGGGAGGGGCTTCTCTCCAGCGGGGGAGCTGGGCTGCGCGTGGGAACCGGCCGCACCGTCCTCAGGTTCCGACTCCTAAGCAAACGGGGACGCCCGATTTTCACGGAAGCCGGTGTGACTCTGCGGGAGCCCAAGTCCAGCAGGGTCCAGCAGGGTCCAGCAGGGTCCAGCAGGGTCCAGCAGGGTCCAGCAGGGTCCAGCAGGGTCCAGCAGGGTCCAGCAGGGTGGAGGAGGTACTGCGCGTGCCCTGGAGGGCCCTTCTCGGCCGCCCGCGGGGCTGCGGGGCGGGAAGCTCGCCCTGCCCCGCGGCTTGGAGCGCACGTGGCGCGCGCCTGCTTCCTGGCCGCGTGCCGGGCGCCGCGCAGCAGCGGCTCGAGGCTCCCACCTGCGGCAGCCGGGGGGGAGGCACGGGCGGGAGCCCACTCTATAGAGCGTGTCTGGGGTGGGCTTTTCACCCCCACTGTTCCACCGCCTGGCCGAACAATCCAGGTGGCGTGTGGCTCACCAGCAGAGGCTGTCAAGCCCGAGGAAGTAGAACCCGCCTTGCACACGGTGGATCTCAGCGAAGAAGCGCGCGCACAAGACCTGAGCCCGCAGAAGCGGCGCCCGGGAGAGAAGAACGCAAAGCCTCGCGGCCCTCCCTGATGGCGCTCCTCAGACAGATGGTAAGCTCCGCTCCGCGGTCAGGGCAACTGAGACGCCCGCACCGGCTTCCGAGACCCAAGAGCCAAGGCAGGTGGGCAGCCAGGGCCCTAGGCAGCAGGGAAGGAGCACCACCTAACACCAACTGTGCGGAGTAAATTCCCTTTCGTCCTGCTGATTCAGCCACAGAGAATGCCTCTTCGTTGCTTATTTTCCTTTACCCTTCAGTTCAGCTCAGCTCAGCCGCTCAGTCGTGTCCAACTCTGCGACCCCATGAATCGCAGCACGCCAGGCCTCTCTGTCCCTCACCAGCTCCTGGAGTCCACCCAAACTCATGTGCATGGAGTCGGGTGATGCCATCCAGTAACCCTTCACCCCGGCTAACGTCCTCCTTAACAAAGGAAGAGGTGGCCTAGGCCCCTGAGCCACGGCAGGCAACAGTAACCACCTGGAAATCGTGTTCTTCACTTTAAATTTTATTTATTTTTAAAAGTTTCCTTCTGTTTTTGGCAAGTGTTTCTGCCTTCCTCGTTATGGTGATAATATGCAGTTTCCTTTGAAAATACGTTTACTTCCATAAAGAACATAAGGCGTTTTTAAAGGATTGAGTAATAAATAGTTCAATTTATATTTTGATGTTGGAAAACTTTTGAAGGGGATGTGTGAGTGACACAAATTTGGGCAAAGCCTGTTTATAGACAATTCCAGACAGGATATGATATGAAAGGAAATGACAGTTTCCTAATAGTGTCTGTAATTTAGCTGGTGAATTTGCCCTTCTTAACTTCTTTAGCTTGGAAAGAATGTGGGCAGACATCTTTGGGCATCTGTGAAGAGTTATGTATATTAAATATCTAAACATCCAGGAACTTAAATAATATAATGCAATCAAACCCCAATCGTTTGGAATACAAAAAAAAAAAAAAGTAAAAGGCCATTGGTTTAATTCTCTTTTAATGAAAAGCAAGAATTTCATTATAGTGTGCCTTTATTTCTAGGAGTATTTGGGAATTTAATCCTTTGAGAAAGCAACTCTCTAATTTCACAAGCTCAACCTGTTAAGGAATTCTTTCTAGTCCACAAAACAAAACAGAACAAAACCCTTGCCAGTGGGAGATGAGGCCTATTAAAAATCACTGTCAGAGGTTGTTGATGGGGATTGTTTTCTTTTACTGGCGAATCCTCGTGGAGTAAGGGAGTGGTGGGCAATCTGCATGACCGGGGCCCCGTCCGTCTTCTTGGCCAGTCATTCTGCAGTTTGGCACTGAAAACAGGCCTCAAGATTTGAGATTTTTAAATCAATTTTTACATCAGGAAGGAAAAGAACATTTGGCCTCTTTCTGGCAACCCATCTGAATTACAAATGGGATCCCCAAATAACTCATCACAACACTGAGGGTGATCCAGCTTTCTCATTTCTGGATGGAGCTGAGAGATACAAAAAAGAAAAGGCAAACAGAATGACTTTGTCTTCCAGATAATTGACATGAGACTCCTTCCTTTAAGAGAGAGAAAGATGTGAGGGGCTCCAGATAAAGCATGGAAAGAGCTCTCAACCACCCACTGCATCCATTCCAAACACATCCTTGAATTCAAGTGAGGCCCCATGCTTAAACTCATCCTGCAGAGTCATCCACTAAGTGATGTTTGGGGTTGTTTTATAGCAGTAGAAACTGTAAGTCTGAACTGTTAGGGGAACAAATTGGAAATAAGAGTCCTTTGGAATCAATTTTCTGCAGGATACGGATGAGGTAGAAAAGGACACAATTTCCCCCAAGTAACCCTCAGTCACGGAGAAGGCAATGGCACCCCACTCCAGTGTTCTTGCCTAGAGAACCCCAGGGACGGGGGAGCCTGGTTGGCTGCCGTCTATGGGGTTGCACAGAGTCGGGACACGACTGAAGTGACTCAGCAGCAGCAACCCTCAGTCAGTTCATAGCATCAGGTTTCAGAGTGTCCATCATTCTTATTTCCTATTTCCCATTAAAAGGTTAGACCTGGGAATTTGAATATTACTGCCTCCTATTAATGTTCAAACCCCTACCCTTCCATGACGGTTGGGGTTTCCCCTAAAATTCCAGATATCCTAATCATTCATTGACATTACTGAGTTATCATGAGTGTACTGAATATACATAAATATACTAGATTATCATTACATAGACATGTACATATAGAAATGCACCGAATTATCATTACACTGTCATGTTCTGATGAACCTTTGCTCTATTGAGGGACGTTTGGTTTGTTTCCAACTTTCTGCATTTCATTTATTCACTTACTCAACAAATACCATCAAGCTCCCACTCTATTGCAGGCAACAGAGATGCAACAATGAGCATAAACAGATGTGGTCCCCATCCTCATGGAGAACAAAACCTAGTAAAGAAGCTAGATTTGTTTTGAAGTCTGTGCCACATTCAGGGAGCACACACCATGTATCTTCCACTCAGTCTCCACTGCTTCACCAAACTGCGTGAACATCGCTATAACCTGTTTTCTGCACAGGTGTTAATATCCCCATGGAGTACACTCCTGCAAGATGGCAATTAGCAGTTAGTTTCAGGAAACACTTCCAGTTAACATTTCATGGCTTCCAAACAAAGTCTTTGGATTTTTGTAGGAAAAATAAAAATTGAAGATAGACAGCATCTGGCCCATCACTATGGGATTTTTCTTTTATTTTTTTTTGAGTATGTGCCCAAGCATTATAATTGAATAAGTAAATATTTTAAACTGACTTTAGATATTTTAGCAGAACATAGTTTTTAATATTAATTGACTTTAGTAATGAGCCAATATTGTAATGAGCCAATATTATAAAATATACAATACTGTAAAGTTTTACAATATTGTATATTGTAAAACAGTATATTTACATTTAGTAATGAGCCAGTATTGTAAATTTAATTTAATCATCCCTTTAATCACAAATAAATAAATTTTAAAAAAATAATTGACTTTAATAGAAGAGAAAACTCAATTACAAATACATCATCCTCATTTTGTAATTAGGGTTTCAATTCATCTGACCATTGATTTTCTACTTTCTAGTCTTCACTTCCCTTAAATTTCTTTCAGATAGCATATTTTACTATCTCATGGCAAAGTACCTATTGGTTGAATTTTTTTAATAAATGCATTGCCCAGTTGATTTCTAAAGAGATCTTTTTCCCAGAAATTATTCTTTCATACAAATCATTTTTCACATAATTATATTTCAAGGAAAAGAGAGCAGAGCCATATAAGTCCTAGCATCACCCTGGCCACATGTCGGCGCAGCCTTTACAAAGGTCCCGTGGGCTCCTGCAGACTTTGGAAACAGCTTCGAGGAATGGCTAAGACACCTGTCACACCCGGAATAGAAAGCGACACCCATGTGTGTACTCACTCATCGGTGTGTCAGGAAATTGGCTATTTGAAGCACACGTGTCTTTTACAAAGTGAGTGGGTAGAGAACTGTATTCAGATACCCACGAACCAGGTGGGCAGATGAAACCAGAAAGGTGGTGGGTGGAAGTGCAAAGATGTAGATCTTCACTCTGTCAGTGTGAATAGCGCCTCACCCTTGAGAAGCGCCTTCTCCCCCAGCTGTTCTCACAGAGCCTCCTCTAATCTCCCTCCTGTCTCTTTCTTTAGACCATGGATTTTGTAAGAAACCCTTTGGAATAACCATCTCAGGCTTAGAGAAGAGAGACTCTTAAACTTTAATACTGGGAAAATTAAATGCCCAAATGAGACAGCCATGAAATCAGAGGGGTTTTGTTAATTCCGTCAATCTAGTAAGTCTAAGACGGAGAAGGCAATGGCACCCCACTCCAGTACTCTTGCCTGGAAAATCCCATGGACAGAGGAGCAGCCTGGAAGGCTGCAGTCCAAGGGGTCGCTGAGGGTCAGACATGACTGAGCAACTTCACTTTCACTTTCCACTTTCATGCATTGGAGAAGGAAATGGCAACCCACTCCAGTGTTCTTGCCTGGAGAATCCCAGGGACGGGGGGAGCCTGCTGGGCTGCCGTCTATGGGGCCGCACAGAGTCAGACACGACTGAAGTGACTTAGCAGCAGCAGCAGCAGCAGCAGCAGCAAGTCTAAGAAAACCTGCTGACATGGACTGTCTCATGGAAAGAAAGAGATTTGTTTGTAAGGTTAACTCTAAAACAAAACACAGGAGTCTTTTTAGCCAGAGTTTTTGATCTTGGATTCCTCCTTGAGTATTAAAATATGAATACCAAGTTGTTCTTTAAGGAAAGGCTTTTACAGTAGCATTTGTTTTGGGCAATTCCTGTCTTCACCAGAGACTTGGCATTCCTTCCTACCCTGAAAGGGGGCTCTGTAGTCACTTGGGGGTCTCAGCTACTAATAGTAATAATAATAGCTACCGTTTGTTTATTGCATGCAAATTATGTGCCCAGTCTTGTGCCGAGCACAGTGCATGCATTAGCTCGTGTGTGACACGGAATCCCTGCCGCAGGCCCTCTCACTGCCCACTGTGCAAACGGGGGGGTGTTGGAGACTCGGTGTCTGCGTGGCCTGCCGAGGCCGCGGAGCTGAGGCTGCAGGGGCCGAGTGCGCCGCGGGCCCTGGCTGCTTCTGAGCCCCGGCACTCGCATCTTATTGCTGCTTCCTGCGCTTCCGGGAGCTGTTTTCTTTAAAAGCAGATAGAACAGCCAAAGGTCCGCTTTTGTGACTTTCTTATTAGGGTTCTCTGTGGAAGCATCATTTTTATGTGTTGGGCTTACCTGAAATGACACTCACCTGAAAATATGACAAAGCAAAAGATAGGAGGATTAATCATGACTTCCGTAAAGCTTGGACACAAGTTTTCCGAATGTACTTGCCACTAAAATGAGATTTATGTTGGCTGTGTCCTTTTGTCTGAATTGTCCAGTTCCGTTTCAAGTGAGCCTCTTGGTAAAACACAAAGGTTGGACTCAAAACCTTTGTTTATCCTGGAGCTTTCTAGCAGATCCAGTTCCTTGAATCTGTTGTAATGAGGCTGATTTAGTAAACAATCAGGCTATTGTACTTGCTAAAATAAAACGTCATCCCAATTCTTCTTTAAAATATCAACTTCAGTTGAAGTAAATTTCTATCAAAATACATTTGCATTCCTTTCAAAGAGATGGAAACTGACCAGGAAACATTTCCACTAGGATTTTGAGTAAGTGATGGATATCGGAGATGCTTCAAACATTCTTTGAGAATGAAGCTATGGTCATGCATGGCACAATGAAAGACATTGAAAAAGTGATTTTATTAACAGCAAGGCTTGGTTGCGAATCCGAGCCCTGAGATGCTTCGTCTTTGATTCCCCTAAATAAAAATAAACTCTGTAAAGAAAGTTGCTCAATAATATCACACTGGGAAATCTCCGAAATTACTTAGTAGTCTTCAGACTGTTCTTTAAAGTACTAAATAGTCTCTGAAAGGATTTTTTTCATCTCTTTAAACAGCAAGTCTGTTATTTTTGACAGCTGGGGGAAAAATAAGCTGCTGTGGTTACAGTCCTTTGAGTACAAAGCCCAACAGGAACTATTTTAATGTATCACTATAAGAGGGCCCTGCAGAGAGGAAAGAGAAGGGATGGAAAGAATGCGAGAGAGAGAGAGAGAGAGAGATGGAGGAAAAGGAGAAGGGACGGAGGGAGGGGCAGGGAAGCAATCGTCAGTGCCTGCTGATGTTGAAGGAACAGCAGACGGACTTCACGGGACTCTTTGTCTAAACTCACCTGCAGTTACCTTTTCGTAAGTGCAGCTGGGTAGCTCAGTCGATAAAGGAGACCCAGGTTTGATCCCTGGGTTGGGAAGACCCTCTGGAGAAGGAAACGGCAACCCACTCCAGTATCCTTGCCTGGAGAATCCCATGGACAGAGGAGCCTGGCGGGCTGCAGTCCATGGGGTCGCAAGGGTCCGACACAACTTAGCAACTTAACTACTAAACTATACCTCAAAATGAACAGCAGAGAACAATCACAGAAAAGCTGAGGGCAGTCTTCTTTACTTTTTTAAAGACTTTGAACTTCTTCACAGTGATTTCCCTGGCATCCTGAGGGTCTGTTTCAGGATGGTAGCCTATATCCACTACTGCCCAGGGAACCGCAGATTCGATCCAAGGCCCCTCCCCGCAACTCCCACCAAAGGCTGGCAACAAAGGGAAGCGAGAGGAAGGCAGATCTCAGTCTTACAGTGGCAGGTACCCAGCACTAGCCAAGTGAAACAATTAAATTTAGGGAAGTTAAAAGTCTCTGTCCTAGGGGGTGTAACGTGACTCCTAATGCCCCTTCAGCTTTTCCTTAAAGAACCACTTGGGCTGGTTTCTGCCTTTCAGCATTCCCTAATGGCCAGCTCGTGATGGCAGGGCCCTGTGTTCTAAGAGACACTATAGAGCGTGTTTGAGTAGGAGGGTCAGTGACAACACAGCCCAAATTCTAGAGGCCCCAAGAGGTCAAACTTTTAGGTGAGCCCTGAAGGAGCTGGTTGTAGGGGAGCAAAATAACCAAGAACCCTTTTCCCGCTAACTGTTCTCAAGAAGACAGACTTGTAGAGTATGCAGAAAGCCTGGAGGGAGGAGAGAGCCGACTTGCACCTGAACGGGTCTAACCTGCGCGCAGGGAGCAGATCCTCGTTGGCCTTTGGGCTGGACGGCTCTCAGGAGACGCTAAAGCGGCGGGTGCCAGAATCACACTGGCTGAGCCTCTAGATTAGATTGTCGGCTTAAGGAGCCAAAGCTGTGCCTTCAACCCCATTCAGCACGTCCCTGCTGCCACCAGCCACGGCGGGGGTTCTAAGCATTGGGAAAGAGAATGTTCAGCATTCTCTACAAGGGGCAAAAAGGACTACAACCAGACGCCCACCACTTAAATGCTTCCCGCGGTTTAACTCTTCATTTATTTACTCATACATTCTGTGTGATCTCTGATGTTCTGGTTCCAACATCAGTATTTTCATCATCACTTATTTACCCCAGAATAACATAATCTCAGGATTTAAGACCTTTATTGTTGTTTTGGAGACCAGCACTTGAATTTGGCCAGACTCTGGTTACAGACTGCATGAGCAGCGCGTTTCTCATGGGTCCTCCGTTTACCTTGGCCTTGACCTCAGCAATGAATGACTGAGGTCATCCATTTCAGAACATCCCTTGCTTTTTCCCTGTTGCTGTGCTCGTGGTTGCTGAAAGGCCATTGTCTGTTTGTTATTTTAGTCAGTGAAAGGGGATGGAGGGATCACCCACTCTGAAGAAATAGATGGGAAAGACTCCAGCTACCAAGTAAGTGATCTGTAAGCTCGGTTCGGTGGTGGGTTTACCTGCTATGTTCTTGGTTCTTTCGAGCTTCATGTCCAATCAGTTCTCAGCCACAGCCAACACATCTGACATCTCTAGGTCGGGCACCTGCTGTATACCAGGCACCATCTTGGACTTTGGAGACGCAATAAATGCCCATTACTGTGTTTATCAGCATGAGCTACCATAGAGTACCATAGAGAGGAGAGAAAATGAGTGTTTTGATTTCTCTCCTTACAAAGACTCTAATCCTATTGGTTGCAGGGCCCATCGTTATGACATTAATTAGCCTTAATTTTTTACTCCAAATACCTTCACGGACAAGCTGGCTTTCCTCAGCTATTTCTTATTGTAAAGTTTCACACGCGCTCTTCCCTCTCTGCACGTGGATAATTCCTCCCTCACTCTTCACGTCTTGGCTTAAGCGTCACCTCCTCAAAAGCCTGTTCCCTTTCCAGCCATCGTCTCTGCACCTCGTGCTTTACTTCATGGCACTTATTACACGTCGTAGTGACTCATTTGTCCGTCAGTCATCTGTCTCCCCCTTCCCCTTCCCACCCCTGTCTGGAGCACTTGTGGAGCGAGGAAGGGACCAGGGACCTGTTCTATTTTGTTCTTTTAATCACACTGCATGGTGCCTGGTACGTAGTAGCAGCTATTTCTGGAAGAGATGAGTGAAAGACATGGGGTCCTGTGGGCTGTTTCTATCATTTTCTCTATCCTAAAGAAACAGTTGTGCTTTTATAACTATATATATCCTTTGTTTCCCCCAGTGGGAATCATTTCATGCTCAACATCCTATTTTATAATCTGTACTCTTTCTTAACTTAGGAGTATACCAAAAAAAAAAAACGTCATCAATATTCTTCTTCAATTTTGGCAGTACAGAGACATGGTTAAGAGTATGGGCTGCAGGCTTCAAACTGCCTGGGTTTGAATCCTGGCTCAGCTGTTTTCTGGTTGTGTGACTAAAGGCAAATTACCAATCCCTCCAGGCCTCAGTTTCCTCATCTGTATAATGGGGCTAGGAAACATACTGCTTTATAGGGCTGTCAGATTTAGATGAAACTATACACGTGAATGGTGATTGCAGCCATGAATTAAAAGACGCTTACTCCTTGGAAGAAAAGTTATGACCAACCTAGATAGCATATTCAAAAGCAGAGACATTACTTTGACAACAAAGGTCCATCTAGTCAAGGCTATGGTTTTTCCTGTGGTCATGTATGGATGTGACATTTGGACTGTGAAGAAAGCTGAGCGCCAAAGAATTGATGCTTTTGAACTGTGGTGTTGGAGAAGACTCTTGAGAGTCCCTTGGACTGCAAGGAGATCCAACCAATCCATTCTGAAGATCAACCCTGGAATTTCTTTGGAGGGAATGATGCTAAAGCTGAAACTCCAGTACTTTGGCCACCTCATGTGAGGAGTTGACTCATTGGAAAAGATTCTGATGCTGGGAGAGATTGGGGCAGGAGGAGAAGGGGATGACAGAGGATGAGATGGCTGGATGGCATCACGGACTCGATGGACGTGAGTCTGAGTGAATTCCGGGAGATGGTGATGGACGGGGAGGCCTGGCGTGCTGCGATTCATGGGGTTGCAAAGAGTCGGACACGACTGAGCAACTGAACTGGACTGACTGATATATGTGAAGCACTTAGAACATTCCTGGTAGACAGGAGTCAATGAATTTTAGTTGCTGTTTATCAGCATTAGCTGCCATAACAGAATACCATAGAGAGGAGAGAGAATGAGCATTTTGTGTCTCCTCCTACAAAGGACACTAATCCTGTTGAATCAGGGCCCCATTCTAATTACCTCAATTAGCCTTAATTATTGGCCTGGCCAAAAAGTTCATTCAGGTTTTTCTGTAATATCTTACAGAAAAACAGGAACAAATGTTTGGCCGACCCAGTGCTTCCTTACTCCACACACTTGCGCACTGGGGATTGGGACTTCATATAAAGTCATAGCTTTTGCTGCTGTTTCATTACTGTTATGGCTTCTGATGATAAATTACTACTCTGTAATATGGAACAACAGACTGGTTCCAAATAGGAAAAGGAGTACGTCAAAGCTGTATTTTGTCACCCTGCTTATTTAACTTCTATGCAGAGTACATCATGAGTACATAACTCTATACATGTGAGTGGTGATTGCAGCCATGAAATTAAAAGACACTTACTCCTTGGAAGAAAAGTTATGATCAACCTAGATAGCATATTGAAAAGCAAAGACATTACTTTGACAACAAAGGTCCGTCTAGTCAAGGCTGGACTGGAAGAAACACAAGCTAGAATCAAGATTTCCAGGAGAAATATCAATAACCTCAGATATGCAGATGACACCACCCTTATGGCAGAAAGTGAAGAGGAACTAAAAAGCCTCTTGATGAAAGTGAAAGAGGAGAATGAAAAAGTTGGCCTAAAGCTCAACATTCAGAAAACGAAGATCATGGCATCCAGTCCCATCACTTCATGGCAAATAGATGGGGAAACAGTGTCAGACTTTATTTTTGGGGGCTCCAAAATCACTGCAGATGGTGACTGCAGCCATGAAATTAAAGGACACTTACTCCTTAGAAGAAAAGTTATGACCAACCTAGATAGCATATTCAAAAGCAGAGACATTACTTTGCCAACTAAGGTCCGTCTAGTCAAGGCTATGGTTTTTCCAGTGGTCATGTATGGATGTGAGAGTTGGACTGACTGTGAAGAAGGCTGAGCGCCAAAGAATTGATGCTTTTGAACTGTGGTGTTGAGAAGACTCTTGAGAGTCCCTTGGACTGCAAGGAGATCCAACCAGTCCATTCTGAAGGAGATCAGCCCTGAGATTTCTTTGGAAGGAATGATGCTGAAGCTGGAACTCCAGTACTTTGGCCACCTCATGCGAGGAGTTGACTCACTGGAAAAGACTCTGATGCTGGGAGGGATTGGGGGCAGGAGGAGAAGGGGACGACTGAGGATGAGATGGCTGGGTGGCATCACTGACTCGATGGACACGAGTCTGAGTGAACTCCGGGAGTTGGTGATGGACAGGGGAGGCCTGGCGTGCCGCGATTCATGGGGTCGCAAAGAGTCGGACACGACTGAGTGACTGAACTGAACTGAACTGAACTGAATGTTCATATCACAAACACACATTCTAGCAATTACTAAATAATTTATTATTTCTACTTCCATAATAGTTGGTTTCTCTTACACATTTCAACATGGAATATATTGCCTTTTACAGCATTCAGATTGCTTTTATCTCTCTTTGACTACTATAGCCACCCTTTCTCCATACCTATATTCTAGACCCCTTTGGAACTAAAAATCCCAAAGGTTACTGTCTTGGAAACATAATAAACTTCTGTTATTCACTATGGAATATTTACATATGTTTGTACATTTTGTCTGGAATCTGACAGTGAATCAGTAGTGCCCATCATTTTGATTCTAAAATCTGACTGTAGTTACTAGAAATCTGAATGAGCTGGAAATGTCATTCTATTTACAGTCATCTAGGAATGTTTTGAGGATTTTGTTTTCCAGGGTCTTGGATACAGACATGAGAAGATTTGTGTGTAGTGCTGGGAGGTGGCAAATGCTCAGTTTAATTTCAGGAGGGGTAGACAGTCTCTGCTCCTCTTAGACTTTCCCTCTCTGAGTTATAAAAGCCTTGACTGATGCTTCCACAAACAGAGAGCACAAGGAATTCCCAGCCTGGGTTGGCTGCCAGTGTCTGAATCAAATGGGACCTTCCGATGATCTTATCCTCCAGCTTTCTGCCAATGTCCCTGGGTTCTAGGAGGGGACACACTCAGATGATTCAGATGTGAATAAGTTTTGTTATAAATTTCCAAAATGTATAGGGTCAAACCCCAAGCAAAGATTCTGAATCTTCTGCATTTCATGACAAAGCAATCATACAATGTCCAGATTCTTAGCTCATTTTGAAGGAAAGGACTCAGTCATGTATTGTTTCCAGAATTTAGCTTCTAAGCTTTTTTTTTTTTTTAATTAAGCTAATAGGGATGGCATAACCATGTGGTAAATAGACATGACCCACTGAAAGCTCCTTTCTATAAAAAAATCAGTGTCAAAGGAGAGCTGTGTGTGGGGACTCCCCACTTCACACCTGAGTGATGAGCTAAGGGAAACGCTTTGGAAACGTTGGGAAGGCCAGTTGCTGGCCATTCATTCCAGACTAACCATGTCAGGCAAGGTGCTGGATACAGTGCAATGGAAAAGACACAGAGGGCTCTTATCCTCCAGAGCTTCCCCTCTATCAGAGGGAGTCAGAACACTTCCACATGAGCAAAGAAATCCCAAATAGAAAACTCAGCAGTGTTCCCCAAGAAGGGGGTCAGGTTTCCTCAGACTCTCTCAGTGGGGCTGCGTCTCCAAGCAGCACAGCCGAGCTGAGACCTGATGGGAAAGACGCAGCCCCTGAAGCCCCGAGGCAGCCGAGCAGCAGCGCAGCCAGGAGGAGGCTCTGCTCTCAGGTCAGCTTGTGCGAGGGAGAAAAGCCCCTGGTGGCTGCAGCAGAATGAACGGCCAGGACGAGGCCGGTGAGACACGGGGCACCCGATCCAGCAGAGATTTCCTGAGCGCCTCCTCTGTCCCTGGCACTGGGACCCACCGTCCCAGAAAGTCACCGCTGAGTGTTCAGCCAGGAGGACCAATTCGTCCCAGTTTGCCCAGGACTTTCCTGATCTGGGGGCTTCCCAGGTGGTGCTAGTGGTAAAGAATCCACCTGAAATGCAGGAGATGCTAGAGACTTGGGTTTGATCCCTGAGTCAGGAAGATCCCCTGGAGGAGGAAATGGCAACCCACTCCAGTATTCTTGCCTGGAGAATCCCATGGACGGAGGAACCTGGCGGGCTACAGTCCATGCGGTCACAGTCAGACACGACTGAGCACACTGTAATTTCCTGGTTTTAAAGCTGTTAAGTTCCACGTCCTGGAACGCCCTCACTCCCACAGAGGCCAAGACAGTTGCCCTCTTTGTGCTTGGCATCCAGGCACCACCTCCTCTGTGGGCTTTCCATCACCAGCTGTTGCGGTCCTTGCAGTGCCGTGAGGTACGATTTCGTTGCTGTATTCTTACTCCTATCCAGAAGAGGAAGCCGAGAGGTCACACTGTTTATTCCCGGTCACACAGCAAGGATGTGATGAACCAGAGCCACGCCATGTTGTCTGGACTGCAGACACAGCTCTCAGTTACTCGCTGTGTCTTAAAATCCTCTACGGGGCAAAGCCATTAACGGGGTGTGGGAATGGGGGTGGCAGAGTCGCTGGTTTCTGCCTTTCTGCAGAGCAGCGTGCTGGGGGTGTCTGCCTCCTTCTAACGCGAGTGTCTGCTTTGGGTGCCTGTCCTACTTGACATCTTAGCATCTGCTACAGCTTGGGGAGCTGGGATCCGACAGGAGGGGTGCTTGAACAGCAGCTTCTTGGGGAGCCCTGGATGCCTGAGGCTTTGCTCCAAGGACACTCTTCTTCCAGGGTGCTGCAGTCTGGGGAAGCCTTCAGGACCGGGCAGTTTTTCTCTGTCTTCTTGCTCATGTCTAAGAGGTGTGTCTGACCCACTGATGTGAAATGATTCCTCTCTGCCTTCTGGATCAAAGCTACACTTTGGCGTAGAGCTCTGTGGCCTATGCTTTCTGAGTCACGAGTTGCGCGTGTGTGCCCAGTGGCCAACTGTGGCCATAGGAATTATCGTGCTGTGGGTGTTTGCTGTCAACAGGGCTTTAAAGCTTCTGCCGTCAGTATTTTTAAATGAAAATACTTTGCATTTACTGTAATTCGATTTCAAGTTTTCACCAAAAAACAATGGGAGATCTGACAGTGCCAAGCTATAATCCAGTCAGATCTTTGGTGGATCTGAGCGGCTGTTGCCCTTCTAAACAAGGCACGTGACAGCCAGCTCACGACATTCTCCCCTGCTTCGATCCGTCTCCCCAGCATCTAGGCCAGCAGTGCTTGAACTGTTTTTCTTACACTAGAGAAATATTTCTTTGGCCTTAGGTTGCTTTTCAGTTCAGTTCAGTTGCTCAGTTGTGTCCGACTCTTTGCAACCCCATGAGCCGAAGCACGCCAGGCCTCCCTGTCCATCACCAACTCCCGGAGCTTGTTCAAACTCATGTCCATTGAGTCGGTGATGCCATCCAACCATCTCATCCTCTGTCATCCCCTTTTCCTCCTGCCTTCAATCTTTCCCAGCATCAGGGTCTTTTCCAATGAGTCAACTCTTCACATGGGGTGGCCAAAGTATTGGAGTTTTAGCTTCAACATCAGTTCTTCCAGTGAACACCCAGGCCTGATCTCCTTTAGGATGGACTAGTTGGATCTCCTTGCAGTCCAAGGGACTCTCAAGAGTCTTCTCCAACACCACAATTCAAAAGCATCAATTCTTTGGCACTCAGCTTTCTTTATAGTCTGACTCTCACATCCATACATGACTACTGGAAAAACCATAGCCTTGACTAGACGGACCTTTGTTGGCAAAGTAATGTCTTTTGAATACACTGTCTAGGTTGGTCATAACTTTCCTTCCAAGGAGTAAGTGTTTTTAATTTCATGGATGCAATCACCATCTGCAGTGATTTTGGAGCCCCCAAAATATAAAGTCAGCCTTTTACAAGTGGGAAGATAAGGTCACCACTTGATTATCCTAACCCTTAGCCTCTTTCTGTTTTTATTTTATCTGTGTGGCCCCCAGTGTCATTTCAGTTCAAGTAAACTGTGGGAAAAAGGCTTTGACCTCCTAATAGATTTTTGGTCATCTGTAATTTACCTAGAATTTTGGATTTTACAGCCTCATTCCTCCAAACCATAGGAACCAAGTAGGACTGCGAACATTGCTCTTTGCCATGAAAATATGTCCATTCAAAACTACAAATAAAACAATTGCCTTCTTTTACTGCTGTTTTATGAAATGGCAGTGTCACACCAGAGATTAAGGGAGACCATCATGTAGAGAAGAGGAGGCATAGCCAAGAAAAGCCACACGAGGTGCAAGTGGGAGAAACCCTCTCACAACTGGCTCATGCGAAGCGGGCTTCAGGAACAGCTAGATCCAGAGGCGTATGCTATGGCACCGAGACATGGCGTCTCTCCCTTTCTGTCTCTTCAGCTCTCATCTCTGCTTTTCCTCTGTGTCCCCGGGTTTCTTTTTCAAGCAGATTTTTTTACCTAGAAATGGTGATAGTTCTTGAAGCTACAGGCTTTTCTCTTCACAGCTTCTGGCTCAGAGGAAAGGGAACAGACCTCTGTCTTGCTTGTTTAGCAAAGCTTTGAGATCAGCTGAGGTTTAGCTGTGTTTGGCCAGTCTGAACCAATCCCAGCAGCCCAGTCATACACAACGCTCTGGCTGGCCAGGTCTGGGTCACGAGTCCTTGTCCAAGGATGAAATTAGCGTGTGAAAACCGCAGGGAATAAACCAGAGAGAGGAGTGGTTCTCCAAGGAAAACCCAGCTTCTAGTTCTAGAAGGAGTAAAAAATGCTTGCCAGGGAAGCATTCACCCGTGAATGAGTGATCAGATTGGTGAATAGATGTCCCCGCTGCGACTGCACACCATGAAAAGCATTTACACAGCTTTTCTTATTTTTCCCATCTCACCCAGGACTCACGAGCACACAGACCCCACCCACCCTGTGAACATCTCTGTCTTAACGTATTTATTCACCTGCTCCGGAGCGTTGTCTTGCCTGCCGCCACTAAAAATGCACTTTGTTTGAACTTGCCCTAGACCTCGGACCCCACGGAGAAGGTGGTCGCGCCGCCACAGCCGGAAGCGGCAGCTGCGGGCCAGAAGGGCAAGGAGGGCCCGTCCAAGGGCAAGAAGGCCGCCGCGGAGGGGAAGGGCGGCAGGCAGGAAGCCAGAGAGCCGGGCCCGGGCGTGGAGCCGGCCGCCGCGGAGGCGAACTCGCTGCCGAGCGGGGACAGGCCCCAGAAGAGACCCGAGAAGCGGCGGCAGTCCCTCGGGGGGCTTCTTCAAGGGCCTGGTGGGTAGGCGGGCGCCTCCCCTCTCGGGGCTTTGGGGCTCGCCGCCAAAGGCGACCGGCTGGCTGGCCACCAGGCGGCCGGACCTTTGCAGACCTGAGCGCCTGCTGGGGCCCAGGGCGGGGAGCCCGGTGCGTGCAGGCGGCGGGAGCTGGCGCGGGCCGGGAGAAAGGAGCTCGCGCGGGCAGCGGCCAGCTGAGCCGGGCTGTCGCGCTGCGCGGGGCACTGGGCCGCCCCTGCGGGAGCGGGAGAGCTATGAAAACTGTTCAGCGAGGAAATGCTGGGCCCTCGCCTATAGCCTTCATGGACCGTTTTGCTGCTGCAGTGCAGAAACGGCCGTGGAGGGGCCGCAGCCGAACAGATAGGCAGCACGCTTCTCGGACCGCCCGGGAGAGCTGATGGCGCTTTGGCGCCGTGATGCTTGCAGAGGTGGTGAGCGGGGCGTGGACGCTAAGTCTCGTTCACGTCACCGAGCCCTTTGTCTGAGGCCAGGCTGCCTGGCATTCGTCTCTTTAATGATGGCAACATCCCTTTGGGGTAGAAACGCTTCTTCCTCAGTCCCTCCATCTTCCTGTTGTCACGAGACTCCAGCAGCGGTGGAGAAGGGAGGGCTTGCCTGCCACCTCGCAAGGCTCCAGTCAAGCCGCGGGGGCTTCCAGGCTGGGCACGTTTCCCGGGGGGTTGCCTGATCCTCTGCTGAGAGGGCAGGGCTAGCGGCAGGCATGTCACCAGTGACGGAAGCACCGCCACCTCGTCACCTGCGGAGAAGGAGCTGCTAGCTGCCCTCAGCCCCGCCAGCCCAGCCTCCCCTCCCCAGAAGCCACACCGCCAGCTGCTCCCCATGCGACCTCTGCCCTCCTGGTGACAGCCTTCATTCTGGCCCCTCTCTCCTCCTATACCTGCTGCCTGGGCTCCGGTAGGAAACAGCCTACTTGGTGTTACATGAAAACTTTGCAGAGATAACGTTTTATAAGCAAAGTAAACAGCCAGGACGGTTAGAAAGTGAACCGAGGGTTGGTGGAATCAGCTCTGCCTGGGGATGGTCTACACCGCTCCCCACCCCCAGGTGCTGTCTTAGCACATCATAAGCCGGGACGTGCTTTGTCTTGGAACAGCCCTCTGAGAGAAATGTCCTCACCTTTATTCTAAAGATGAGGAAACAAGCACAGAGAGTTCAGTCATTTGTCCAAGATTTCACAAAGCTAGAAAGGAATCTGCACGCATGGAATTCGGGCAGCTCAGCGGAGACCATTCTCTCGCCCACCGCCCACGGATGTGGCGTATTTAGGGCAGCACCTGGCATGAAGTGCTAACTAACTGGCGGTTGCTGTTGCTATGACAGATCTTCACCTTCTTTTGCATTTCCTCCAGGGACCGAAGCGGATGTTGGATGCTCAAGTGCAAACAGACCCCGTGTGCATCGGGCCAGCGGGCAAATCCAAGTAAACAAATCTTCACGGCTCCCATCAGGTTCCGCCACCAAGATGTCTCCTCCCGACTCCGTCTCCCCCAGACCCTCTCCATGTGTACATTTTCACTTCTGATGGCCATCCCATGAAAGCCTGCCTCCGAATTAAGGCTGAGCTGTTATATATTGAGGTGTATTATTCACGTCTGAGGTCCGGTCTTCCCTGGTAAATAACTGTAAAGATGGCTTAGCAGGTTAACTAGCCAGGTCTGAAGATGGGTCCCAGGCAGGGTCGGGGAGGGGCAGAGAGGACTGCATTTTAAGTTATGAAAAATGTTGGCCAGGGGCAAGTAAGTTGCAGAAGGGAAAAGACTGCTGGAAGGAATTAAGCTTTGTAGTCAAGGCGTGCTCATCCTCTCGGCTTGAAGAGGAGAGGCGAAAATCCGTTTGTTTAAGTTCACGTTTCAAGGAGGGAGACCGTGGGCTGTGTGTTGTTGGGAGGTTGCCAGTTTTCTGGAATGGAATGTGTGGGGAATGACAAAGGAATGAATAAGAGTTGTTTTTCAAATAGGGTCCTTGAACGTTATTGACGAGAGGGAAAAGACTGACTGGAGAGGACTTGACATGATTTGGGAAAACAATTGCTTTTTGAGGCTCAGTGACAAGGGCGAGGATTACAACTTCAAAAAAACCACCCCAAACCAAACCAAATAAAAGACTTTGCGAGTTTATTTTTGCAACACTAGGGGCGCCAAGGCCTCCGTTTTCTTCCCGCATCCCTAACAAAGGTTTGGTCTCTGCAATCTTACATTATTGATGTTTCTCAGATGGCTGAGGGGCTTGCTTCATCTGTTCTGTCTGACACTTATCTCAAGTCTGTCTGTAATTTCCTAATGTTCTCAGGATGTGCTCTGATAAAACCCTCCCATAACCCCAGTTAATAATAAAAATTTACAGATCATTCAAATACCTGAGTTTTTTTAATACTTGTACAGAGGAGTACATAGGACCATGCTGTATTAAAATGTAGTTCAAAACCTGGCCATATGATCGACTGATATCATGTACACTGTACCTTTTTCTGATTTAATAAAAAAAAATATGTTGGCATCTGAACGACCTTTTAATGTTCCGCTTTTAAAGCAGGCCGGGTGCTCTGGGTCTGAGATGGCTTTATCTCCCATGTCAGAAGATCGATGCTCCCCCTGCGTCTTATTTCCTCTCCCAGATCTTCCTCGGTCTCCTCATACGTGGGCGTGTGCAAACACAGATGTGTGCACATGTATATTCACACATGCACGCGCACATGTGTGTAATATATACACACTGCCTCTGGCCACACCGACAGAGTGGAGCCTGACAGAGACTCGGTGCCGGCGTGAGCCTGAAGGCGGGCTCCCAGAGGAAGGGAGGAAGAGGAGGACGGGGAAGGGTCTGGTCTCAGCTGGAGAGGAGTTTTGTTCTGTCTCCCAAGGGGCCCTGGAGCCTGAATCATATGTGAATCGTACCCCAAAGTTGGTTCTACCTACAGGCAAGGAGGCTGGCCTTTGTCCCCTTGTTGGTGAGTCATGGACCACCCTGGGAGGTTTGGGCCAGACAAACTTCTACAGTCGAGCTGAGAAGCTGGGATCCCTTGGGCTGGAGGTTAAGAGTCAGTCGAAGTGTCCACAAGTGACACATACGTCCAGGTGTGTATTTATAGCCACAGATGCACACACACACTCTCAGGAACATGTGTTTCCATACAGGAATAGACAGACGCATGCACACGTTCGCAGTCTTACACAGGCAAACAGACATATGTGACTGACACAGAGCCACGGGCCCCCACAGCTCCAAGTACAGTCCACCACGGCTAGAAACAGCACTGAGCGCCTGCTCCTGAGAAGTTGATGCCTCAGGCAAAGAAAACAGCGGCTTGGGCAAAAAGGCCTTTGGAAAATGTGTTCAGGACAAAAATATTTCACCAAAAAAGTTTGGGAGGCCCTTGGCTCCCAGGACCCGCTGGCTACCAGCTTGGACCAGCTGGCTACACCCGAGAGCTCGGCTTCCAGAAGAGACCAGAGGCTTTTTCCTTGGGGTGGGTTTGGCTTCTCCAGCCCTCCTGCCCAAACCTGGAGATTCCTCACTGTTTGTGACTCACCCAGCTGAGAATGACCTCATGCTGCTTCATGTCTGCATGCTTAACTTGGCCCAAATCAGGGGAAAAAAACCCTCTGGGGAAGACCTCAGCAGGGGATAACTTTCCTCCATCATTCCCATCACAGCAGACGGGATGATTCAAGGCAAACAGGCAGCCAGTCACTGCTTTGTCTCTAAACACCTCGGGGGTTACCTGGCATGACCTTTGTGCTCTGACCATGCCAGTCTGTTGAGAAAGGTGAAGTATTATTTGCAAGTTTCACCTCACTGGACACGGGGCTTTTTGCCCTGATGAGAAATGTCTCCAGGGCGAGACTGACTCACTAATGCCAAAGGAGCCCTCCCACCCCGGAAAAATTTTTTAAACTTTTAAAAAGAAGTTCTCTGAGAATCTTGCTGCAGAGCATGCCAACGGTTTCCGTAACTGGTTTCCCAGCCTCCTGGCCAAAAAAGAGAGCCATCTTTGAATGAAATTGCTTGTTCTGTTTTTAAGAAAACTTAAGCCAGAGAGGACTCTAAAAATCATTGGGGAGGTTCTAAAGCCAGTTGTAGCCTGCGACGCAAGTTAAAATTCCGTTTTTTTAGTTTGGTGGGGTTTGTTTGGTTTTGATTGGAGAGCCCATTCCTGACACATTTGCAATAAATACTAATTTCCATGCTTCCTGTTGGATTAGGGGTAAAAGAGTAGCCACTCCCCAAGTGAGTGCAGGAAAGCTCCGGGGACACAGATTCACAGAGGGGCTGAAGTTCTTTAAGCGGCAGCGCCCAGGAACGCTCTTTGGATGGCAAAACCACCCACAGTAAACTGTTAAGAGCACCCCAAAACAGAAAGAGAAATCAACACCCGGGGGAGGGGCACAGGTGCCTTTTTGAAGCTGACACGCTCGTTAACTTATTATTTATTTTCAGGTGCACATGGAAGTGTCTTCGTGGCCTTTGCAGAACCTGGGCTGTCGAGCTGAATTGGCCACCGTCAGGGAAAACCAACAACAGGGAAATGCTGCTTGCCAACTCCAGCCAGCGGCGACGTCTGGACTGATATCCGTAAAAGAATTCATTCAAATCACAGTTGTTCTCAGCAGCCCCTGAGGTCTCTCATGAGTTCATCCTGGGGAGAGGGGGCACATGCCACCCAAGGGAAATGCCAAAAGGGAAGGAAAAGAGAAAGAGCAAAGTCCTTGTGGTTTTGTTGAGCCCCCTGCCCTTTAAACAAATTAGCAGGGGTTTGGGCGCGCGTGCGCACACACAGACACACAGACTCTCTAGCTGCATTGCTGTTGTTTGTGTGCAAACAGATGCTCTGGGGTCCCATTTAATGAGACTCCAACAGGTTCGAATCTGCGCCTTGCTGGCTCCTTCTCAAAGTGCCTGGAAGGGAGCAGGCCTGATGAGCAGCATTTCTTTTGTCAAAGAATCCCAAACTGATCTTAAGCCTTACAAACTAGAATCAGCTCACCACGCTACCTGAAAGAGGAGGAAAGGAAGATGATTGCCAGTATTAACTCACCCAAGTTGCAAATGCAGGGACTGCGCTTTGCAGAAATATAAAATGATTCTTATCAGCTTTTAACTATTCTCCCAAGCCCTTTCTCGGCCTTCTAGTAACAAAACGGCAGTTCACACGGTGAGTAGAATTAAGCTCCTCTCTGGTATACATCTTGTTCATTCTATCAGTGGAAATCAAGTGACACCCGCCACCCCCCCAACAACCCCGGAAATTACGGGCTCCATTAGGAAGAAAAGTAATTACTTACAGAGCGGCAAATTCTGTAAATTTGTAATTCAGATCTCTAGCACTGGCCTGAATGCCCGTCAGAATCCAGCCCTTGGCATAAATTGGTTTTCAGAGGAGCTTAACTCTCTTGTTTCCCTCTCTTGGAAAGCCACTCACTGGAGCCTCCTCACCCCCGGCCCTTTAACTGGCCATTGCCAGCGCCTGGATAGCAAATCCGGGCAATTTTATGAAAGTAAGGCTAACAGCTGGGCTTCCCTGGCGGCTCAGATGGCAAAAGAATCAGCCAGCAATGCAGGAGACCTGAGCCCCATCCCTGGGTCAAGAAGATCCCCTGGAGAAGGGAAATGGCAACCCACGGCAGCACTCTTGCCGGGAGAATCCCATGGACAGAGGGGCCTGGCAGGCCACGGGCCACGGTCCACGGGGGGCACAACCGAGCAGCTGACACGTTCACTTTTACCAAAGCCACTGATCCAGCATCCTTACATTGGCACACTTTACGCTTGCAGGCTGCTTTTTGACTAAGTTATCTAAGGGAAAGCCGTGTGCCCTGACTGGACTTCACCGCACTCTCTGCTGTAGTTCACCATGAGAGGGAATGGTGTGCACTCCATGGCTTGCTCCCCTCCCGAAGGTGCGCCCCTTAACAAAATGGCCCCCAGCTGGATCTGGCCATGTTGCCAGGATTTCTTCTTGAAGGTTTTCTTTTAAATCTGGCCACAGGAGGGAGTTCCAAGACCTGGAGCCCAGATCTCTAGCCTGGCCCTTTTCTCTGACCACTGACCAGGAGGTTGGGCTGAAGCAACTCTTAAGAGTGCGTTTGTTGGGTAACTCCTAGAAAGTGGTTAAGTTTAATGATGAGAACTAGGGAAAGAGAGTCAACCCGGTGAGTCCATTGCTCCCTATGATTCTCAGTCCCCCAAAAAGGTAAGGTTGGTTATTGGTTAGTTTTTCCATTTTTATCAGCTCAGACGTAGAAGAAGCTTGAGAAGGGTAGTGTGACTGTAAACGGTTAAGCTGGTGTCACTGCCAAGCATGGAAGTCACCCTCACACCCAACGAGAGGAGAGGGCAAGTGACTTACCCTGTCAGTTTGCTCCCTAAACAGGAGAGTAAAAATAGTACATAATGCGTGGAGCTGCTGTGAGAGTGGATTGTGACGGAGAAAGGCAAACCCTTTGTGCAATGGCTGACACATTAAAAAAATAAAGTACAGGAGGGCTGTTAGCGCACAGGGGATGTTAGCACCAAGTACCTGAAAACTCCTACTTAAGCTGCCTAGTTAATGATGACCACAGTAGGGATGTTCACCATTTTAACAGGTGTTTTGTCAAGACCCGGCTCTGATCCCCTGGGACTCAGCTCTGCCATGGCCCAAATGAGTTGACTTCAGCAGTGCCAGACAAGGGAATCACAGGGTCACTGTCATCAGTTTTGATTTACCATTTCCATGAAACTGATGTTGAGAAGGTAACTGTGATGATGCAGTAAGCAAGAAAGCAACTGTGAATATCAGTATTCTTAAAGTTAGCCATTTCCCAAGCCAGCCAGTCCCCTTCAAGTTCCTGATGGGATGTGAGCAATTATGATGCCTGCCCTGCAGACCAGGCTCGTTAGACTGTGAGCCCATCAATATCAGGGACCTTCTTGTCTCATTCACTGCTCTGTCATCAATGTACAAGACTTGGGCACAGTAAATACTGAATAAATAGCATCTGGATGGGTAAGTTGATAGATAAGCATTTCAAGGCCGTGTCTATTGGAGAGAGGGTTGCCTTATGCTCCCTGACTTTAACTCCAGGTGCTGGGTCACTCTAATCAGTCTCCCCTCCTCAGGCGCCCAGCTGAGTGGTCCTCAAAAGTGTGGCTCCAAAACAGCGTCAGCTGAGAACCAATTAGAAATGCAAATTGTCCAGCCCCACTCCAGACCCAGGGTGGAGCCTCAGTGTGTTCTCACAAGCCCTCCAGGTGGTTCTGATGCAGGGAAAATTAAAAACCACTGGTTCAGGGTTGAGCTCTGACTTCACTGAGTGTCATGCAAAGATAATCACAGCCAACCTTAGAGTTTACAACACAGGCCAGGGGTTGTGCTTCACAAGAAGTCCCTTGTTTACTGCCCATTTTACAGGTGAGGAGAATAAGATTTAGAGAGGAGAAGCAACTTGCCTGCAAGGACACACAGGTCACAGCCAAGGCTGCAACCCAACGAAGCTCTTCTTGAAGGCATGTTTTGCGTCTGTGAGAGACAGACAGACACAAAGGTGACCATAATATAAATAAATGCAGGCATGGTGGTGCTTAGAGGAAGAATCTGCCTCAAGACCAACGGGGATGGAGCTTGGCCGTTTCAGGAGGTGACGGCTGAACTAACTTGTAAAGAATGGCCAACGGGGCTGCCAGCAGAACGGAAGTCAAAAGGCCAGCATTTACAGAGGGAACGGCAAGTAGGTCAGCATGGCTGGAGTGAGACTGTGGGGAAGACAGACGGTGAAGGCTGGAGAGGAGGCGAGACCACATCGGCAGGGACACGCAGAAAGGAGCCCGCAGTGAGAAGCTTAAACCTTCTCCTGTGGGCGGGAGGGAGCCAGGGAAGAGATCTGAGCTGGAGGGTTACAGAGCCAGATTTGTACTTTGGTTGCAGGTGGATCTAATGCAAACTCAATTCAACTAATATTCCCTGGATCCCTTGAGTGACCTCAACTAGCAGACACCATAAAGTGTCACCATTGAACTTTTAAACCTCTTCACAGAGTATAAGAAATACTCAGATAAAACCTCGAAATGGCTTTGGTCCTTGAAAGGATGCCTGAACGCTTATTTCCAAGTGTTGTATATGTGAGTTTGGCATTTAGCCCCATCATCCAGCTGATTACCCACATCTATGGCCTTAGGCTGTGAGATCCTTAGTTACCTTGCCTTAGTTTGCTTCTCTGTAGGATGGAAGTAATCGGGGAACTTAGAGTTGATAAGAAGAGTAACAAGACAGCACTTTTATAGCTTGTTACTAGAGTGTGTCAGTTGCTCAGTTATGTCCGACTCTTTGCGGCTCCACTGACTGTAGTTCACCAAGTTCCTTTGTCCTTGGGATTCTCCAGGCAAGAATACTGGAGTGGGTTGCCATTTCCCTCTCCAGGGGATCTTCCTGACCCAGGGATGGAGCCCCGATCTCCTGCACTGTAGTCAGATTCTTTACTGTCTGAGCCACCAGGAAGATGAGACGACGCATTTATGGCTTGTTAGTAGAGTGCCTGGCAAATGAGCGCTCAGAAAGCACACTGATGAGGATGCCCAGGACATCTGCCCGAGGAAGAAGGCATGTCTTTTTCAAGGGCTCAAAGTCCACCCAGTCCCTGGGACACCTTTAAGCTGCATCCTTGTCTCCCTGTCCTGGTAACCTGATTGTCTGGCTCATCCAAGAAGAAAGAAGGGAGGGAAAACATGCTGACTTTCCCCGGAGTCCGTCGCATTCGAAAGTAAAGCCGAATTGAGGGGAGGGGACTCAGGTCTCCCTTTAATTTTCCTTGGTTGTATCTGCTTATTAGCCATGTTGCCATAGTAGCAGATGCTGTGGACGCCTCGGGGGTGCTCAGCCCACCTCTGAGTTCACCCACAGCCCTGCTAACTGTCACTTCCACGGTCCCTCCGCTATTTGCTTTCCCTCTTGATGGCTTCCTCCAGGGGCTGTGGGAACTTGTTCAGTCCACACGCAGGATCCTGGAAATGCCTCAAAGTTCACATTTCCAGAGGCACCCTCAACCAAGGAGGGCCGGAAGATGACAGACAACTAGCTCAGCTTCTCCGTGTTTCGGGGGGTCTTCTACACGTTTCCACAGGCGTCCCCAGCAACAGCCCACAGTAGTAACACACTCATAAATACACCCTCCCTCGTTTGTGCTCCCCGGAACCCCTTCTCAAATAAACGACTTGCATGCAACCTCTCCTCTCAGAGTCTGTATCTAAAGCGCAGACATCTGCGTCTCCCTTAGGCTTTCGTCAGAGGACCTAGCTTCGTGCCAAGTAGTTTAACAGAAGGGGGTTAAATACGGCACTGGTTTCAAAGGTGCTGGAAGAGCTGACAAGGAGACCGTGCGGAGACGAGACCCAGAAGGAGGCCACAGCTCCTATTAGGGGCCAGACAGGTAACAGGGGAGGCTTGGCTACCAGACCAGGGAGCCTGTGGTCCTGTGGGAATCGCAGAGCCCTGGGGGCAGGGGGGACTGCCTGAGGACGGCTGGGCGGGAGGGGAGGGGAGGAGAAGGGGAGGGGAGGGGGGGGGGAGGGGGCGGGGGGGGAGGGGGAGAGGGGAGGGGAGGGGAGGGGTGGGGGAGGGGAGGGGAGGGTGGGGGAGGGGAGGGGGGAGGGGGGGGGGGGGGGGAGGGGGGGGGGGGAGGGGAGGGGAGGGGGGAGGGGGAGGGGGAGGGGAGGGGAGGAGAGGGGAGGGGGAGGGGGAGGGGGGAGGGGGGGGGGGGGGGGGGGGGGGGGAGGGGAGGGGAGGAGAAGGGGAGGGGGGGGGGAGGGGAGGGGGAGGGGAGGGGGAGGGGAGGGGGAGGGGGGAGGAGGAGAGGGGAGGGGGAGGGGGAGGGGGGGGGGAGGGGGGAGGGGGGGGGGAGGAGGAGGGGGGAGGGGAGGAGGAGGGGGGAGGGGAGGGGGAGGGGAGGGGGAGGGGGGGGAGGGGGGGAGGGGAGGGGAGGGGGAGGGGGGGGGGGGGGGGGGGGGGGGAGGGGAGGGAAGGGGGGGAGGGGAGGGGGGAACGGTCTTGGTGCCAGTGCCTCCCACTGGCTGAGCTGAAGGAGAAGCCAGCTGGCTTCTATGGATCCTGGGAAAGGCGGTCTGAAGGCAGGCGTGGCAAGAGGAAGTAAGAGCCAAGAGGCAAAGCCCAGCGCAACCTGAGGGCCTGCTTCGAGAGGGAACCACCTCCCCCAGGGCGCGGCTCTGGTGGGCGCCCCCCCGATCCACATATGTGAACACGCCTGTTGCGGTCCCTGTGCCACCCCTAGCCCCTTGGTGGCCTTCAGGGCAGAGCTCTGGGGCCAGAGGCCGGTAGGGGGCCGGCCCGCCCCGCTTCCCCGCGATGCGCCGCGGGCGGTGGAGGCCCCGCGGGCGGCGCGGCTCCGCGGAGACCCCGGCCCGAAGCACGGCTCCCAGCCGGCAGCACTCTGAGCTTCGGCGGCCGCGTGGGTATCCGGACGCCCATTAAAAGCCCTGCTCGAACTTGTTTCTTCTTCTCTTTACCACTCCAGCCCCCGGCTTCGAGTCTCAGAATCCGAGGCTGCCTCCAGCCTCGACTGTGCCGCCATAAACGGCAAAAATGAGACACCGAAACCCGTTCCCACTTTGACAGAAGCCCCGCCAGGCGCGAGGAGGCCGCCCCCCCGCGCGGCCCCCAGCCCTCCGCGCGGCCGGCTGTTCGCAAGCGGCTTAGCAGTTTTGAGGACTCAGAAACAGGAAATTGTGCACCAGTCCTGACTAAAGCGAAAAACGCATGAGCAAACCCTTCATCGCACGGATTTCTTTAGCTCTCAGAAAACGAGGGCCTTGAAAAATCAGGTCCCCTGGCCGAGATCTCTGGATTTGCTTAATCATTTCCTTTGCAAATGTGTAACTTCTTTAGCCGTGAAGAAGAGATGGTGAGAAAGAGGGAGGCGGGAGGTGAAATGTTTGAAGTCAACCACAAGACAAGACAGGAAATTCTGGAATGGGGGTGGTGGTGGTGTCCTTCATTCCTCGGTGCTACAGCAGTCTCCGAGAGCAACTCTGGAAAAATGACCAGAATAGGCGCTTTTATTTTTTTTGCTGTTGACTCTGACTCAGAGGGAAATGCAGGCATCTTCATTCAGGGAATAAATAGAGATCATCAGAGCCAAGAAGACTGGGTTGTCCCCATCTCACCCTTTATTTGGGGTTTCCCAGGTGGCTTGGTTGTAAAGAATTTGCCTGCCCATGCAGGAGACTCAAGAGATGTGGGTTTGATCTCTGGGTCAGGAAGGTCCCCTGGAGGAGGAAATGGCAACTCCAGTCTTGCCTGGGAACTCTCATGGACAGAGGAGCCTGGCAGGCTACAGTCCATAGAGTCGCAAAGACTGGGCCATGCCTGAGCACACGTGCATGACCCTTTACATGGCACAAGGAGCAAACACTGGCTGAGAGCCTATTCCATCCTTGTCATTTACAGATAGGAGGAAGAACAATTTTAAATCTGCACACTCTTGCTAATATAGCTGTGATGTATATAAAGCAGAAACCCCCAGATCTAGAAGGAGAAATAAATTCACAATCGTAGTTGTAAGCTTCACCTTTCCTCTGTCAGTAACTAAAAAACAAACCAACAAAGGCAAGTTAGTAGCAATTAAAAAAAAATGGCCAGCACTATTTATACACTTGGTTTAATCAATGTTTATAGAACAAAGCGACCAATGACTGCAAAATATATATTCTTTTAAAAGTACACATGGAATATTTACCAAAACTGACATGTGCTGGCCTATTGAGTAGGTCTCAGATTTAGAAGGAGGGGTGGGCAGGGTTTGCTGTTGGATTGGATATGAAGATCAGAGAAAGGCTGGAGTCAGGGCTAACACTGAAGGACTCAGCGTTCTGAAGTCAAGAATGACTGGTTCACGCATAATTAGCGTTTTGGAAAGATAGGAGTGTGTGTGTGTGTGTGTGTGTGTGTGTAGCACTCATAAGATAGGAGTATTTCTATGTGTGAATCAAAGTGGGAATGAACCTGTGTCCAACTGAACATGAAGCAATTATTCAAACTTGGTTTCTGGAATATTCCCAGAGTGAAACAAGCCCCTGGTTTTATCACTGTCTTCTCAATTTAAGTATTTTCTTGTCTTGTGAACTGAGTAGACATTATCTGTTTCATTTTGGAACGGTGGACACAAAGAAATAACTCCATGAAGAAACACAAAGAAATAAGTTCCATGTTGTTGACAGACACTTCTGCAAAAAATTAAGTGGATGACCCAATTCCTGGCCTCCTTTATCAAAGAGGGATTGGTTTATTCATTGACCGATTGAGTATCAGTTGTGAATCTGGGTCTGGGAGAGTGATAAGAAAAGCAGAGACCACTCCAGGATGGCTGGGGAGGCAGCCACTTGCAAGGCCAAATATCAGAGAAATCTCACGCACACAGTTGTGTTCCATACCCTTGTGTGATAGGTTTGAAGTAGTACTCAAGAACACTCTGGGACTCGGTTGTCCTATGAACCATCTCTAAGACGCTGGGCTTGTATAAAACATCATATCTCAGTCTCTTCACTGTAAAATGGCATGATGTCACTGATAATACCATCACTGTGGAAATAAACCAGATCAAATTCACGGCCTGCTCAGAGCAGTGCCTGAGATTAAGTCAGCACAAAATCAGCATTTGCAACTCTTATCGTTATGCTGCTTCAAATATTTTCATCCTTTTTAAAAAAAATACTGAAATCAAATATTCTTCAAAGATTTCCCTGTGTTGTACAATATATCCTTATTTGGACCTCTTACTCCCCACGCCTGGACAGCCCCTTTCTCCTTCCCTCTCCCTGCTGGCAATCACCAATCACCCATCGATTGGGTGATTAAACCAAGTGTTCTCTTTTTCTCTGAATCTGGTTCTTTTTTACTATATTCACTGGTTTATTTTTAGATCCCATATATAGGTGGTGGTGTGTATATATGTATATATATACAAATGTACCGTATATACCCTATGTATTTGTCCTTCTCTGTCTGGCTTATTTCATTTAGTATAATACTCTCTAACTCCATCCATGTTGTTGCAAATGACAAAATGTCACGCTTGATCATGGCTGAGTAGTATTTCATTGTGTATATTTATGTACCGCATCTTCTTTAACCACCTGTTGTTGGACACTTGAGTTGCTCCCATATCTTGGCATTTGTAAACAATATTGTAATTAAACATCTTGCACTGGGCTCCTCTGTCTTTTCAGACTAGCGTGCGTGCTCTTTTCAGATGTAAGCCCAGCAGTGGGATTGCTGGCAACTCCATTTTTAATTTTTTAAGAAACTTCCATGCTGTTTCCCACGGTGGCTGCACCAATTGGTGTTTGCGTTCTCACCAGCGGGGTGTGAGGGCTCCCTGTTCTCCACATCCTTGCCAACGGTCGTTATTTCTGTGCTTTTTGGTAACAGACATTCTGGCAGGAACGGGGTGGCCTCTCCCTGTGGTTCTGAGCTGCATTTTCTCTGATGATTAGTGAGCATCGTTTTCATGTGCCTCTCAGCCATCTGCAAGTCTTCTTTAGAAAAATGGCTCTTCAGGCCTTCTGCCCATTTCTAATATGGTTGTTTTTTTATGTTGAGTCATATGAGCTATTTTTATATATATACATATTGGATATTAACCCCTTATCAATCATATCATTTGCAAATATTTTTTCCCCATTCAGTAGGTTGTCTTTTTGTCTTGTTGATGGGTTTCCCTTGCTGTGCAAAACTTCTAAGTTTAATAGGGTCCCATTTGAAAACATATATGTTTCAATATTAGGGGAGAATGAAGACAAGGAGCTCATGATGATCCCATCTTCCGGACTCAGCCTTATTTTTACACACTCCCTTCAGATTGTTTTTATAGAGATTATTCCATAGTTATGCAAGCACCTTGCCAACAGCAGGTGATTAATCAAATGCATACTGACTGCCTGACTGTCCAGTTCAGTGCAAACTATTCTGCATTATGCTTTGTTCATGTGACCAAGTCACTTCAGTTGTGTCCATCTCTTTGTAACCCTGTGGACTGTAGCCCACGAGGCTCCTCTGTCCATGGGATTTATTCAGGCAAGAATACTGGAGTGGGTTGTCATTCCCTTCTCCAGGGAGGGTCTTCCCAACCCAGGGATTGGACTTGCCTCTTTTATGTCTCCTGCGCTGGCAGGCAGCTTCTCTAACACCAGCGCCCCTGGGGAGGCCCGTGCTTTGTGCACTTGAGCTGTGTGGTGAGACTGGTGTTACAGCGATCGTGCGTGCATCCCGCTTGTGCCTTCTTGCCAGATGCGTGGCTTTGACCTCTGTGGCCCTAGGGTCTCTCGTGTCAGTGGGCCAGCTTGGCTAAGCCATTTCCTTTGCTGTCCCGTCTGTGTGTAGAACTGCTTCAGAGCACTCTGCTTTGAACTCCACCACAGTGAATCGCTCTGTAGATTGTGTTTCGGCTTTTTGTAAATTTCCTAAAATAATCATAGACTATGGAATTAAACATCCCAAGCTAAACTTTCAAGTTAGCTGAGCAGGGAGCCCCAAAAGATTAAACCAAAATGGGATTCCTTCCATAAGATCAGGTTGTAATAAAATGAACTGCACAAGATGATAAAACCATGTGTGATCCTATTTTCGTTTTGAGGTATTCGCTTTTCACTCCTTCAGAAAACATTGTATGAAAACCCACAACTCCCTCAGCACAGATCAGTAAAAGATATGAGTGTTTTGATGTATTTATAAACAAAAACAACAGTCCTTTCACTTTTAGTAGACATATGTTTTTTTAAAAATGCTCATCAGACGTCTGGTTAATCCAAAGGATGGCTTTAAAAGGCTGCAGAGAAAAATTCTTGGCTATGTACTACGTTTCCTGAAGCAGAAGCCCTCTCAGATCTTAGGGTGTGTTGGGTGGGTAAATTTCTCTCTCATTGTGCTGGTGGAACAGAGAGGAAGGAGCAATGACAGCAGTCTGCTTGAGTGAAGGCACTTTCCTAGCGATCAGAGACAGCCAGCGGCACTCGACGTCTGCTTGTCTCAGCAGCGACGGGTGATGGGCGATGGGTGACAGCGAGTCTGGTGTCCTCGGAGCCCGCAACCAGGGGCATGGAAAGCACCTTTGTCAGGGGCTACCCTGGGACTGAAGGTATGTCAGCAACTAACTGAGCGAGGCAGGATCCAGTCCCTGATTCCAGAGTCCCTGGGCCCCACTAGGCAACATTACTCTCTCTCCAGATTGGTTGTTCTCCTGTTCTGGGTGACTCCAAAGTTCACTGGAAATGGAAAGAGTGCATGAGGGGAGGCCAAGGAGAAGGCTCCTGCTGTGACTTCTTGGGAGAAGATGGTGGCTGAGACTAGCGTCGTTGCTGAAGAGGTGGTGAGAAGTGGCTGTTATCAGGACTTATGTGAATAAAACATAACGGGATAATATAATCCACGTGCACACGGTCATATACCTATAAGAGGGCTTAAGCACACTGCCTAGCAGGTGTTAAGTCTCTTAGTCGTGTCCGACTGTTTGCGACCCCGTGGACTATAGCCCTCCAGACTACTCTGTCCATGGAGTTTTCCAGACAAGAACACTGGAGTGGGTTGCCATTCCCTCCTCCAGGAGTTCTTCCCAGCCCAGGAATCAACCCAGGCCTCCCACGTTGCGGGGGATTCTTTGCAGCCTGAGCCGTCACGGAAGCCATCCGGCAAGTAATAGTGCTCAGTAGACCGGCTCAGTGGCTGCAGCCAGCCTGGCTACCGACAGACGCCAGCCTGGCTACCGACAGACATCAGCCTGGAGCCGGGCGATTCCGCCTCGCACAAGAAAATCTGCAGGTCACCAAGAGGCTCTTTCTCCCCAAACCATCCTTGCTTATTTCACCCCATGAATGACGGCCCTAAGGTAGGGTGAGAAGCAAACAGGTAATCCGAGAATAAAAATCTACACTTCATAGGGCTGCACATATCCACTCTCTGTATTTTATCTTATTTCATCTTCAAAGGAACCCACTGTGGTGGTGATCTTTATCACCATTTTGCACATGAATAAACAAAAGTACAAAGAAGTTACAGATTTTGCTGGAAGCCACAGAACTGTTAGGTTAAAAAAAAAACAAAAACGCAAAGATTGCACTCAGGTTTGTTTGATTCCAAGTTTACAGGCTTGACCCTGAGGCCAGTTTGCGTCCTGCCATGTTGGCGGGAAGAAGTGGGATTCGGCAGGAGGGAGAGAACTGTGTTCTTCTCCATCGTGTTCATACACATCCTGCACACTCCAGAAAGATTCCAGGGTCCGTCCAAGGAGACAAGGACCCAACCTCTGCTGCCAGCCTGTGGCTCCAGCCCACTCAAGTTCCGAGTTTTCTCCTATAAAGGTAAGAACTCACAACAACCCCCTGGGACGGGAGGGGCGGAGGGCTTGACACTTGTCATCCTGCATTGGGGAAGTTGCTCACTGTAGGTTGTTTTTAACCGTGTGAATGCCCGACACTTGACATTTGGGCAAAAGGGGGGGAAAGTCCCCAAAGGCTGCTTGGGACCCGCCTGTCTGCTTCTTCGCCAAACAGGAATCCTCCCTTGGCTGTCGTCCCTCAGAGATGATTTTCCAACGACGGTTTTTAAAAACAGTTCTTTTGGGGAATTAAAAAGCAATCCTGTTTTCGATAGAAAATTGTCATGTCAACAGAAATGCTTGAAAAATAAAATCACCAATTTCCCCATCACCCAGGGAAAAACAGTTACCAGATAAACACTTCCTTCTTTTTTCTCTCACACAGATAGACTTATTTTTGTAAACTGCAATTGGACTCACATAAAGTTTTGTGGCAAGCATTTTTACAATCAAACACTGGATTATCAGCATTTCTGCATGTTTCCCAATTTAAAAACTTAGAAAATGTGATTTTTAATAACCGCATAAAAGCCTACTCCACTGATTCTTATACTAACATACTTAACCATCTCTCCGTTGGCAGACCTTCCTTTGTATCCTATTTCAAGCAACATTTTCTCCCCAGGAGTGTGTTGCCTTTATACAGATATTCTGGTCCTAACCCACCAATCAATTTTAATTTCCTATCAAAATCTTTCTAGACTTCTCTACATCAGAATGTTGAGCTGCTGGTCATAGGAGTGGTCTTGAATCAGAAGCAAACCCCATGTGAAAGGGGGTTTCACATGGGGTTTGTGAAAGGGAATCAAAATATCATTTTAATGAGATTTTCAGTTACCCTCGTTAAAAGCCAACCAACAAAGAACTTTCTCTCATCTCCCCCACCCACGGCCCCCACCAGGCCTTTGGTAGCCTTAACGCAGCTCTTTCCCTTCGCTTTGATTTCCGCCTCTTAAACTCCCACTTACCCCTCAAGATGCCGTCATCTCTTCGCCACTCCCTGCTACCACAGTCCTTGCAAAATGCCAGATGCACCATCCTCCACTTTCATTTAATTTCTCACTACTCAAGAGATCCAGAAAGGCATTTTCCCCGTTAAAAGAATTAACAACTTAAACATAGATTCCCTGGTGACCACTTGTCTCTCATCTTGGAAACTTTCTCCTTCAACAAAGGTATCCAGTGTTGCGAATGCTGAGGGAAGGATGGGGCACCTCCGGGATGCCTGTGCCCACAGAGACTGAGAGAATGCGTGAGAGAAGAGAGAAGAGGCTGGCTGAGGCTTTGTGTGGAAGTGTTTAAGTGTGTCTTATCTTACTGAGTGTTTCTTGTGTCTCCACAGCTCAGATACACCATGGGCCGGAGTTTATTCACCTGTAACTCTACTGATGGACAGTATTAGCTGGCTTCTGGTTCCTTATCATCGCAAACAAGGAGGCAACAGAGAATACTCTTGATTCTATCCGTCTGGGCACCAGAGCGGGACTTTACTCCTCTAAGGGATACTGAGAACCGGGCCTCCAGGCCGCATTGTTGTCTGGCTATTCAGTTGCTAAGAGTGCCCAGCTCTTTGCAACCCCATGAATGGCAGCACGCTAGGCTCCTCTGTCCTCCACGAACTCCAGGAGTTTGCTCGAACTCATGTCCACTGAGTCAGTGATGCTGTCCAACCAGCCCATCCTGTCACCCTCTTCTCCTTTTTCCTTCAATCCTTCCCAGCATCGGGTCTTTTTCGCGTAAGCTGACTCTTTGCATCAGGTGGCCAAAGTACTGGAGCTTCAGCTTCAGCATCAGTCCTTCCAATGAATCACAGTGAGTGAAGTCGCTCAGTCGAGTCCGACTCTTTGCGACCCCGTGGACTGTAGCCCACCACGCTCCTCCCTCCATGGGATTCTCCAGGCAAGAGTACTGGAGTGGGCTGCCATTTCCTTCTCCAGGCGACCTTCCTGACCCAGGGATCGAACCCGGGTCTCCAGCATCCCAGGAAGACGCTTTAACCTCTGAGCCACCGGGGAAGCCCTTCCAGTGAGTATTCAGGGGTAAGGGTTAATTTCCTTTAGGATGGACTGGTTAAAACCAGCCGCTCCAGACCACTGGGTGGGTCCTTCTTCCTGTTCATGTGCATGAGCGTTGTGGCGGCAGCAGCCTGCCTCAGTCCTGCGGCACGGGTTCTTCAGCACCATCGCACGGCGGTACCTCCCCTTCTACTGCTGTTTCAAAACCTGAAACATAGTTGATTTACAGAATTGTGTTAGTTTCAGGTATACAGCTAAGTGATTGAGTTACATATTTTTTCAGATGGTTTCCTATTATAGTTATTGCCAGAAACTGAATATAGTTCCCTGAGCTATACAGCACATCCTTATCTATTTTTACTTCCTTAGTTAAATGGTTAAATAAAAATAACTAGTTAAGTAAATAGTCCCTTGACTTCCCTGGTGGCTCAGAGGTTGAAGCGTCCGCCTGTGATGCAGGAGACCTGGGTTCGATCCCTGGGTAGGGAAGATCCCCTGGAGAAGGAAGTGGCAACCCACTCCAGTATTCTTGTTTGGAGAATCCCATGGATGGAGGAGCCTGGTGGGCTACAGTCCACGGGGTCGCAGAGCGTCAGACATGACTGGGCAACTTCACTTTCACTTTATCTGTCTTCTGTACAGTAGTTTGTGTCTGTTAATCCTATATTCCTAACTTACCCCTCCACTCCCCTCCCCTCTGGTAACCATAAATTGGTTTTCTTGTCTGTGAATCTGCTTTGAATGCAGATTCATTTGTCTTATGTTTTGGATTCCACATAAGTGATATCATATAGTATTTGTCTTTCTCTGTCTGCCTTCCTTCACTTAGCATGATATTCTTTAGGTCCACCTAATGTTGCAGCAAATGGCAATGCTTCATTTTTTACGGTTGAGCAATATTCCAGTGAGTGCCTATGTGTGTCTACACATATATCTGGCACTTGGCTTGTTTCCATATTTTGGCCATTGTAAACAGCGCTGCTGTGAACACTGGGGTACATGTAACTTTTTGAATGAGAGTTTTCATCTTTTCTGGATGTTTGCCCAAGAGTGAGATCGTTAGATCAGACAGCAGCTGTATTTTCAGTTTTTGAGGAAACTCCGTGCTGTTCTCCACAGTGGCTGTTCCAGTTCACACTCCTACCAACAGTGGAGGCGGGCTCCCTTTCCCACACCCTGTCTAGCGTCTGTTATCTATAGACTCTAAAGATGGCCCTCCAGACCAGCGTGCGGTGCTGCCTCACGGTATTACTAGTTGCTGGGACGAGAGCATCCCAGTGGCTTTCCTGCCATCGGCGCAGACCCCTGCCCTTGCGCTCCCCTCTTTGCCATTTCAGACCATCCTCAGTGCCCCGCCCCCACCCAGAGTCTCACTAGTACCATATTGCTCACAAAGGCGCTAGCCGCAGCCACACTGGATCAGCACATTGGGCCAGCTTTATAAACTGGACTCCACATAATCAACTCTGATTTCATATGAACATTCCGATACTGGGCTTTTCCTGAACGATCCGCCTCACTGGCAGAACTGGGTCTGCAGTTTCCCATGGAATTAACTGGTGGGAGCCCAGCAGTGACTGTCCCCATGGGGAGCTGGGGGCTTTGCCTCTGCCTCTCTTCTGTCGACCTAACCAGCCTCGTGGACCCATGTTGCTGCCTAGAAGAGTCTGCAAGCTCTGAGCCACAGGCTGAAGCTCAGCCTGTTAACGTGCTCGTGAGACCCTGCACTGTGTGCCCTCGCCCCCAGCCCCAGTTCCAGCCTCTCCCTTCAACTTTTTTTTCCTTCTGACTCACAGAGAAATTGTTTCAGATCAGAACCTAAAAACCACTCAAACACTGTGACTGTTTTAGTTACTTAACCAACACAGACACACTCTGTTCACAGACGTCTTCCCTCTGGCTCAATAAGTCTCTCCTCAAATCACTAATGAGGTTGAACTTGCTCTAGACAGTGTGTTTCAGGCTCAAGAAACTCCTCTGGAAGCTAGTTCTCAGGAGGAGCCCATCCAGCTCAGGTCCTGATGGAGGAAGACAGAGGGGCTGACAGACAAAGTCACACCGACCTCGCGTAGAAGCCCGGGAGGCACATCCTGAAGCCCGCCGCCCAGCAAGGATGCAGCCGCCTTCAGGGAGACCCACACACACGCTTGTCTGAACTAATTGGTTTTCTTCCTTGATAGAAGTATTTAATAGTAGGCATGAGCCTTGTCTTTCTATGTGGGACTTATAAATGTCATTCATGAAGACAATCAATATTACTTTTGCAAAACTAGATTAAAAGGTTTTTAAATTTTATTTTAAGACGCTTTGAAGTGGTAAAGCCTACTCAATGTCTATCCATATTATTCTGTCAATAATATTCTTATTAACAGAATATCAACTTTAATGGGAAGGGAGACTTTAAAAACTACATCTCCCAGCTTCCTTATCAGGTAGAGCTGGCCTTTTAACGCTTCATTCAGTTCAGTTCAGTCACTCAGTCATGTTATTGGTGCTGGCCAAAGAAAGCTCAGCTGGTAAAGAGTCTGCCTGCAATGCAAGAGATCTGCGTTTGATTCCTAGGCCGGGAAGATCTGCTGGAGAAGGGATAGGCTGCCACTTGGGCTGCCCCTGTAGCTCAGTTGGTAAAGAATCTGCCTGCAATGCAGGAGACCTGGGTTCCGCCCTGGGTTGGGAAGATCCCCTGGGGAAAGGGAAGGCTACCCACTGCAGTATTCTGGCCTGGAGAATTCCTCCATGGGGTCACAAAGAGTCTGACACGACTAAGCCATTCTCACTTTCACTTGTCACTTGCAATGACATGTCAGAAGTCACTGGGTATGCTTCCCAAAAAGTTCCTTAAAGCTGGGGAATGGGATAGGGAGGCGTGGTCAAGTCTCAGGTGGTCTCTTTCTCCATTCTCCTTTTCTGCCACCTGGAAAACTATGTGAGTAGGAGAATAAGACCCAAAATTTCGGTCTTAAAGTCTATACTACACTCATGCCTCTGAATTTCTTACTAAGTGGAAAAACTAAATCTTATTGAGCTGTTGATATTTGGGTTTTCTTCAATAGGCAGGTAAACTATATTCTGGGGCTTCCCTGGCGGCTTGGACAAGAAAGAATCTGCCTGCAATGTGGGAGACCTGGGTTCGATCCATGGGTTGGGAAAACCCCCTGGAGAAGGGAATGGCAACCCACTCCAATATACTTGCCTGGAGAATTCCATGGAGAGAGGAGCCTGGTGGGCTACAGTCCATGGGGTCTCAAAATGTCAGACACAACTGAGTGACATGCAAAGCTACTTTCAAGGGAGGAAATAAAGGGAGGAATCAAACATTTCTCCCTCTTTCTAGCCCACCAACGTCACCAGAAGGGGCTAATTAAGCAACAGCTGAAATAATATTACTTTATTCATAGTATTTCAAACATTTAGAAAAGACAGAGGAATCAGAAATCAAACTGCCAACATTCATTGGATCACAGAAAATGCAAGAGAATTCCAGAAAAACATCTACTTTTGATTTATTGACTATGCTAAAGCCTTGACTATGTGGATCACAACAAACTGGAAAATTCATAGAGATGACAATACCACACCACCTTATCTATATCCTGAGAAACCTGTATGATGCAGGTCAAGAAGCAACAGATAGAACCAACCATGGAACCAGGGACTGGTTCAGACTGGGAAAGAAGAGCACCGAGACTGCATGCTGTTACCCTGCTTTGCTGTTGTTGGGGCACTAGGTTGGGTCTGACTCTTTGTGACCCCATGGACTGTAGCACACCAGGCTTCCCATTAGCTTATATGCAGAGTACATCATGAGAAATACCTGGCTGGATGAATCACAAGCTGGAATCAAGATTGCTGGGAGAAATATCAACAACCTCAGACATGCAGATGATACCATTCTAAACGGCAGAAAGCGAAGAAAAACTAGAGAGCTTCTTGATGTGGGTGAAAGAGGAGAGAAAAAAGTTGGCTTAAAACTCAACATTAAAAAACTTAAGATCTGATCCCATCATGCATGCATGAGTGTTAAGTCACTTCAGGCATGTCTGACCCTTTGCAACCCTATGGACTGTAGCGCACCAGGCCCCTCTGTCCATGGAATTCTCCAGGCAGGAGTACTGGAGTGGGGGTGCCATGCCCTCCTCCTGAGGAATCTTCCCCACCCAGGGACTGAAATCATACCTCTTTCGTCTCCTGCATGGGTGGGAGGGTTCTTTACCACTAACACCACCTGGGAAGCCCCAGATCCCGCCACTTTATGGCAAACAGATGGGGAAAAGTGGAAACAGCGACAGACTTTATTTTCTTGGGCTCCAAAATCACTGGAGATGGTGACTGACTGCAGCCATAAAATTAAAAGATGCTTGCTCCTTGGAAGGAAAGCTATGAGAAACCCAGACAGCGAATTAAAAAGCAGAGACATCCCTTTGCCGACAAAGGTCGGTATACATAGTCAAAGCTATGGTTTTTCCAGAAGTCATGCACGGATGTGAGAGTTGGACCATAAAGAAAGCTGAGAGCCAAACAATTGATGCCTTTGAACTGCGGTGCTGGAGAAGACTCTGAGAGGCCCTTGGACAGCAGGGAGATCAAACCAGTCAATCTTAAAGGAAATCAACCCTGAATATTCATTGGAAGGACTGATGCTGAAGCTGAAACTCTCAGCTTTCCAATCAGCTGACTGATTGAAAAGACCCTGAAACTGGGAAAGATTGAGGGCAGAAGGAGAAGCGGGTGGCAGAGGATGAGATAGTTGGATGGCATCACTAACTCAAAGAACAGGAATTTGAGCAAACTCTGGGAGACAGTGAAGGACAGGGAAGCCTGGCTTGCTGCAATCCATGGGATCACAAAGAGCTGGACACGAGTTAGTGATTAAACAACTGAACAATGTCCTGTTTCAACATTTTCTGTCTTTTTGGCCACAAATGCAGTCCAATGTGAAATTTAACAACCATGCATATAATAAAGGGTGACATGAAGACATGACCATCTGAAATATCTTAACCCAAATCTTTATTTCCATTTTGGCCGAAAGCAAGATGTTCCTTTCAGTGGTAAGAGGCCCTCAACCTCCCACTTCACCGTCTGTGTGACTCAGTCTTACTGCACTCCCAAAGACATTCTGGATTTTTCTGTAATCTCCTTTCCTTAATAAATTCAAGATAGACCCACACATTGCAAGCAGCTTATAATAGTGTTACTGTTTCTGGGCTAAATCGGGGATGCAGCTCTGGCCAGTAGCTATGTCCCTGGATAACTGAATAATTGCTTCAATTCCCCGCTTGTTTCTGAGAGAGTGTCAGCCTGGCCTCTGGGCATGGCTGATCATTACTCATTGTCAAACTGAGAGTTTCAATGCTCAATGTGACCGTGTGCGCTATATCTGCTTTCTCCCTGGCAGATTATTTAAATACCATCGAGTTGAAGTCAAGTTGTCCCAGAGCGCACTGAATCTTGGCCCAGAGGTCCCCATAGGAGCCCTTCCTTGAAGAGCTTCTTTTGCTATATTGTAATCTGTTTCTCAGTGGATATGTGATGATCAGATGCTTTCAGCCTGATTCTTTTTTCCTGTCTCATGTCCCCTGGAGATCCCGCTGCCTCCTCATAAAGGCCATGTGTATCTTATCTCTTCCAGTGCAGTTGCTAAAACCAGAAAGCAGCCTGGAAAACATTTCCCCAAACTGTACTGTTTTTCCTCATTTCTTTCTGACACCTCCAGATAACTTGCAAGCATACTGTCTTTCTCTATCGAGCCTTGCCCCAGTGGGTGTTGGGGACTGAATGACATCACCTAGGAATTTATAATTAGAAACAACAATGCCGCTTTCCAAATCTATAACACCAGGAGACAACTGGAGAGATTTTAAAAGCTGTTGGTGAAACCTCAAAGGTAAAAGGTCTTTTCTAATCACGTAGACACACTCACTCTGCCAGCTTTTAGGACGCTACCAGGCAAGTGTTGGAACAGGCAGCAGCTAACCTTTCCAAGTGCTGATGGCAGTGCCATATGCCAAGGGGGACTCTCAAGACCTGGGGTTAGCCTTGGACCCGGACAGGAAATGTCACTGGGATCTCAGCTCTCCCAGGCGAAGCTGTGTCTCTCCAAGTTCCTGGGAGTCTCTGAGAAGTGTTCTGAGTTTATGCCACTGCAGACACGGGGCACAGTGACTTGATTATTGAGCTTGTATTTGTTCAACCAGTTCTTACTGGGCTAAGTCATTTCAGTCGTGTCTAACTCTTATGACCCAGTGGACTGTAGCCCGCCAGGCTCCTCTGTCCATGGGATTTCCCAGGCAAGAATACTGGAGTGGATTGCCATTTCCTTCATCCGGGGGATCTCAGTGACCCAGGGATGAAACCTGGGCCTCCTGCATTGGCAGGCAGATTCTTTACCAGCTGAGCTACCAGGAAAACGATTAGTCACTGTGAGTGTGTGCTAAGTCACTTTAGTCGTGTCCAACTCTTTGCTACCCTATGGACTGTAGCCTGCCAGGCTCCTCTGTCCAAGAGATTCTCCAAGCAAGAATATTGGAGTGGGTTGCCATGCCCTCCTCCAGGAGATCTTCCCAACCTAGGGATCGAACCTGTTTCTCTCATGTCTCCTGGGTTCTTCACCACTAGCACCACCACTAGACACATGCAACCATGTTTAAATTTAAATAACTTTCCCTGGCAGTTCAGTGGTTAAGACGCCACCCTTCCACTACAGGGGGCCCCTGATAGGATCCCTGGTGGGGGAACTAAGGTCATGCATGCCCTGAAGTGGGGCTAAAAATAAATAAATAAATTTAAATTAACAAAAATTAAAGAACAAAGTAATCTCCTAGGTTGCTTTTGCCACACTTCAAATGGTCAATAGCCATGTTGGGCTGGTGTTACCCTATTGGACAGCACAGATCTAGAACATCTTTATCACCGTGGAAAGTTGGTTTTGGACGATGCTGAGCTAAGGGCCTGCCTTGCCTGGCACACTCTAGAATTGCTCTTACTGACGTGTTGTGATCATTGATAGCACCTCTTTTATTCTCAAAGTGTCAATAATAATTTATGAATGGACAGGAATTTGGCCCCCATCTCCTCGGGCCCCCGCCCCGCCAGCCTGGCGCAGCCAGTCTTTGCCAGGACGTGAGACCCCAAACCCTTCTCTTTGATGAACAAGTTGGCAATGTCCCGCAAGACCCCTGCCTTCTCCCTGCTTCTCTGGCACCTGTGAAATTCAACATTTATTGACCGGGGGCGGGGTGGGGGGGGAATCCCAGTGAAGAAATTTTCAGTTCTCTTAAAGTGAATGATTTACTTGTAAAGCAGTTTCAGTTTTGGTTTTTAGTTCCCCTTGCAGAAAGAACTCAGCTTGACTCCCTCTGCCCTGAAGGGTGGGAGCGGGTCACACAAGAAGGTGAGGGGTGGGGAGGTGCGGCCCATCGCGCCCAGCCCCGCCTCTATCTCGGGGACAGAAGCCCAGGCCCCGCCCATCGTGCCCAGGCCCCGCCTTTAACTCAGGGACTGACGCCCAGGCCCCGCCTCTATCTCAGGGACCTCAGCGCTCAGGCTCCGCCTCCATCTCGGGTAGAGAGGCGCCGGGCCCCGCCCCCAGCCTCCCCCACTCCCGGCCCGTCGCGCCCGGGCCCCGCCCCCCACCTCGGGACCGGCGCCCAGGCCCCGCCCCCGGCCGCCTCCGTCCCCGCCTGGGCGCCGCCTGGCCCGCCCGGCAGAGGGCGCCTGCGCCTCTTCCTCTCGGGGAAGCTACGCGAGCGTGAGGGGCTCCTCTCTCGGTGCGGCTTCTTTGTGAGCGGCAGTCCCAGGCCCCGGACGGCACAGGTCGCTCTGCGGCTCGGCGTCCGAGCGCGGAGCCGAGAGCCGCGGGGCGCCTCAGCCTCGGGGCCCGCAGAGCCGGGGAGGGAGGCCGAGCCGCCTGCCTGCGTCCGCGCCGCCGCGCGAGCCGCCCCGGGAGCGCCTCCCGGCCCCGGGCCCGCTGTTTGCAGGCGCCCTGAGCCCGGGCTTGGGCTCACACACCTGCCGGGGAACAAAATGGTGGGCAGGGCCGCGGCGGCTGCAGGGGCCGGGGCCGGCCGGGCTCAGCGGCCCTCCCAGGCCGCCCGCCGCAGCGGCGTCTGCCTGTCCTCCAGCATCGCTCTCTCGGTCCTTCTCTACCCGCCACCTCTCCATCTCTCCCCTCCCCCATCTCTTTCTCAACTTCTGTTTCCCCTCCGCCCCTGCCTCCTTCCCAATCTTTGTTCCATTCTCCCCTTTCCCCCTCCTGCCCCCCATCTCTCTCCTCATTCTTCCGGAACATTCTCTGCAGGAGTCTTCCCCTCCCCCCCACGGGCGGGGGCTGAAATCCCAGCTGATTAGAGGTCTGCTCTGGGCCCGTCAAGGACACCAGTTCATTACTGAGCTCGTTTATGATTTGTTTTTCTGTATCTAAGGGGAAGATGCTGAGGAAAGTTTGCGTTTGGCTTATTTTTGCATCTTCTGGTGCCCTGAACATATTTGTGAGGTTAAAAACTCCTCTCCCAATGGATGTCCACTGCTCTTTGGAAAATTCCCAGAAACCTTTTGGAAGGGGGTTTCTTGGTGGCAACCCCCAGGACTAGTTTGTTGCACCTTTGGGAAGAAGACAAGCCTGCAGCTGAACTCCTGGGCTCTTGTAACAGCCAGTGATTGGTCCGCTGTATCCTCAGTTTCCTTCTCTGAAATATCTGCCCCTTCTGTAAGGAATAAGCAAGACAGTGCAGGTAAAGGGCTTCAGAAGGCATGGAGCATGGATTCAGTAAATAAGCGAGTACTAGTTTATCATTTCTTTGCCACGAGCTCCCTCCAGGACGCTGGAGCTTGGCTTCTGAGCACACATGCTTGATGGAGGAAACTCTGCATTCTCTGAACCAAGCAGTTCTGCAGGAGGGTTTAGCTCCACCAACTCCACAAATGCATTCTTGAATTTTATTAGCCCACCCCTGCTACACTGGAGAGGAAGCTGGAGTCCAGGGAGGCTGGGTGATTGTGACATCCCACAGCCACAGGCCAGAGGACCAGTGTTTGAACGTCCCTCCTTCTCTAAGGCCTTTCTACCTCTGATTACTTTTCACCTCTTCTTGCCTCTAGGTCAAGTTATCAGGTCCTTATGGCTGAGATTTGTCTTGCATGCTTCTTGAACCTGAACTGAAACTGACTTAAGTAAAATAGGAATTTACTGGCTCATATAGTAAAAAAATCTAGGAGTTCAGGCATGGCTGGACCCAGGACAGGGGCTCAAACCAATATCTACCAAGTTCATCTCTTTTTCTGCTTTACTTTATGTTGGCGTCACTCTTAGACAGGACTCCTTTCTGTAGTAGTCCCTGGTAACTTAGCATTCTCTTAGTTTTAAGCCCTAGTGGAATTAAAGCACCTTTTGCCAATGATTCCAACAAAAATCTTAACTCAGGTCTTATCTGACCAACTTAAGCCATTCATGAACAGATCAAGTGGCCAAACCTAGGAAATAATGTACATTTCTTAAGTCAGGATTCAGGGTCAGCCCTGCAAAACAATAGAATGGGAAAGACTAGAGATCTCTTCAAGAAAATTAGAGATACCAAGGGAACATTTCATGCAAGGATGGGCTCAATAAAGGACAGAAATGGTATGGACCTAACAGAAGCAGAAAATATTAAGAAGAGGTAGCAAGAATACACAGAAGCACTATTCAAAAAAGATCTCCATGACCCAGATAACCATGATGGTGTGATCGTTCACCTAGAGCCAGACATCCTACAGTCTGAAGTCAAGTGGGCCTTAGGAAACATCACTATGGACAAAACTAGTGGAGGTGATGGAATTCCAGCTGAGCTATTTCAAGTCCTAAAAGATAATGCTGTGAAAGTGCTGCACTCAATATGCCACCAAGTTTGCAAAACTCAGCAGTGGCCACAGGACTGGAAAAGGCCAGATTTTACTCCAATCCCAAAGAAGGACGGTGCCAAATAATGTTCAGATTACTGCACAATTCAGGTGGTTCAGACGGTAAAGCGTTTGCTTGCCGTGCGGGAGACCCAGGTTCGATCCTTGGGCCGGGAAGATCCACTGGAGAAGGAAATGGCAACCCACTCCAGTAATCTTGCCTGGAAAATTCCATGGACTGAGGAGCCTGGTGGGCTACAGTCTATGGGGCCGCAAAGAGTCGGATGTGACTGAGCAACTTCACTTCACATGCTGGCAAAGTAATGCTCAAAATTCGCCAAGCCAGGCTTCAACACTACGTGAAACAAGAACTCGTTCAAGCTGGATTTAGAAAAGGCAGAGGAACCAGAGATCGAGTTGCCAACATCTGTTAGATCATCGAAAAGCGAGAGAGTTCCAGAAAAACATCTGCTTTATTGACTACGCAAAAACCTTTGACTGTGTGGATCACAACAAACTGTGGAAAATTCTTGAAGACACAGGAATACCAGACCACCTGACCTGCCTCCTGAGAAATCTGTATGCAGGTCAGGAAGCAACAGTTAGAACTGGACATGGAACAATGGACTGATTCCAAACTGGGAAAGGAGTACATCAAGGCTGTATATTGTCACCCTGCTTATTTAATTTCTGTGCAGAGTACATCATATGAAATGTTGGGCTGGATGAAGCACAAACTGGAATCAAGATTACCAAGAGAAATATCTATAACCTCAGATATGCAGATGACACCACCCTTATGGCAGAAAGTGAAGAGGAATTAAAGAGCCTCTTGATGAAAGTGAAAGAGGAGAGTGAAAATCGGGCTTAAAATTCATTCAAAAACTAAGATAATAGCGTCTCGTCCCATCACTTCATGGAAAATAGATGGAGAATCAATGGAAACAGTGAGACACCGTTTTGGGGGCTCCAAGATCACTGTGGACGGTGACTGAAGCCATGAAATGAAAAGATGCTTGCTCCTTGGAAGGAAAGCTGTGACAAACCTAGACAGTGTGTTAGAAAGCAGAGATATTACTTTGCCTGTAAAGGTCCGTCCAGTCAAAGCCATGGTTTCTCCAGTTGTCATGTATGGACGTGAGAGTTGGATTATAAATAAAGCTGAGCACCAAAGAATTGTTGCTTTTGGACTGTGGTGTTGGAGAAGACTCTTGAGAGTCCCTTGGACTGCAAGGAGTTCCAACCAGTCAATCCGAAAGGAAATCAGTCCTGAATATTCATTGGAAGGACTGATGCTGAAGCTGAAACTCCAGTGCTCTGGCCATCTGATTGGAAGAACTGACTCACTGGCAAAGACCCTGATGCTGGGAAAGATTGAGGGCAGGAGGAGTAGGGGATGACAGAGGATGAGATGGTTGGATGGCATCACTGACTCAATGGACATGAGTTTGAGTAAGCTCCAGGAGTTGGTGATGGACAGGGAAGCCCGGTGTGCTGCAGTCCATGGCATCTCAATGAGTCAGACACAACTGAGCAAGTGAACTGAACTGAATTCATTGGAAGGACTGATGCTGAAGCTGAAGCTCCAATACTTTGGCCACCTGATGTGTAGAACTGACTCATTGGAAAAGACCTTGATGCTGGGAAAGATTGAAGGCAGGAGGAGAAGGGGATGACAGAGGATGAGATAGTTGGATGGCATCACCAACTCAACAGACATGAGTTTGAGCAAACTCCAGGAGATGGTGAAAGACGGGGAAGGAAGACTGGCATGCTGCAGTCCATGGAGTCTCAAAGAGTCAGACATGACTGAGCGACTAAACAACAATAACCCCAAAACCCCATGAGCTGCAAGCGGTGGTGGTATCGGCTGAAGTAAAACCAGGGAGCTTTTTCCCATAGAAGGGAAAGTGGATGCTCTGTAAAAAAACTCTGTGGCTGGCTGTGACACACAGTAGGTGCTCAATATTCTTCAGCTATTAAAGGGAGCCCTTGACCAAAAGTTAAAGACCTTTGGGAATTATTGAAGCTCCCGAATCATACCGTTAAGCTGGTGGTTCTTTATCTTAAAATTCTTCCATCCATGAACCTCACTTTTAGAACTTCTGATTCAGTTGATCAGAGTAGGGGTGTGCCCAGCACTGGGTGTTAAACGCACCCAGAAGAATGTATGGGGCTGAAAACTCCTGCTTTAAGCTAATCCATATGCTTGGCTGGTGCCCACAAAGCTCATAACCATGGCACTACCTCCTTGGTTTAAAACCCAAAGATTTGTTATATAAATAAGTAATGATTATATGTGACTCTTCAATGCAGAATTTGAAAATACCTTCACATTGTTTCTTCCAATGGCCCATCTGCTGAAACAGGACTTTGATGGCAGCTAAAAAAATGCAAAGAGGATCAGAACCTGGGTGTGTGAGTGTGTGTGTGTGTGTGTGTGTGTGTGTGTGTGTGTGTGTGTGTCCTTTGTGATTATACAAAGCCTTGCTTTGGGTGGTTAAATCAGCAACACAGATGACTCAGGAACTTAACAAATGCTGAGTCATCCGCCTCTTTGTTATTTCAACTTTCTTCCCCTCTCCCCTACCTCATGTAAACAGCAGATGAAAAGTTGTGGGTATTTAACATCACCAAGACAGACAGGTGGACATCCTCTGTCTCCAGAGACGGTATCCTGAGAAGGATACAGTAGCCTCTCTGTGCCTCACTGCAGCCAAGAATGCATAACTTATACCTAATCAGACAATCACAATTAGAGGAGCATTGTGCTACAGTGGGGCAGAGGGCAGGGGAAGGACTGCGGTCTTCAAAAATGCTAATCTCACAAAAGACAGACTGTGGAAATGTTCCAGGTCCAAGGAGGCTGAAAAAACATGACGATTAAGTGCACACCCTGGCCCTAGACAGGAGCCTGTACTGGAAGGGGAATGTCAAAAGGAGCAGTATAAGGCTGACTGATAAAAACTGGAATCTGGATGGTAAGTTAAACTATTACACCAGGATAGATGTATTGAGTTTTGAAATCTACTGTGGCTGTGTAAGAGAATCCCCATTCTTAGCAAATACATACTTGGAGTATTTGAGAGTCCAGGGCCATGATGAATGTAACAGTCATGAATGGTTTAGGAAGAAATTGTGTGTGTGTGTGTGTGTGTGTGTGTGTGTGTGTGTGGAGAGAGACCAAACAACCAAATAGAGTAAAATGTTAATAATGTTAATAGGTAAATATATAAAGGGAAAAAGGTAATCGACATTATTTCTCTATTTGCAACTTGGTGGATAAATTTAAATTATTTTCAAATTAAAGGTAGTTTAAAAGCTGGAGACAGAGAAACTATAAAAATAAACAGCATTCATTTAGTTGAAATGTGGAAACACACTTCATGACTCATGAAGATTAAGAATTCAAACACACACACACCCTGCATATCAAAGCTCACATCTCATACTAATAAAAGGAAGCGTCCCTGCATGCACCCAAGATAATTCGATAGTCAAAATGTAAGGTTCATTCCTAAAGGTTTTTATAAACTCTCCCAGATTACGGGGTTTACTGGAAGCTGCCAGATGGTACAGCCACACCCCAACCGTTTCTCAGGACTTGAAGTTTCTGAAATACAGACTCTTGAGAGTCCCTTGGGTTGCAAGGAGATCCAACCAGTCCATTCTAAAGGAGATCAGTCCTGGATGTTCATTGGAAGGACTGATGCTAAAACTGAAACTCCAATACGTTGGCCACCTCATGCGAAGAGTTGACTCATTGGAAAAGACTCTGATGCTGGGAGGGACTGGGGGCAGGAGGAGAAGGGGACGACAGAGGATGAGATGGTTGGATGGCACCACCGACTCGATGGACATGAGTTTGAGTGAACTCCAGGAGTTGGTGATGGACAGGGAGGCCTGGCATGCTGCAGGTCATGGGGTCACAGAGAGTGGGACACGACTGAGTGACTGAACTGAGCTGAAGTTACGCTGAATGACATTCAGAAACACTCCCTCTATTTAAAGCTCCCCAGTGGTATTCACTGCCCTACAGAGTAAAAATCCAAACTCTTAGCCTCTGGCTCATGAAGCCCTGTGGGCTTCCCAGGTGGCACCAGCAGGAAGACCCCTCCCCGTGCGGGGAGACCCGAGAGGCGTGGGCTCGCTCCCGGGAGGAGGGAACGGCTCCCACCCCAGTGTTCTCGCCTGCAGAGTCCCGTGGACAGAGGAGCCCGGCGGGCTGCCGCCCACAGGGAAGCACAAGGTCAGGCACGACGGAGGCAGCTGAGTACACACACAGGCACCTATGCCTACACCTAGAGCTACACCTGCACCTACACTTGCGCCTAGAGGGATCCTGTCTTTGTTTTTTTGGTGGCACCACTCAGCTTCCACGTTCTCAGCTCCCCAACCAGGGATGAAACACAGGCCCCAGCAGTGGGAATGTGGAGTCCTAACCACTGAGCCACCAGGGAATTCCCTGGTCTCTTATTTGTCAGGCTTCACCCCAAAGACTCCCCATACTAACCTGACTTCTAGAACATGCTGAGGGCTTTCTGACCTCAGGGCCATTGCACCTGCTGTTCCTGTTCCTAGAAAACTCTTATCCAGGTCTTCACATAACAGCATCCATCTTCTAAGATGGTTTCCATCTCAAGTCAGCTGTCGCCCAGCTCTCTCTTATGTACCATGGAAATGACCACTAAGTGGGTTGACTTTAAAATCCTACAAACACACTAGAGAAAACTCACCCAAACATTCCCCACTCTCAGTGTCTGGGCACTTCTCTCTTCTCCCGCTAAGAGACCGTGTTAAATGACTCAACCCCTGACTCCTCCGGGGTTCTCACCTCCTCAGAGAGCTCTTCCATCACTATTCTTTCTTGTGCTCTATGCTTTTCTCTATTTTAAATATTATTATTTATTTACTTGGAGTATAATTGCCTCACAGTGTTGTGTTAATTTCTGCTGTGCAACAACACAGCTCTAAGCACACGCATCCCGCCCTCTTGAGCCTCCCCTTCCATTATTCTGCCGGCCCCACCCCTCTGCGTCCTCACAGAGCACAGGGCGGAGCTCCCAGGTACACAGCAGCTTCCCACTAGCTATCTCGTTTACATGAAGTGAGGTGGAAGTGAAAGCTGCTCAGTCCTGTCCGACTCTGCGCAGCCCGAGACGGCAGCCCACCGGACTCCCCCATCCCTGGGACTCTCCAGGCAAGAGCACTGGGGCGGGTTGCCATTTCCTTCTCCAATGCATGAAAGTGAAAAGTGAAAGGGAAGTTGCTCAGTCGTGTCCGACTCTTAGCGACCCCATGGATGGCAGCCCACCGGGCTCCCCCATCCCTGGGATTCTCCAGGCAAGGGCACTGGGGTGGGGTGCCATTGCCTTCCCCCGCACTAGCTATCTCGTTTACATGAAGTGAGGTGGAAGTGAAAGCTGCTCAGTCCTGTCCAACTCTGCGACCCCATACAGTCCTTGGACTTCTCCAGGCCAGAATCCTGGAGTGGGTAGCCTTTCCCTTCTCCGGGGGATCTTCCCCACCCAGCGATCGAGCCCGGGTCTCCTGCACTGCAGGCGGATTATGACAGGGCTTATGTCAGTCCTGCTCTTTCGACTCCTCCCACCCTCTTCTCCCCTCACCCCCCATGTCCACAAGTCATTCTGCTTTATTTCCCTTCACAGCATTTACTACTGTCTGACCACACACACAGCATATATATCTGACAAATATAATCTACATATTTTCTGGTTATCAGTCCAACTTGCCAACCCCAAACCTCCAGTGGATTGTAAAGTCCATGAGGGCAGAAAGTTTGTGTGTTTTTTATCACCACCAAATCCCAGCAGCTAAAGCAAGCCTGGTGTGATGGTCACTCTCAAATGTTTCTTGAGTAGATCGGTGAGCAAATGAGCAGGGCTGCAGGCGCAGCTGGTGCTCTAAGTGAACGTGGAAAAGAAGAACAAAAGCGGACGACTTCGAGTGCTTGAGTTCAAGACTCACCATTGGAGCTACAGTAACCAAGACAGGATTGTTATTGATGTAAGAAGAGATTTGTAGATTAATGGAACTTCCAGAGAAATGCCCACAAAAATATGGTCAGTTGATTTATTAAAAGGCATCAACTTAATTTAATGGGGAAGTGGTAGACTTTTGACAAATGATGCTAAGAACAACTGGATATCCATATGAAAATATTAATGAACCTTGACCCTGTCCTCAGAGTATACATAAAAAATTAATTTAAAATGGACCAAAGAGCTAATAGACCTAAACATGAGAGAGAAAATTATAAAACTTTTAGAAGAAAAGTCTTTACAACCTTAGGTTAGGCAAATATTCCTTGGGGTACAAAATCTTTCATATAAAAGAAAGAAAATGATAAATTAATTCTCATAAAAATTAAAAATTAATCTTCAAAAGACCTTATTCAGTTCAGTTCAGTCACTCAGTTGTGTCCTACTCTTTGTGACCCCATGAACCACAGCACGCCAGGCTTCTCTGTCCATCACCAACTCCCAGAGTCCACACAAACCCATGTCCATTGAGTTGGTGATGCCATCCAGCCATCTCATCCTCTGTCCTCCCCTTCTCCTCCTGCCCTCAATCTCTCCCAGCATCAGAGTGTTTTCCAGTGAGTCAGATCTTTGCATCAGGTGGCCAAAGTATTGGAGTTTCAGCCTCAGCATCAGGCCTTTCAATGAACACCCAGGACTGATCTCCTTTAGGATGGACTGGTTGGATCTCCTTGTACTCCAAGGGACTCTCAAGAGTCTTCTCCAACACCACAGTTCAAAAGCATCAACTCTTTGGCACTCAGCTTTCTTTATAGTCCAACTCTCACATCTATACATGACCACTGGAAAAACCATAGCCTTGACTAGACGGACCTTTGCTGGCAAAGTAATGTCTCTGCTTTTTAATATGCTGTCTGGGTTGGTCATAACTTTCCTTCCAAGGAGTAAGCGTCTTTTAATTTCATGAATGCAGTCACCATCCACAGTGATTTTGGAGCCTAGAAAAAAATAAAGTCAGTCACTGTTTCCACTGTTTCCCCATCTATCTGCCATGAAGTGATATGACTAGATGCCATGATCTTAGTTTTCTGAATGTTGAGCTTTAAGCCAACTTTTTCACTCTCCTCTTCCACTTTCATCAAGAGGCTCTTTAACTCTTTCTTCTTCACTTTCTGCCATAAGGGTAGTGTCATCTGCATATCTGCGGTTATTAATATTTTCCCCAGCAATCTTGATTCAAGCTTGTGCTTCCTCCAGCCCAGCGTTTTCATGATGTACTCTGCATATAAGTTAAATAAGCAGGGTGACAATATACAGCCTTGACATACTCCTTTTCCTATTTGGAACCAGTCTGTCGTTCCATGTCCAGTTCTAACTGTTGCTTCCTGACCTGCATATAGGTTTCTCAAGAGGCAGGTCAAGTGGTGTGGTATTCCTATCTCTTTCAGAATTTTCCACAGTTTACTGTGATCCACACAGTCAAAGGCTTTGGCATAGTCAATAAAGCAGAAAAGACCCTATTAAGAAAATAAAAAGCAAGCCACAAATGGAGAAAATATTTGCAAAACATATATCTGAGGAAAGGCTTGAATCTAGAACACGTAAAGAATGCCTGTATTCTAGATACATGAGTAGTAAGAAGACAGTGGGAAAAATGTTTAAGCAGACGCTTCACCAAAGGAATAACAACATCAAATAAGCACATGTACAGATACTAAGCATCATTAGTCATTAGGAAACACACATTAAAACCACAGTGAGGTATTCACCACACACCTGCTACAATGGCTAAAATTTTAAAGATTGATAATCCAGTGGTCGGCAAAGATGCAGAGCAGTTGGACATTCCCTACAGGGCAGATAGGAATGCAAAATGGTGTGGCCACATTGTCTAATGGTTTACTGATTCTTATAAAGTGAAACGTACACTTAGCGTGGGACCCAGCAATCCCACTCCAAGGTGTTACCAAAGAGAAATAAAATCATGCGTCTATACAAAAACGTGTGCTCAATCTTTCATAGCAGCTCTCTTTATAATAGCCCCGAAATGGAAATAACCAAGTATCCATTTACTGATGAGTGAATAAACAAATTGTAACACCTCCCTATAATGGAATATTACACAGCAGAACAAGGGAAGGGATTACTAATACACTTGAGAACAAGGGTGAATCTCAAAAACGTGTTCAGCAAAAGTATGTAATCCGCTCACATGAAATTTTAGGAAAGGCAAAGCTTCAGAAACAGAAAGCAGATCAGTGCTGGCTAAAGGCTGTAGTGATGGTTAGAGGGCTGTATGTCTTGGTCAGAATTCAAATCAAGGATTAGCACGGGTACACTGCATTCTGTGTATATTGCCCCAATAAAACACAAGCGTGCTGGATGAAGAAAGGAACGTGTTGCTGTCAAGTGTGGCACGCCTTCACTTTCCACCTCCAGAAAGCGCCAGCCACAGCAGCCACGGCCTGTCTGCGTCCACCTTCTTGCGGAGCTGCTGGGTTGCCAGAGGACAGATGATAACGATGACTGATGTCCACGTGGTGACCCAGGCGCTGAGCCTGGCCTCCTCACCCGTAAAATGGGGTCACTGCAGTGCCCGCCCCATTGGCTTGTTGGGGGGAGGGTGAGAGGAAGTCATCGCATTAAGTATGACTTGGTTGATGCTCAGCAAACATTAGCAAGCACCGTACTAATCATAGGCTGGGCACATATCAATATCCATGTGCCCAGTCCTGGGCTTCAGCTCTTTGGAGACAAGACTCTTTCAGCCTCACAGGGCAGGGCTTCTTCTGAGTCTCCTCTTACAGATCAGACGGAAGATCAGAGCAGAGAGGGGGTAAAAGTACAAAGCTGATAAGTGACCAGAGCTGGGATTCAAATCCAGACCTGCCTGGCGGCGCGCTCAGGAGTGCTGCGGGCATCCAGCTCTGACCGTCGCCGCTCCTCCTTTCTCTTCTGTACCTCTGTTCTTGACTCACCGAGGAGTCCTGTATCCTTAGATCCTTCAGTGGCCCCTCTGCCCACTGAGTCCTCTGCCCACCTCTGTGGCACGTCCTTTCTTAGTGTCTTGCTAAAAGAATACCAAATTAGCTGGGAAGCAGTGGTCGTTCAAAGAGCCTCCCGGACCTCGCTCCATCTCCTTTCATTGCTGTGTTTTTCGTCATCGCATCTACCCTCTCGGTATACGGTCAGATTTGCATAGTATCTTTTTGCAGGTTGTCAACACACACACACACACACACCCCCCCTCCTGATCCTTATCACCCACCCCCCTGGCAAAGGCTGAATCTGTGTGGAATGTTGTTTCATTTTTCCTCTTAGACTCTTCACAAGAAACTGGTGTAATCATAAAACTTTAGAAGGAACTTGTAAGGCCTTCATCCAGTGCTTTTTCATAGATGGGGGAATCCGGGAGGTTGCATGACCTCCCCAAGAGCACATAGCTGGTTGGAGCAAAGCCGCAGAGCAAGCGCCGGGTCCCGAGGCTCCCGCCAAGCTCCTCCCTGCGCTTACTTCCAGGCCTAAGAAGGCAAGAGACACAAGACACAACTGAATCATTCTTAATCGTAATTTTAAAAATTATTTTTCATAATTTAAAAATTATTAAAGCGAGATGGCGGGCTGGAGTGAGGTGTCTAAGGGACATTTGAACCATAACGCCTGTGTCCCATCCAGAGACCATGCTGGCTGCAGTTCATTCTAAGATATGGTGTCTTACAAACCCTATAATGCTGTACACAGCACAGTGTCATTGTGGTGGACAGTAATTAGTGTGAATATTCACTGTAGACACTGAAAATATTCCCTAATTTTTGGTGGCCTTTGTCAGCTCTTCATTTTTATTTCTTGCGATGCTGAAAGGCTCATCAAGCAGGCACAGGCTGGGCCTCTCCCAGACTCTCTGTGGCCCCAGGTCCCATACCTGCTTAATGTCCACATTCTTCAAGATAGATGCCCACCAGACTCACTCCCGGGGGCACACAGCTCTCTGGAAGGCCGAGAAAGACACACAGGCTTCTCAGGCACAAGCTCTAACAGGAGATGGCGGTTATGCAACTGGCTTACACAATTTCCCTTTTGCATCTCCAGACATCTCAGCCTCATCTCTGGTTGCGCGCTGTGGATGACCTGGCGTGAAGCATTATCTTTACAAGAAAAACAAGTCAAAGGCCTATTCCCCTGGTGACGAAACCAGCACGCGCTCAGTGGGCAGCCGTGGGAAGTGGGTGCCGGTTATGCTCAGGCCTCGAGATTACAAGGCAACACCCCACGTGCCAGAGCATTGCGTAGAGGCCACTGGGGACAGAGATTTGGGAGTGTGTGTTTGTCATAAACTCAAAATCTGGGTGAACAGCCAGCCCAAAGTGGCAGAAAGAATGATTAGCCAGCCAGTGACTCAAAGGGTAAGTGTGTATTTCTGGGATGAAAGTAGATTGTTTAAGAAATTCTTTGCAGTCATCATAGATATCAATGTTTGATAGCACTGACTGGCCCCAATTTACGCCAAAAATGACTATCAGTAGTAGTCAGAATACCTTTCTGTTTCCCCTTGAACAAACTATGGTTGAAGCAGCCCAGTTTCTTAGAATGAAAGTCTGTCCTTAGCACTTAACTCTTGTGAATTCCCTCTGTTGCAGAATTCGGTTATTAACCAAGATAAGTATTCACCTCTCCATTTAGAGCTCAGGTCAGATGGAGGAGGGTGTAACAGCAAGGCCATTGCAACGGCAGCATCTGCCAGTCTGCTTTAGGGCTCAAAAGGGGTTCACCACTGTCAGAGCGGGCGTGTCCAGACTGCCTTCTGCCTTCAGGCATAGCTGGATCCAGGCATCGAGTGTGGCCAGCGGGCGCCGCCATTCTCCCTTTCTTGGCTCTCTTTTCCTCTATGCTGTTGTCATTTTCGTGACTCCTTCCATATGACTGTACAGTGATCATCTCTAGCTTCAGGCCTGAGTGAGCCTCACGGCTGGTGAGTCGAAAGACAACACGTGTGAACACACACCTTTCCTAATGCCACTAGCAAAAGTCCCAGGGACGAATCTGACTGACCACATATTTGAGGCACATTCCCAATCCGGAATGCATTCTTTCTTAGCCATTTCATGTGTATCCAATTGTTCAGCATTACAAACCAGGGGAAAAAATGTGAGTGATAGATGCTCAGTTCAGTCCAGTTCAGTTCAGTCACTCAGTCGTGTCCAACTCTTTGCGAACCCATGAATCGCAGCATGCCAGGCCTCCCTGCCCATCACCAACTCACTGAGTTCACTCAGACTCATGTGCATCGAGTCAGTGATGCCATCCAGCCATCTCATCCTCTCTCGTCCCCTTCTCCTCCTGCCCCCAATCCTTCCCAGCATCAGAGTCTTTTCCAGTGAGTCAACTCTTCGCATGATGTGGCCAAAGTACTGGAGTTTCAGCTTTAGCATCATTCCTTCCAAAGAAATCCCAGGGCTGATCTCCTTCAGAGTGGACTGGTTGGATCTCCTTGCAGTCCAAGGGACTCTCAAGAGTCTTCTCCAATGCCACAGTTCGAAAGCATCAATTCTTCAGCGCTCAACCTTCTTCTTAGTCCAACTCTCACATCCATACATGACCACAGGAAAAACCATAGCCTTGACTAGATGGACCTTAGTCAGCAAAGTAATGTCTCTGCTTTTGAATATGCTATCTAGGTTGGTCATAACTTTTCTTCCAAGGAGTAAGCGTCTTTTAATTTCATGGCAATCACCATCTGCAGTGATTTTGGAGCCCCCCAAAATAAGTCTGATACTGTTTCCACTGTTTCCCATCTATTTGCCATGAAGTGATGGGACTGGATGCCATGATCTTTGTTTTCTGAATGTTGAGCCGCTCAGTTGTGTCCAACTCTTTACGACCCCATGAACTGTAGCCCACCAGGCTCCTCTGTCCATGGGATTCTCCAGGCTAGAGTACCAGAGTGGGTAGCCATTCCCTCCTCCTCCAGGGGATCTTTCTCACCCAGAGAGCAAACCCAGGTCTCCTGCACAGCAGGCAGATTCTTTATGACTGAGTCACCAGGGAAGCCCTTTATAGACCAGACTGACAAGTCAGTTCTTTTCTAGGTCTCCTTAGACATTCATGTACGGTTACTCTGGAGTAGAGAGGTGACTGTGTCTTTGAACACCAGATGCACAATAGTTGGCTTATCTTTAGGAGCCACGGTCTAAAAAACACTATGAATCTGTAGACTGTGTTTCTACCCCAAGTAGCCAGGGGGCTCTCCCTTCCTCTGGAAAGAACAGGCATGTGCTCCCAGCTCAAGCTCCTTTGAGAGCTGGAACCACCATCCCCAGCATCACACACTGTCATTTGCTCTCCCTCCTGTGACTATCCCTGGCCAAGCTGGGGTCACAGAGTTTGAGTAATGGGTGTGTTGAATGAGCAGAATGATACAACGCCTCTGCATTAAGGACAAGACTGTGAGAGAAGAAAGAGAGGGGAAAAGGCTTGAGTGAACTTTGAATTTCCACCTGCCACTCTGCTCCAGGAGAAGGCAATGGCACCCCACTCCAGTACTCTTGCCTGGAAAATCCCATACACGCAGGGAGCCTGGTGGGCTGCCGTCTATGGGGTCGCACAGAGTCAGACATGACTGACGAGACTTAGCAGCAGCAGCAACAACTCTGCTCCAGGCCAGCAGCACGGAGCCTCCTTTCGTGGGTGAAACAATCCTTGCCCTGAGCACTTGGCTCCTGAAGCTGGAGGCCGAGGGACCCTGCTGGCAGTCCTGAGTCCAGGGAGCTGACAGATCCAGCCCTTGGCCAGGAAAAAGAATCAACATGAGCTTTCTACTCTGCCTCCTTCCTTTAGAAGGAAATTGCCCCTGACATGGGTGCTTTGTCTTAATAAGTCATACACAGTAGACTTCAGGCCTTGAGAAAAATCTTAGCATTGGCTAACGTGTCCAGCAATGACAGAATTTCTTGGAGTCCCAAAAACTCTGATGTATGAATTCCCACTTTCATTCTTGCACCCCCTTCTCCTCTTAGCCTTTGATACATTTTTGTAAATGATAATAAAATTAAAAATCCCAAATGCCTTGTCCACTGCAGATGAACATGACTGCCCTGCAAAAAAAAAAAGAAGAAATTAAAAAAAAAAAAAAACAGAGAGTGAAGCCCTCCTGGAGATCCTGCCCAGTTTTTTTTTTTTTTTTTTTTTTAAGTTTACAGTAGTCAGAATCACAGTTGAGGGTTAGGATATTCATCCAAACCAAATCTCAGATCTTTTCATCCTGGGTGGGACCCAGGCTGAACCCTTGCCCTCGTTCTAATTATGAACTTTCTGACCCAGCTCCAGGTATGGGATTAAAGCTGCTTTGGAGTCTGAACTCTGCTCCACTGGAACAATCTGGGCATTTCCTTCTCTCATTTCCTCAGAATCTGCTTGGGAGTGTCCGGGAGAAGGTTGTCACGAACAAAATTGTCATAAAAATAATCAAATAAATGGAGAGCAGGTCTATTTCTGGAATTTGAATTTCTGTATGCTAGGAAAGAAACCCACGGGGCTAAGAAGCACAGAGAGAAGTCAGGTGAGTCCAGTTACCAGGCCCACCTACTTCTAGTTCTCCCCCTCTGGGGCTCATCGCTCCTAACAATGGCCCTTTTAACAGCAAACACAGAAGGACTAACCTTTTTCTAGCCTGCCAGTGAGAACTATCAGCATATACTGGTAAGTATTTCCGTACCAAGTTCACTTGGAAAGGATACCATCTCAAGCCTGGACAAAGCTCATATTGTCCTGGTCCAGTTCCAGTTATTTTAGGCAAAGAAGGGGGGATTTCCACTCCTCCTTCTAACCAGCCATGAGCGCTCTGCCCTGAGTAACCACTTCCTTAGACTCTGTCAGAATCCAAGTCATTTAACAGGAAGAGAAAATCCCCTGATACTATGTACAGAATTCCTAGCTCGGCCAGTCACTATAAGAACGTATCCGTGAGCTCATGCAGGAGCAAAGCTGTGACCTCATTCCGTGGAAGGAATGCAAGAGAGCCGATTCTGAAAGAAAGATCCGAGACGGGGCAAAAGTCGGTGCTGGGGCCGGGCGGCGGTTCTGGCTGCAGCAGGCGCCCCGTGTGCCAGGCAGCAGTTCATCGCTGCCGTTCTTGTGCTGGCCTGACCCGCAAGTGTACAGAGTTTAGGGCTGTTTTTAGAGAGTCAGTTAACGAATATTAGGTGGTGAGAGAGATGACAAAGATCCACAGTAATATGCAAATGACAGTGGAGAAACAGGGAAGTGGACAGTGCCACCTCTCAGATGAAGACAAACCAAAGCATGCCGCCACAGCGAAGGGAGCCAAAAAGAGCAAAGTGCACCTCACCTCCAGCTTTCCTCAGGCGCCAGACACGCGACGCCTGCAAAACACCTCACGAGCATTAACTCTAATACGCACAAAAACCCTATGAATTAAGAAATATTATTTATCCCCAATTTATAGATGAGGAAACTGAGGCTTAGGAACACCAAGCAACGGGCTCAGGGTGGCCCGGCCCCAGGGACAGGGCTGGGACCCAGTAGACCCCAGAAGCCCGGGCAGGCGCTGTGATGCCATAGGCCTTTGTGCGAAGCTCAGGGTTCAGTCATCTGGGTGATGCCAGTCACTCCTCTGGGCAAAGGAAATGCCACGAGTCACCGGGAAAGAAGCCACTTCCTGTCCCTGCAGAATGAGAACAGCCCCACCAAGGTCCTCGCCATCCCTGGGTCCAGCCTCTAAGCTACACGGCTTATCCTTGAGCTGACAGATGACGAGTTAGTCACCTCGGCTCTGCGCCTCTCCCTGTTGCTGTGAGCAGCCGAGTCTCGTGGGTGGTTAGGGCGCCACCGCCGAGCGTCGCCAGGCACGGTGTGCCAGGCGGGAGCCGTCCCCTCCAGCTCCCTGAGAGGCAGAGCGCCCTCCCAGCTGCTGCGCGGCTCCTCCTGGGAGCTGCCGGCAGCTCACCGGGGGCTGGGCCTCCCCTGCGGGACAGCTCACAGCCAGCAACCAGCTGGCCGGCTCAGGGTGGGAAGGGCCAGCCCCTCTGCCTGCAGGTGACACTGCGTGCCGCGGGCGCTGCGAGGTTTCCGCGGGATGGGGAGGAGGGTGGAGGCCGCTAAGACAACCTCGGTGTAAACCCCTCCCTGTCCTGTTCAGCTGCCCCCCCCACCGTGCCCAGCTAAACCCCAGGCATCCAAGTCCACCTCCCTACTTCTGCTTCTAGAGGAGCAGCAGGGCCTTGAACTTGAGGAGAAAGCACCTAGAGAAAAGCGGGGTCGCCCAAGCCCACATACAAAGACATAAGAACTGTGACAACACCTGCCTTCCTTTCACTGCCTTTATTTTATTACAGTACTTATATGTGCTGAGTCCTACGCTGAACACTACTCAGGCGCAGTTCTCTTTGATTCAGAGAGCAAACTCACATGGTGGGCACTCCAGCACTCCTCTTTCAGAGTCAAGAAAAGCAATGTTCAGAAGGGTTAATTAACTGGTCACACAGCCAGTGAAGTGGCAGAGAGGAAATGTGAGTTCAGATCTCTCAGACTCTCCCAGGCTTCCTGGGCTCTGTTTATGTAAATAAAGTTTTATTGGAACACAGCCACGCATATTATTCCCATAGCGTCTCTGACTGCCTCCAGCCTACCAGGCAGAGCTCAGCAGCTGACACAGAGCAACTCGCCCCAGAATATTTACAGTCGGTCTCTTTGTGGGAAATCTGCCAGCCCCTACTCTAAAAGATGTTGGTGCTGTTGGTTTGCCCTCAGATACAAGGTGACTCCTCTTCCCTTCAAATCACGGTCCCCCTGCAGTGTGGTTTAAGCAGATGCCTTTTCACCCCAGGGCAGGGAGAAGCTGACCCGCTCTATTAGGTTCTCAGGCAGCACTCACTGAAGAACAAATCACATCATCTGTTTGGCTTGCATTTCTCTTCCTGTTTCACCCACTAACTCTTGGGAAGGAATTCTATCATTTCCTCCACAGATTAAGCCTACAGACACCCACAAGGAAGCTTCCTCTTGAGATCTCAGTCTGGAATTCTCACTGTTCAAATATATCCCATACCTTTTGAACCACACCAAGCTCCCCAAGAAGGTCCTCTTCTATCCTTTTAGTTACTGAATTTCAGTGCTTGGAAATGGTGATCGCCTCCTTCCAGGGTTTTCTGCCTCACAGCTCTCAGACTCTGAGCCCTTCTCACCTCTTCCCAGAAGTCAGCTGCCTCTTAATTCTGTTGTGCTGCCCAGAGGGCAGTGACACCCCACTCCAGTGCTCTCGCCTGGAAAACCCCAGGGACGGAGGCGCCTGGGGGCTGCAGTCCAAGGGGTCGCGAAGAGTCAGACACGACAGAGCGACTTCACTTTCACTTTTCACTTTCATGCATTGGAGAAGAAAATGGCAACCCACTCCAGTGTTCTTGCCTGGAGAATCCCAGGGGCGGGGGAGCCTGGTGGGCTGCCGTCTATGCGGCCGCAGAGAGTCGGACACGACCGAAGCGACTCAGCAGCGGCAGCAGCAGCAGCCCAGTCTTTGAACTGTGACCAATCGGCCTGTGTGCTGGGGTGATCAAAATACAGCAAGTGCCCGGAACCCACCGAGAGGAAACAAACAGAACTCATTCAAGTTCAAATGGGAAGTTGCACTTGAGCCCAGCATGCTGCTTCCCTCTTTCTGAAGGCCTTTACCGGTCACCAGAATTTTCTAGTTTTGCTGTTGGGCGCTTGAACTAGCTTTGTTTGTTATTTAACACCTAACACTTCTAACATTTTTTAATTAAAAACTTTTTAAATTTACAGTATGATTGCTTTCCAGTGTTGTGTTGGTTCCTGCTGTACAGCAGCGTGAGTCCGCTCTATGCACACATCTGTCCCCTCCTCTGAGCCTCCCTCCCACCCCCTGCCCACCCCACCCCTCTAGGTCACATGAGCCGGAGCTGAGCTCCCTGTGTGGCAGTCGCTTTCTGCTAGCCGTCTGTGTTGCACGTGGTGGTGTCTGTGTCGACACTAGTCTCTGTCTGTGCCCCCATCCACTGTGTCCACAGTTCTCTGTGTCTGCATCTTGATTCCTGCCTATTTAGAGTATGATTGCTTTCCAGAGTTGTGTTGGTTTGAAGAGTATGAATGAGCCTATTCCTGCAAATAGGCTCATTAGTACCATTTTTCTAGATTCCATATGTATGCACTAATATATTGGAGAAGGAAATGGCAACCCGCTCCAGTGTTCTTGCCTGGAGAGTCCCAGGGACGGGGGAGCCTGGTGGGCTGCGTCTGTGGGGTCACACAGAGTCGGACACGACTGAGGCGACTCAGCAGCAGCAGCATATTCAGCATTTGTTTTCCTCTTCCTGAGTGAGTCCACTCTGTAATCTCCCATGCAAAGTAAAACTCGAGACAAGCTTTCTACAGCGCAATTTCATCATGTACATCAAGGATATTTTAAGTTTATACCCTTCAACTCAGTCACCTCCCTTCTAGAATCCATCCCAAGCCTCAGAATCTAATGAAATAATCACAGATGACACCAATGATGTAGACGTAGAGATATTCATCATGGTGCGATTTTAAATAAAAGGAAAAATGAAAACACCAATTTTAATACAAAGGAATGGCCAAAAAAATCAATTTCACATCTTTCTGAAGGAACATTTTATAGGCATGAAGATCATGTGTTTAAAGAAGTTTTGATAATATTGTAACATGTTCATGAAACAGTAAGTTAAAAACTATACACTGAGGACTTCCCTGGAAGTCCATCAGCTAAGACTCCGCACTAGTACTACAGGGATGCAGGTCTGATCCCTGGCCAGGGAGCTAAGACCCTACAAGTGGCCCAGAGTGGAAAAAAAAAACAAACCCAGAAAGCCCAGAAAGCCCTGTATACTGCAGAGGGGCTGCCCTGGGGCTCAGCAGTGAAGAACCCGCCTGCCAGTGCAGCAGGGGCAGGGTCTGTCCTTGGCTGAGAGTCCCCAGGGGAAGGAAACGCCCACCCACTCCAGCATTCTTGCCTGGGAATCCCATGGACAGAGGAGCCCAGCGGGCTGCAGTCCAGTGTCTCAAAGAGTCAGACCAACTTATCAGTTAAACAACAACATGTACTGAAGAATACCAGATCTGTAAAACACTCACACTTGTCTGTGTGTGTGCATACATACACTTTGTAAACACGGTGAACACAAGAGCAGTTTTGCTGTTCTGTTTGTCGTGTAGGCCCAGAACCTAAGTGAGGCCTCTCAGGCGCAGCACCTCCAACCCTCAGGCTGGCCCGTCCTCTGTCGCGGGGCCAGCCTGTTCGATGGAGGGGACACTCGGGCTGGCCCGTCCTCTGTCGTGGGGCCAGCCTGTGCATTGTAGGGCCAGTAGCACCCTTGGCCTCTACCCTCTAGGGGTCGGCAGTGCCCCTCCACCCACGCAGCCACAATAACCAACATGTCTCCAAATGCTGTCGATGTCCTTTGCAGACAAAAATCAGCCCTGGTAGAAAACCACTGGACATATCAAATAACATTGTATAGGACTTCCGGGTGGCACAGTGGGTAAGAATCCGCCTGCCAATGCAGGGAGCATGAGTTCAGTCCCTGGTTTGGGAAGATTCCACATGCCACGGAGCAACTAAGCCCAAGCACCACAGTTACTGAGCTCAGCCCTGGAGCTGGAGAGCCACAGCCACTGGGTCCATGCACCGCACCCGCTGCAGCTCACACACCGCGAGCCTGCGCTCTGCAGCAAGAGAAGCCACTCAGTGAGAGCCCACATGAGGAGACCAAGCACAGTCCCGCTCGCCACAGCTAGAGAGAGCCTGAGCAAAGCAGCAAAGACTTGGTGCCGCCGAAATAAATAAGGAAAAATTACATAAAAATAATAATAATGCTGCTTAATAATTGGATGAATTAGAAAAGATGCATGGAAATGCCAGCAGTGATCTCTTGTCAAGGTGATTATTTCATTTTAATCCATCATCATGTTTCCCCAATTTCCCACCATACCAGGTCCTATTCTTAAGCCCTCAATCACAATCCAAAATATGAAATCCTCAAAACTCGCGTGACAGCAAATCTGGACTCCTCTGAATTTACCTGAGGGCTTTCATGATCCCATGTGTCATGAATATTCATACATTTCTTTGAAGAAGTATTCATGTGTTATTTGATATTCAGTGTGAGCAAAACATATCTGAACATCTGGCAAGACCTGGTGTATACAGCACACCTGGCTCCTAGGTTTGCAGCTGTGGGGCTGTGGGGCTGTATTACTTTTACAATCAGCAAAACAAACAAATGAAAGCATGAAAAGCATCGTGATACTCGTCAACTCAACAGAATAGAGCAAATTGAGGAGGAATTATTATGTACCCACTCAGCCAAAAACTTCTCTCCAAAAAGTGAATTCAGCTCAGTTCAGTCACTCAGTCGTGTCTGACTCTTTGCGACCCCGTGACTTGTGCCAGGCCTCCCTGTCCATCACCAACTCCCGGAGTTCACTCAAACTCACGTCCATCGAGTCCATGATGCCATCCAGACATCTCCTTCTCCGTTGTCCCCTTCTCCTCCTGCCCCCAATCCCTCCCAGCATCAGAGTCTTTTCCAATGAGTCAACTCTTCACATCAGGTGGCCAAAGTACTGAAGTTTCAGCTTCAGCATCATTCCTTCCAAAGAAATTCCAGGGTTGATCTCCTTCAGAATGGACTGGCTGGATCTCCTTGCAGTCCAAGAGACTCTCAAGAGTCTTCTCCAACACCACAGTTCAAAAGCATCAATTCTTCGGCGCTCAGCTTTCTTCCGGAGAAGGCAATGGCACCTCACTCCAGTACTCTTGCCTGGAGAATCCCATGGACAGAGCAGCCTGGTGGGCTGCAGTCCATGGGGTCGCTAGGAGGTGGACACGACTCAGTGACTTCCCTTTCACTTTTCACTTTCATGCATTGGAGAAGAAAATGGCAACCCACTCCAGTGTTCTTGCCTGGAGAATCCCAGGGACGGGGGAGCCTCATGGGCTGCCGTCTATGGGGCCGCACAGAGTTGGACACGACTGAAGTGACTTAGCAGCAGCAGCAGCAGCTTTCTTCACAATCCAACTCTCACATCCATACATGACTACTGGAAAAACCATGGCTTTGACTAGACAGACCTTTGTTGGCAAAGTAATGTCTCTGCTTTTGAATATGCTGTCTACGTTGGTCATAACTTTCCTTCCAAGGAGTAAGCGTCTTTTAATTTCATGGCTGCAGTCACCATCTGCAGTGATTTTGGATCCAAATAAACTAAAGTCTGACACTGTATCCACTGTTTCCCCGTCTATTTCCCATGAAGTGATGGGGAGTTGTAGTCAGCCTCCTCTACAGGTGAGGAGACACGCACACCCGCAGCTGGAAATGCTGGTGCGTGTGAGGATGTGGTCTGTGGGATCGGCTCCTGTCCGAGCCCTCTCTTGATTCTGAGGCACAGCACAGCACCGGGCAGGGTCGGCCTCCAGACGGCAAGTGAACACATGGGCACCTTCCTGGTATGAAGTTAATCTCTTAGAAGACCAAAGTCATCTGAATTCTACCTTTAAAAGCGCATCAAGCAAGGTGGGGCTTAGCAGCAGCTAGATAAGACCCGCAGCTGACTGATAGATGTTCAGCTGCCACGCAGAAACCGTCTCGGGGTGACATAAACACCCCGCCGTCTGTAGGATGTCTTGATGAAACTGTGGGGACAGCGGTTTGGAGAAAGACTGCTGGGGTTCCCCACCCGGCTTCGCCATCGAGTGCTCGCACGTTCGTTAACGGCTCTGTGGCCCCACGTCCTCACTTGTAATGTGAGCCGCACGCGGGCCTCCGTCCGCTGGGAGGCTGGGCACGCTCCACGGGGAGAGTGCTGGGAAGGGGTCCCGTGCTGAGGGCCCAGCGAGTCTCCGTCCTCGCCCCCAGGACAGCCTCCCAGGCGCTGGCCGGTCCGATCGCTCTCTGCCTGGTGAGCCCGCAGCGTGAGAAGCCAGCGGCGGCCGCGGACGGGCTCGGGCGCGCGTCCCTGCCCATCCAGCCTCGCGCTCTGCGCGGGCCAAAGCCGCTTGCCCTCTGCGCCTCGCCTTCCTCGCGGGTCCAGCCCAGTGACAGCCGTCGCCGAGAGACAGGTGGGCTGTGCAGCGAGCCCGCTCGGCCCGGCGCTTCTCGGCAGCGGTGGTTTGGCCGCCGGCGCGCCCTCCGCGAGCAGGGCCCCGGCGCGTCGCTGGCCGCTGCTGCGATGCCAACGGCGGGCACGCAGCCGCTTGCCTCGCTTCACGGTCGCGCTGTCATTCTCGCAGTTTCCGCCTGTGCAAGCGAACCCGTCTCCCATCTGCCAAGGCGACAGGGTCTCCTTCTACGATGAATGTAACCTTTTGCTTTTGTTTGATCTTGGTTAGCAGCCATGTCCGACTCTGTGACCCCAAGGACCGTCGCCCACCAGGCTCCTCTGTCCACGGGGTTTCCTAGGCAAAGATGCTGGAGTGGGTCACCGCTTCATTCTCCGGGGGCCTTCCCGGACCAGGGATCAAACCTGCATCTCCTGCTCTGGCAGGCGAATTCTTCACCACTGGGCCACCGCGGAAGCCCGTAAACGTAGGTAAGTAGTAAGAAATACTGTGTATTAATATCATTTTCTTGATATTAATATTAGCAATGTAATAGTAAGTAGCAGATTGACTTAAAGAAAAAGATTAAGTGAATATTAGACAAGGCAGAGACAGATATGGAGAAAAATCATGACGTTTGTGTGTGAACGGCTGTGTGTGAGAGGCTGTGGTTGACCACATCTGGTGATTAAAATAGCCCAGCAGGATGGTCAAAGGCCTCCAGAGGGCTGCAGGCAACGAGAGCCTCAGTGATTCACTCCATGTCCCGCGTTCCTTCTCAGTGAACCCTTCCTTTCTCTGAGAACACGTCGACCTTGAGAACATCAGATTCTTGATAGACTTCCTAACCACAAATTAGAACCACATCATCAACTGTCTGGGTCTCCCATTTCAAGTCCTCCCTAATTCCCCATTTCATGGCATTAGCTGGTGTGTGTGTGTTAAAGAGAGAGCGGGTCCATATGAACACAGGTCATACTTCCTTCACATACATTCCCTGCTTCAGTAGGAGACACACGGGGTGGCTTAGCCATGCCAGTCTACCATGAGTTGTGTGGATGCGCGGCTGTTCCTAATTCCCCCAATAACTTGATGAGGTGGAAATAATCACATACCAATTTTATAACTGGGGAAGAATTTGAGGATTAAAGAAGTGCTGTGGGCCCAGGTGAAGCAGCTGGAACCAGAGGCTGAGCCTGAGTGACCGTCTGAACTTGGAACCTAGATCCTAAGTGTTATAGAACACTGAATTCACTTTAAAAGTTGCCTCGGATGGACGGGTGAAAGGAAGGAGCAGGAGAGGCATAAAGAGGCAACAGGACTAGCTTGGAATCACCCTGAATCCATGTCACGTGTTCTACTACAGACGTGCTAAGTGCCCAGCAGACATCACCTTTAATCCTCATATAAGATGTCTGCTCAGATAAAGGGCAACATGGAAACATCATAGAGGTCTGCTATTAAGACATCTGCTGCTAAGACCAAAGACCCTGAAGTCAGACAAACTAGGTGCCAATCCTGGATTGGCCCCTTAAAAGCTAAGCAAACTTGGGCTGGCTGTTTGTACCACCTGGGCCTCAGTTTCCCCACCTGTGATGGGGTGATGGTATCCACACGTGTGTCTAGTCGCTCAGTCGTGTCCGACTCTCCGCAACCCCCGTGGACTGCAGCCCGCCAGGCTCCTCTGCCCATGGGGATTCTCCAGGCAAGAATACTGAAGTGGGTGGCCATGCCCTCCCCCAGGGGATCTTCGAACCCAGGCCTCCCCACTGCAGGCAGGTTCTTTATGACTGAGGCACTGGGGAGGCCCAGCCGGGAAGCTCCGCAGGGGTCCTGGGAGCACCAGGCGAGACCGTGTGTCCTGGGGCCCGTTTCTGCAACTTGCTCCAATGTGCGGTCGTTGTCCTTGTTGCTGCTGTTCCTGGAGTTATCATACTTGCCAACCTCAGAACTGAGCTATCAACCCAGGTCCATTTGAAGAGAGTGAGGAACTTGGGAGCTGAAGTAGAACTTGAACTGAGGGAGTGTATTAGTAGTTGGCAGACTGATGGCACCCCAGAAAGGTGCACATCCCAACCCCCAGAACTTGGAAATACGTTACCTTCACTGGCAACAGGGAGTAGAGTTTGCAGTTGGAACCACGCTTGCTCCTCAGCAGATGATGGGGAGTCAGCCTACGGGGAAGGCAGGGAGGGAAGTCTGACTTTTCCAGGTGGCGCAGGTGCGATCACAGAGCCCTTGACAGTGTAAAAGCGGGACTGCACGGCCCTACAAGCAAGTCATGACGGGATCCCTGTCGCTGGCTTTGAAGATGCAGGAAGGCCCCAGGGAGAGGCAGGAGTCCGATTCTCCCCTGGGGCTTCCAGAAGGGGCGCGCCCCACCCACGCTCTGATCATTAGCCCAAAGAGGCCTGGCTTGGACATCTGACCTCCAGAACTGTAAGATGCGTGCGTGCTTCTTAAAGTGTTGGCTTTTAATTTGATGTGGGCCATTTTTTAAAGCTTTAATTGAACTTGTTACAATGTTGTTTTGTTTTTTGCATTTTGGTTTCTCCGCCACAAGGCGCATGGGCTCTTAGCTCACCAACCAGGCATTGAACCCACAACCCCTGCACTGGAAGGTGAACCCTAACTACAGGGCCGCCAGGGAGGCCCCAAGTTCATGTCATTTAAGGTTCATGTTGGAGGTGCCAGAAGGAAAGATTCCAGCTCTGGCCTCAGCTTTACAGGAAGCAAGAGGTCTGTGCAGTTCGCCTCAGGGAGGCAGCTTGGTTTCATTCACCCTCTAAAAATAAAAGCAGAAACAGCCACTGCTTCTGTGTCTCCCGCCCGCCTGCACGCTGGAACCCCAGGGCTCACCCAGGGGTCCATGCAGACTAATGGGGGAGGTGGGCTTCCGGCTCGTCAGCCAGAGGAGGGGCACCCCGGGACGTGGCGGGGGCAGCCCCCAGCAGTCTCCACCTGGGAGCAGGTGGAAGGCGTTTAGCAGAGGAAACTGTCTGTTTTGTTTTGGGTTTTTTTTTTTTTTTTTTCAAGACCAGGAAACGGGCTTTCTAGTGTCGGAGTTCCAGGGCTCACGGAGAAGGAGGAGGAGGAGGAGGAGGAGGAGGAGGAGGAGGAGGAGGAGGAGGAGGAGGAGGAGGAGGAGGAGGAGGAGGAGGAGGAGGAGGAGGAGGAGGAGGAGGAGTGATCGTGTAACTTTCCTGCACGCCAGAGCTTTGGTTAAAACAGGAAATGAGTTGCCCGGCCATTGGCAGCTGACAGACATCAGGGCACCGTGGTTTCCCCCTTTTCCTTTGCAAACCTGACCAGCTTCACTGTGGGCAGGAGAGGCTGACCCTCAGAGACTGGCCCACCTATAAAGGGAGATGGTCTGTTTCAAGTTCAAGTTCGTTCTCATTGTCCAGGTGCCTGTAACATCTGCACAGAGAACACAGATCTTAACTGTTCTGTGTTTTGACAATGATACACACCGCTGGGTGTATATAATTAACATCCACCCAAAACAAGTCACAGAATGTATTCACTGCCTCCTGTCCTATTCTAGGCAACACCAACTACCACCCCCACCCCCCAAGAGGCAACTGCTGACCAGTTTTGGTTGCCATAAATTAGATTAGTTTTTCTAGACTTTCACATAAACAGCATCATACATCGTGAGCTCCGATGGGTCTGTTTTTTCACTTTGCATAACTGTGAGATCCGTCTGTGTCATTCCATGTATTAGTAGCTCTTTTCATTTTAATCCTGAGTAGGTACATTCAGTGAATGCGCCTTAGTTTTAAAAATCTGTTCTGTTGTTAATGCCATTTGGGTTGTTTCCAGTCTGTGGCTGTGATGAATAAAAATGGTGTGAACGTCCATGTGTAAGTCTGCTGTGCGGACATTGGTCTTCATTTCTCGCGGGTAATACCGAGGAGCAGAATTATAAGACACTGGCAGACAGTTCTCCAGGACGGCTGTGTCTCTGTCAGGCATTAACAGACAGAACGAGAGTAAGTGCTGGAGGTGTTGCTCCTTCACCAACACCGACTGTTCTCTGTGTGTTTTCTTCTTCTTCTTCTTTGCTGTTCTAATATGTGTGAACTGATCGTATCTCACTGCAGGTTTAAACTGCATTTCCCTGACGACTAATGGTAAGTACTTTTTCAGGGGCTGACTGGCCATGTTTATATCTTTTCTAAGATCTTCAAATAATTAAGTGTATTTGGATTTAGGCAAAAATAGGCATGAAAACTAGAGTTAACTCTTATAGGAGATTAAAGTTCATAAACATCAATATTAATTTATTCATGAATACACTTTTGCATACGTGCAGAGTGCTGAGCACATTACGAGTTAGACCACGAAGATGCTAAATTCCAAAACATTTCTTTCAACTTCAAAAATTACTAAATTCTTAAAAAAAAATTACTAAATTCTTCAAAAACTGTCTTGGCTGATTTTCCAGGGATAAAATGTATCTTATTCTTTAGTTTTTACATTTCCTTTAAGTGTTGTCAGTGTTTCTTAATATATGGGATTTTACATAGTCACAAAAGTTATGGGGGGTCATTATTTATTTTACAAAAAATATGCTAACAAAGAAGCATGCTTAGACCTTTTGTGAAGTATCTGAGGTTTTTGCTCATTTACTATGTACGTTTGTCTTGTATTAGTTGTAGGAATTCTTTGTATATTCTTGATGAAAGTTCTTTATCCCATACAGGTATAAAAATTTTCTCCCCGTCTGTAGCTTGTCTATTTTCTTCCTAGTATCTTGGGACAAGCAGAAACTTTTTATTGTTCAATTTATTTTATGATTCTGTGTCCAAAGAAATCTTTGCCTAACCCCAGTTTACAAAGAAGCTTTCCTAATCTTCTAGAAGGTTTCTAGTCCTAGCATTTACATTTAGTTCTGATTCATCTCGAATGTATTTTCGTGTCTGGGGTTCATGAAAGAAGGAATCAACAAATTCCACGGCCAGCGCTGTGGAGACATCAGGGTGATGGTTCTTAGTTCAGGGTCTAGGGCCGGATTCAGCAAATCCTTTTCTTTATACAGAAACAAGCCAGATAGTGAATATTTTTGGCTTTGCAGGCCATATGGTGCCCGTTGCAATTTCTCAACTTTGCCTTTGTAGTGCAAAAGCAGCTATAAACAGCATGTCAACACAAGGGCATAGCTATGTTCCAAAAAACTTTATATGCAATTTATAATGAAATTTGAATATCATATAATTTTTATATCTCATGAAATATTATTTTATTTTTTAACCAGTTAGAACAATTTTTAATCATTTTTAGCTTATGGACTATACACAGACAGCAGCAGCATTTGACCTGCAGCCTCAAGCCCTGGACGGCCAGCAGGGCAAACATTCAGCTGAGCAGGACACGCTGCGGAAGCAGCGAGAGGGCCAAGAGCTGGCGCTGCGGGCGAGCCCGCACTCGGCGACGGGTAGTCTACTGTGGACCAGATCAAAAGGAATTATAACTAAACCACAACGAGATACCACTTCACACCCATTAAGATGGCTATTACTTTGTTTTAAGTGTTGGTGAAGATGTGGAAAAATTAGAACTTTGGTGCCTTGCTGGTGGGGATATAAAATGGTGCAGCCCGTGTGGAAAGCCCGTAAAAGTTAAATAGAATTACCATATGATTCAGCAATTCCCCTCCCAAGTAAACACCCAAAGAATGGGAAGCAGAGGCTCAGACCCCTGTACACCCGTGCTCGTAGCAACACCACTCACAGAGACCGAGAGCCGGAAACAACTCGCGTTCACTAAGAGCTGAGTGAATGAAGAGGGACAGACATGCGATGGAACGCGACTGAGCCATGACAGGGAGGCTCTACTGCACGCTGCAACATGAATGAGACTCGAGAACATTCTGCTCAGTGAGATGAGCCGGACACAGAGAACAGACGCGGCATGAGGCCACTGATCTGAAGTCATACAGATAGAATAGGCAGATCCGGAGAGAAGGAAAGTATAATTGAGATCACTGGGAGCTGGGAGGAAGGGGGAGTTATTTACATTAGTACAGAGCTCCTATTTGCGATGATAAAAGAGCTTTAAAAATGCACAGTGGTGATGGCTGTATGCCATCCATCGGTGAAAACACACCGGATGCCACTGGACTGTACACCTATCATTGCTAAATGGTAAATTTGGTCGTTTTGTATTGTGGTAAAATACTGATAGGTTAAAAAGTTAAAGGAATTATGTGAAAAGTCTTAATACAGCGCCCTGTACTGAGTGTCCGGTTCAGTCCAGTCGCTCAGTACTGACTGTCTCTTTCGCAATGGCACGGGCGATAGCCGACCCCTGTCCGCAGGATTCCCCAGGAGAGAATCCTGGGGCGATCGCCATTCCCTCTCAGGGCAGCTTCCTGACCCAGGGATCAAATCTGACAGCATCGCACACACCAATGCATTTGGTCTCAGCACTCTGGTAGGTAGACGCTGCTATTATCACTGAACCCACTTTATTGGACAGGGAGGCCTGGCGTGCTGCGGTTCATCGGGTCACACAAAGTCGGTCACGACTGAGCAACTGAGCTGAACTGAAGTGACAGGTGAGGAAACGGAGGCTTTAGTCGCAACAAAAGCCTCACATCTAGTAACTCTCAGAACCAGGGTTCAAGCCCCAGCAGGCGGCTCTAGGTTTGCGCCTTCAGCTGCGCGCTCCCCTGCCTCTAACAGCAGTGATCCTCAGGCCTCGGCTGACCTTGCTTCCTGGGACGCGCTGAAACGCCCGCATGGCCACGGAGCCCCCGTTTGAATCCGTCTCCGGAGGCTGGACCAGGCATCACGAGCTGCACAAGCAGCGCGGGTGCCGCCAGTGCGTAGCCACGGCGAGAATAGCCGAGGCGACATTACAGCCTAGACCCCAGCAACGCGCAGGGCTCAGGCAGGCGGGCCGGGGGAGACTCCACTCCAGGCCATCCGCTGCCTGAGTGTGGGTCTTTATCAAAACACTCTGGTCCTTTTCCTACATGAGGATGATGCCATGAGCCTCCACAGGAATAATCGTGCCCAGTGTTTACTGAGCAACGATGCCCCGGCATGACCCTGCACCCTTCTCCTACTTTGTCTCCATTAACCTTCACAGTGATCTCAGCACGTAAATGCCACCATCCCCATTTCACAGATGAGGCAACCAAGGCCTGAAGAGGGTGAGCTGCTTGCCCAAGGCCACACTGTTACCGAGACGTATGCTGTAAAGAGCAATACTGCATAGGAACCTGGAATGTCAGGTCCATGAATCAAGGCAAATTGGAAGTGGTCAAACAACAGATGGCAAGGGTGCATGTTGATATTCTAGGAAGCAGCGAACTAAAATGGACTGGAATGGGTGAATTTAACTCAGATGACCATTATATCTACTACTTTGGGCAGGAATCCCTCAGAAGAAATGGAGTAGCCATCATGGTCAACAAAAGAGTCTGAAATGCAGTACTTGGATGCAATCTCAAAAACAACAGAATGATCTCTGTTCGTCTCCAAGGCAAACCATTCAATATCACAGTTATCCAAGTCTATGCCCCAACCAGTAATGCTGAAGAAGCTGAAGTTGAACTATTCTATGAAGACCTACAAGACCTTTTAGAACTAACACCCAAAAAAGATGTCCTTTTCATTATAGGGGACTGGAATGCTAAAGTAGGAAGTCAAGAAACACCTGGAGTAACAGGCAAATTTGATCGTGGAATGCGGAATGAAGCAGGGCAAAGACTAATAGAATTTTGCCAAGAAAATGCACTGGTCATAGCAAACACCCACTTCCAACAACACAAGAGAAGACTCTACACATGGAAATCACCAGATGGTCAACACCGAAATCAGATTGATTATATTCTTTGCAGCCAAAGATGGAGAAGCCCTATACAGTCAACAAAAACAAGACCAGGAGCTGACTGTGCCTCAGATCATGAACTCCTCATTGCCAAATTCAGACTTAAATTGGAGAAAGTAGGGAAAACTGCCAGACCATTCAGGTATGACCTAAATCAAATTCCTTATGATTATACACTGGAAGTGAGAAATAGATTTAAGGGCCTAGATCTGATAGATAGAGTGCCTGATGAACTATGGACAGAGGTTCGTGACATTGTACGGGGAGACAGGGATCAAGACCATCCCCATGGAAAAGAAATGCAAAAAGCAAAATGGCTGTCTAGGGAGGCCTTAGACATAGCTGTGAAAAGAAGAGAGGTGAAAAGCAAAGGAGAAAAGGAAAGATATAAGCATCTGAATGCAGAGTTCCAAAGAATAGCAAGAAGAGATAAGAAAGCCTTCTTCAGCAATCAATGCAAAGAAATAGAGGAAAACAACAGAATGGGAAAGACTAGAGATCTCTTCAAGAAAATTAGAGATACCAAGGGAACATTTCATGCAAAGATGGACTCAATAAGGGACAGAAATGGTCTGGACCTAACAGAAGCAGAAGATATTAAGAAGAGGTGGCAAGAAGATATTAAGAAGAGGTGGCAAGAATACACGGAAGAACTGTACAAAAAGATCTTCATGACCCAGATAATCATGATGATGTGATCACTAATCTAGAGCCTGACATCCTGGAATGTGAAGTCAAGTGGACCTTGGAAAGCATCACTACAAATAAAGCTACTGGAGGTGATGGAATTCCAGTTGAGCTGTTTCAAATCCTGAAAGATGATAGTGTGAAAGTGCTGCACTCAATATGCCAGCAAATTTGGAAAACTCAGCAGTGGCCACAGGACTGGAAAAGGTCAGTTTTCATTCCAATCCCAAAGAAAGACGATGCCAAAGAATGCTCAAACTACCACACAATTGCACTCATCTCACATGCTAGTACAGTAATGCTCAATATTCTCCAAGCCAGGCTTCAGCAACACATGAACCGTGAACTCCCTGATGTTCAAGCTGGTTTTAGAAAAGGCAGAGGAACCAGAGATCAAATTGCCAACATCCTCTGGATCATGGAAAAAGTAACAGAGTTCCAGAAAAACATCTATTTCTGCTTTATTGACTATGCCAAAGCCTTTGACTGTGTGGATCACAATAAACTGTGGAAAATTCTGAGAGAGATGGGAATACCAGACCACCTGACCTGCCTCTTGAGAAATCTGTATGCAGGTCAGGAAGCAACAGTTAGAACTGGACATGGAACAACAGACTGGTTCCAAACAGGAAAGGGAGTATGTCAAGGCTGTATATTGTCACCCTGCTTATTTAACTTCTATGCAGAGTACATCATGAGAAACACTGGACTGGAAGAAACACAAGCTGGAATCAAGATTGCCGGGAGAAATATCAATCACCTCAGATATGCAGATGATACCACCCTTATGGCAGAAAGTGAAGAGGAACTAAAAAGCCTCTTAATGAAAGTGAAAGAGGAGAGTGAAAAAGTTGGCTTAAAGCTCAACATTCAGAAAACAAAGATCATGGCATCTGGTCCCATCACTTCATGGGAAATACATGGGGAAACAGTGGAAACAATGTCAGATTTTATTTTGGGGGTCTCCAAAAATCACTGCAGATGGTGACTGCAGCCATGAAATTAAAAGACACTTACTCCTTGGAAGGAAAGTTATGACTAACCTAGATAGTATATTCAAAAGCAGAGACATTACTTTGCCAACTAAGGTCCGTCTAGTGAAGGCTATGGTTTTTCCTGTGGTCATGTATGGATGTGAGAGTTGGACTGTGAAGAAAGCTGAGCGCCGAAGAATTGATGCTTTTGAACTGTGGCGTTGGAGAAGACTCTTGACAGTTCCTTGGACTGCAAGGAGATCCAACCAGTCCATTCTGAAGATCAGCCCTGGGATTTCTTTGGAAGGAATGATGCTAAAGCTGAAACTCCAGTACTTTGGCCCCTCACGTGAAGAGTTGACTCACTGGAAAAGACTCTGATGCTGGGAGGGATTGGGGGCAGGAGGAGAAGGGGACGACCGAAGATGAGATGGCTGGATGGCTTCACAGACTCCATGGACGTGAGTCTGAGTGAACTCCGGGAGTTGGTGATGGACAGGGAGGCCTGGCGTGCTGTGATTCATGGGGTCGCAAAGAGTCGGACACGACTGAGCAACTGAGCCGAACTGAACTGAACATGTGGCTGGCCGGGCGCGTGCTGGCCGAGCGCAGCCTGCAGCCTGCCTGCCCAGCGAAGCCAGCCGAGGGCGTCCCAGCAGGAAGATGCGAAGCAACGTGGCTGCTTCTGTCTTGTCTTCTGTGTGCGTCCGCCTACGGCAAGGGCTCTTGACTGAGTCAAGATGTGGTGGGTGCACCGTGGCTCAGCGCTGCCCCAAGGAGGTTTGTCAGTCACCCTGAATAACCTCACTCTGGGGTGGAGAGCAGGCCTGACGCTGGGAGAACGTTCTTGGGGAAGTTCAATGTACTAACATCATCAGCTGAACTCTGACAAGCAGCTTCACAAGGCCCCTGGTCCGGGGAGAAGGTGGCAGAGAGAGTGTGTGTGTTCCTAGGTCTGGATCACATTGATTGTGTCCACAACATAGAGCCAGCCTGGCTAGGGAGATGGGCTGACCCCAGGGGACGCCACATGGAGAAGAGTCCCTTGACCTTTTCCTCTGATTCTGAAAGTCTGAGGCCACATCTTGCTAATTCATCACTCTGCCTCCAGAACAGTGTCTGCCACTCTGGGTGTGTGTGCGTGCTCAGCTGAGTCGTGTCAGACTCTGCAGTCTCATGGACTGCAGGCTCCTCTGTCCATGGGTTTCCCAGGCAAGAATACCGGAGTGGGTTGCCATTCCCTTCTCCAGGGGATCTTCCTGACTCAGGGATCAAACCCACATCTCCTGCGTTGCAGGTGGATTGTTTACCACTGAGCCACCAGGAAAGCCCAGCTTGCAGGATGGCTCCTCGTTAAAATTTGTGCATCCGGGAGGGGCGGGGCGGGGCTGCCCTGAGAACAGGCGGATGAGCGGAGATCCTGGCTGAACACTTGTTAACAAAGGGATGAAGGAAAGAATGTCCCAAGGGAAGAAAAATTCCTGTTCCAAGTTCAAATTAAGCCTTTTGATTATGTTACCCATGTCTGATGAGAAAACTGGGGCTCAAAGAGATCTAGTGATTTTGCTGCCACGTGCTGGAAAGTTCCAGAACCTGGATTTGAACTTGGGTCCCCAGGTTTCTCTTTCAGTGCTGTTTCTGCTGCACAAACAACAAGAAACATGCAAGTGAACAGAAAGAATGGCAACACGGGGACCCTAACCATCATCACCAATGACAAAAAGTCACAATAGGAGCACAAGCTAGGATTTATTAAGAGCTATGGTTTTTCCAGCGGTCATGTGTGGATGTGAGAGTTGGACTGTGAAGAAAGCTGAGCACCGAAGAATTGATGCTTTTGAACTGTGGTGTTGGAGAAGACTCTTGAGAGTCCCTTGGACTGCAAGGAGATCCAACCAGTCCATTCTGAGGGAGATTAGCCCTGGGATTTCTTTGGAAGGAATGATGCTAAAGCTGAAACTCCAGTACTTTGGCCACCTCATGCGAAGAGTTGACTCATTGGAAAAGACTCTGATGCTGGGAGGGATTGGAGGCAGGAGGAGAGGGGACGAGAGAGGATGAGATGGCTGGATGACATCACCGACTCAATGGACATGGGTTTGGGTAAACTCCAGGAGTTGGTGATGGACAGGGAGGCCTGGCGAGCTGCGATTCATGGGGTCGCAGAGTTGGATATGACTGAGCGACTGAACTGAACTGTGCCAGAAAGTGGTCTGTGAGTTTGAAATTCTTTATCTCTACAGAATCTTCACCAAAAAACCTATGGAATGGAAGTTGCAGAAAAGAGGTCCAGAGATATCAGCAAGCCTCAGTTCACATGGCTGAATAAGGAGCAGAGCAGAAAATCAAAGGCGGAGTCTCCGACCTCAAAGTTCAGCCACTGTTCTGTCAGCCCATTCGGAGTCAGGCAACCGCCTTTGATTGGTACTGAGTTGATAACTATTATACCTCTGTTTCTGGGGCTTTTAATGTTTATATTTCAGGAGAACTTCCACAGTCCTTGGACAAAATTTTCCACCCTTCAAAGCCAGGTGTTTTGGTGTCACGTCGTGAGTGACGGCAGTGTCTCTGGTCGCAGCTGTGAAAATGTGATCAGTGGATCGCTGCAAAGAATGTGAAGTCTTGCTTCTCTGACGGTGATCAGCGCGGGGTCTACACCCCCGCACGCTTTCCCCAGGCCCCCGGTGCTGGTCAGGAAGGAAAGGGGGCTTCTCCCCTTACTGGTGCTTCCATGCACGGCGACAGAGCCCCTCGCCTGAAACTCCTGGCCTTTTCTGCCCTTCCCCGACTCCTCTCCTGGAGGAGAGGATCACCTAGTAGGTAAACTGGGGAAGAACCGAGTCGTCCTCTGCTCCCTGTCTCCTCGTGGACGGGGAGTTGTTCTCTGCTCCTGTGTTGGAATTGGAAGATTCATTTCATTCTGGGGTCCACGAGGGGAAGCCCAGTGGCCCCCAGATATCTGCCATAGAGGTGGCAAGTCTACCATAGATTTATCAGCCATAGAGGGGGTGTTTCGGCTCCCGCCTGCAGTATAGATTCGATGTTTCTGTGTTCCTCCCCTCCTCAAATTTCTGTGTTGAAAACTAATCCCCGCTGTCATGGATGGTGTTAGGAGAGGCAGGCCTTTGGGAAGCAATTAGGTCGTGAAGGAGGACCCCCTCTCCCCCACGAGTGGATCAGAGTCACTCACTCACTGTGCCCCCATGGACTGCAGCTCACCAGGCTCCTCCGTCCATGGAATTCTCCACGCAAGAACACTGGAGTGGGTAGCCTATCTCTTCTCCAGGGGATCGTCCTGACCCAGGATTCAAACCTGGGTCTCCTGCATTGCAGGCAGATTCTTTACCAACGGAGCTATCAGAGAAGCCTTAGCGAAAACCTTAATCGAGACAAACAGTTCTCACTTCCAATCTTTTGAGACGTTAGAGGGGAGTCAGTTGTTTGGAGGAGCCCAGCACCTCTTTCTCATTGCCTGGGTTACAGTGCCCTGATTGTCCTTTGAGGAATTACCCAGCCCACTGTGAGGAGTCACATCAGGGGACTGTCAAGACACCCTGCCGTTTCCTAGCCGAGGGATGACTCCACAGCCAAGACAGACACCGGGCCGGCCCATCTCCGCCAGAGAGAGGCAGGGTGGGGAGCACGCTGCGGCTCCCCGCTCTGGGAGCGTATTTCTGAGGCGCCTACCTGCTCCCCAGTGCACGGGTCAGCTCTGGCTCTCGGCCTCTCCGTCCCCCGCCTTCTCCAGCTCTCCCTTTTCCGTTCTTTCTCCCTTAGCTCTCAGTTCCACACCTGTTTGTGACTCAGTATCAGCCCATTAAACTCTTCTCAACACAAATCAGCCAGAGCTGGTTGCCTTTGCAAGAGAAAGGACCAACCACCCCCAGTCTAAACGTGGACTGAAAGATTTAGAACCTTGGTTTCCACGCCCTCATCTAACAGCTGGAGAAATTAAAGTTAAGAGGAGACTTTCAAATCTGGGGTCAAGGAGGCCTTGTGACTTGATGATTAAAAGCATGAGTTCTTGAGACAACTGGTCTGGACATAAAGCCTGCCTCTGCCATTTTGTAGTTATTAATTGATATGGGCCACATGGCTTTCCAAGCTTCAGGTCCTCATCTTTTAATATAGGATAAGAATAGTACTTAGCTCCCAGGGCTGGCAATGCGACAAAGTGCATAATAACCTTTGGCTGTTATTTTAGTGATTATTCTTCTAGATTTCTTCTGAGAAGTCAAGCAAAACAGGAATGTAAATTGAAAAAACAAACCAAAAAAAAGATGCTGAGCAGGAAGGCATTGAAGAAAGCCTTTTTCCAAAGGGATGTTTATTTCAGAGGCAAGCAGGGGGGAAGCTCAACCAGCTGTTTTCCAGGAAATCATCCACTTAACCCAGGGTGAGCTCTAAATTTTAATGACCAGCCAGTGTTGAAAGACTGCAAAAAGGCGAAAACAAAAAAGGATGAGGATGTAAAAATCCAACCACAAACTGCATAAACTCTGACGTCTCCAATATTTAGTCAGATTCCTGAGTTTGGAGATGGTTCCCATCTCCACCAGGAAGAGTCACATTCATCACCAATACCAGCAGCCAAAACCTGAGCTCAACAGTAAGTATCAGAAATCAGGTTCCAAGGTTCACTAGGATCTTGGAGCAGTAAGACGTGAATGATTAATCCGCACCCACTGGACTAGAAGTTTGGGGGTGGGGGCTTTGCCTTGGAAGCTTCTCCTGCTACAGATGTTCTCCTTAGTATCCAAGCTCCCCCTTCCCTGTCCATCCAAAGCTTCTCAACTCAGCACAAATGCCACCTCCTCCTCCTCCGAGAAACCTTCCTGTTTCTAAGGGAGCTACGCCTCCGAGAAGCCTTCCGGCTTCTCTTTAAGGGAGCTACACTTTCAGAGTGTGACTTTTCTTCCTAGCAGTCCCGAGTTTGTAATGAGATGCTTTTTGTGATTGTTGGATCAGCTGCTTTTCCCAAGCAGACTGCAAGTTCCACGTGACCAGAGATGGTATCTGTTATATATACTACTGTAGATCAGGTTAGATTGGTTTCAGACCCACAAAAGTAACTGTATGTCTTTGTTGATTTAATGACTTTGGCAATGCTCTATTAATTATCATTCATTCACTCAGCTGATGAGCACTTACATCTTTAGCATGTAGTTTTCGGTCAATTAATTATTAATAACCTCTGCTGCTGCTGCTAAGTCGCCTGTAGTGTGTCCGACTCTGTGCTGCCCCATAGACAGCAGCCCACCAGGCTCCCCCGTCCCTGGGATTCTCCAGGCAAGAACACTGGAGTGGGTTGCCATTGCCTTCTCCAATGCATTAAAGTGAAAAGTGAAATTGAAGTCGCTCAGTCGTGTCTGACTCTTTGCGACCCCGTGGACTGCAGCCCACCAGGCTCTGCCGCCCGTGGGATTCTCCAGGCAAGAGTACTGGAGTAGGGTGCCATCGCCTTCCCGAAGTGCTTACTATCTGCCAGGCACAAACGTGAGCAGTGAGAGAGCCGTGACAGAGCCGTGACAAAGAGACAAAGCTGCGCCTTTGTGGGATTCAGGGGAGGAGGCATCAGTGAGCACACGACGGGGACATGTGCCCGTGGACTCTCAAGCCCTTTGGAGAAAAATAAGTAGAGAAAGGAAATGGGGAGGGTCAGGATGGGGGCAATTTTGGAGACAGAGGCTGGAGAAGCAGAAACCCCAACACGTGAGGGAACAAATGGGCCTTCTCGGGGAGAGGTCGAGAGGGAGCCGCAGCGGGGCCGTGTCCTGCGTCTGCGCTGCCGGGCCCAGGGGGCGCCGGGCGGGGGACCGGGCGCTGGGAGCAGACACAGGCAGGGCCCGGAAGGGCCCTGAGATTTTGCTCTGATTTGGGGAGCTGCTGGTCAGATACATCTGGAAAGAGAAGTGGGATTTCGGATTATTTTGGAGGGAGTTCCTTGACAATCCAGTGGTTAGGACTCTGTGCTGTCACTGCTGAGGGCCTGGGTTCAACGCCTGGTCAGGGAAGTGAAGATCCTACAGGCTGGGCCTACGGAGCGCCTAAGTAAATATATGTATGTGAATATGTATTACGGACTGCATATATGTTTGAATATCTGAATGCACATATTTGATATGTATTTGGCAGCTGACCGATATTTGAACACATACGGATACACGCGTAGAGCAGTCTGACTGGGACTAGGGGAAGGGGCCGCGGAGGGGCGGGCCCCTCTCTCCTGGCCGGGGGCTGGGCGGGACGCGGCGGTCAGCGGCCGGGCTCTGGGAGGTAAGGGCACCAGGAGGTGCTGAAGGATCGACTGCGCGATGTGAAGGAATAGCGGGGGTGTCAGGGTGGCTCCAGAATCTCTAGCCGAAGCCTCTGAATGACCGAGCGCCTTCTCCCGGACTCCGAGGAAAGCGGGTCGTGGGGAGGCGCGATGGTGGGGAACGCGGGCTGGGGGCGCTGGGCTTCAGGCACGGGCGGTTTCAGACTGTTGGCGGCATCGCAGGGGAGGCGGTTACAGGACAGACCCCGTCCTTGCCGCTCTGGGAACCCGTGTCTCAGTGAGGGAGAAGCCTGGTCAACAGCGCAGCTAGGGAGGTGCTCCGACGCATGAGCTAGCGCCCGGGCCGGGAGAGCTGCGAGGCGGGCAGGGACCACCAGGCCAAGTCCCGGAGGAAGGAATGAGCTCGGTGCCTTTGAGAAGCAGAAAGAAGGCAACTCCAGGCGGCTGGGTCTTACTTTAAACGTGATGGGAGGGGCTCCCCCGGCGGTCCTCGGCTGACTGTATACTCCCCATGCAGGGGCCCTGGGCTGGATCCCGAGCGGGAGAACTACATCCCACAGGCCACAACTTAGAGCTCATACGTAACAACTAAGACCCTGTGCAAGCAAGTGAGTTTTTGGTGTGTGTTTTTGTTTAAAGAAGACCCTAAAAATCATAAAGATTATTATAAATAAACACAATGGGAAGCTGTTGGGAGACTTCCAGGAAGGATGCGGTCACACCTGATTCCCATTTTTAAAAATAACTTTGGAGGGCTTCCCTGGTGGCTCAGTGGTAAAGAATCCACCTGCCAATGCAGGAGACACGGGTTTGATCCCTGGTCCGGGAAGATCCCACATGCTCCGTGCGCTGTAACTATGGGGCCTGTGCTCTGGAGCCCGGGGCTGCAACTAGAGTCTGCGTGCTGCGGCTACTGGAGTCCATGTGCCCAGAGCCCGTGCTCCAAAGCAGGAGAAGCCCCGGCAGTGAGAAGCGGGGCACCGCGACTAGAGGAAAAAGCCTGCACAGCTCAGCCCCGGACGAAAGCAAGGGCGACGCTGGACCCTGGGCTCGCGTAGGAGGAGCAGGAAGCCCCATTAGCAGGCCATCAGGCATCACCCAGCCAGCCAGGACGCTGACTCAGGCCAGTGGAGGCGGAGAGGACCGGACAGTGGGGCCTGCCTTGGAGGGGGAGAGACAGGACGAGAGGAAGAGGGCCGCAGTGCTGAGGTCTTGGGGTGCGCAGGTTGCTGGAGGGCCCCCGGAGCTCAGGGGGAATCTCAGCAGGACGGGGGTCCGGGTCCTCTGTGCTCGCCTGACACAGGTCTCAGTGACCGCTGTAAACCTCTGATCCACAGGTAGTCACCCCAGGGAAGCGTGGGGCACTTGCTCACGTAGTTCTGCGAGGGGCCGGCTCTCGGTCTGGCAGGCCGCTTGTCTCACCTGGAGGCGGGCCTGTCTCCCCTCCCGCCCCCAGGGGGCGGCCGCGGCCTTCCCCCGCGGGGCCGAGGGCGGCAAACCCGGCGCGGGCCGCTCCGCCCGGCCGCCCCCTGGGCTTCACTTCTCTCGCCCAGCCCCACAGAGGCTCTGCTTAAGGCACCCTCGTCAGCTCCTAGTTCCGGCGGCGTCTCATACTTGAATGGCGTTCCCGCCCGTCTTCCTCTGTCCTGGAGCTTAATCTCTCT